>JAQFVV010012452.1:4076900-4626900 GCA_028023455.1 Epiperipatus broadwayi | reverse complement strand
AGGGGGTTAATATATGTGATAAAAAACAGTGAACTAAGGGGAGAGCCTTGTGGTATTGAGTTGTGTGGAGTGAAGTCAGGGGGCATTTTGCCATTAAGAGTGATGTGTATTTTTCTATTGATGAGCAGGTTTGCTAAAACATACATTATAGGTATTGGAATATTATGTTGACTAAGCACCTGTAGCAGCTTGTCCACAGGCACCGAATCGAATGCAGCCTGTATGTCTAATTGAATTGCAATAGGTGCTGATTTTCTAGCTTGTCTTACATCCTCTATTAATATTTTACATAACATAAGTGCTTCAGAAGTAGAACATCCTTTTCTAGCAAACTGATACTTAGACAACCCAGGAAGTATTAGGGGTTGAATTTTGTCTTTTAAAAGAGACTATTAGTTTGATAATCAGAGGAGACATTGAAATAGGGTGTAGATTATCTAGAGGAGAAGGAAGTGTATTTTTCTTTAGAAAAGGGACCAGTGATACTGGATAAAGTTGGTCAATGTTATATATTTGTTTTGATAGATAATTTATCATATTGTGTACTATTGGGATAGTAAAGTGGCTAAGATGTGATAATAAAAATTTTGGAATTGCATGTGTACCTGGGTGTGTATTGTTGGGAAAAGCGTTCAACTTGAGAGCAATTTCATACTTTGTAATGTTATGTTCTTCTGTGGTAAAACCAAAGTGAAATGAAGAAAATTTTGGAAAAGGAACTTTTGGGAGTCTAGATTTAAAGTGGTAATATATTTGCGGAGTCATGTCTTCCCCAGCAATCATTTTTGAATCAAAAATAATAGATGAGGGAGTTAATTTTTTGGGAGTATAACCTAAAGCCCACCGAATATATCCTTTAGACCAGTTATGGGGATTAGCTAGAAAAATTTTTGTTTTTTTTATAGAGAGATAATCAGCCAGTATGAGTTGGGTTTGCTTCTATTCTTGTTTTAAAAACATTATTGATGTAACTGAAAAAGGGTCACATGAAGTATTTTTTAGTTTTAAGTGTATTGTATCTAACTTATTAACAAGATTAGTGGGAGAACTATTTTTGGAGGTATAATGTCGAATAGTAGAAGAGATTATGTTAATAAATGATAGCCAGGCCTCTACTGGGTTTAAAGATAGTATGTCTACATTCTTAAAATAAATATAAATCTCAGAGAGAACAGCTTCAGGTGTAGTGGATTTTAAAAGAAGACGAGTAGTTTTATTTAGAGGAAGAATTGGTTGATGTTGCATGTGTATTGCAAGTTCCACGTTAAGTGCTAAATGATCAGAGAAAGTTACAGGACATAGAGAGGGATTTATTATGAAATGTAGATCTGGTGAATAGAATACAAGGTCTATTAGAGAGGAGTGTTTTTTAGTGTAGAATGAAATGGAGTTAGTTGGAAAAAAACCTTCAGCACTCATGAGATTTTTATTAATCAAATGAAGGTATTTTAATGTAAAATTCTTATAAGACATGTTAAAATCACCCATGATTATAGTTGGGTAAGAATTTGTAGCTAATATTAAATTTATTTTAATTATTAATTGGTGAATTAACACTGGCTGATTATATAAATAGAATGTTATTCACTGTAAAAGAAGAATGATAAAGAATAATTATACTCATATGCTGATCTAAGTACAAAATTTTAAAAGTTTGAAAAGGAGAACAATGATGGATGAGAATCCCTACCCCAGCAGCAGCAATATCAGATGTTGAAAATTTACTGTATCCAAATTTACTAAGGTAGAGTTCAGGATTAAATGCTGAATGTACTGAGCATTTTGTCTCTGTAAATAAAAGGATATGGGGTGAGAATTGCCTTATCCAATTGCTAATTGCATATATTCGCTGGGTAGAGTTAATACCCCTTACATTGACTGCTGTAATAGAAAGACCCATATTATAAATTATATAAAATAGTGGGAGAATATTTTATAGTTTATTGTATAATGAATGGGACAACTAATATTAGTAAAAGTATAATAGGAATGTGTTAAATAGAAAAGAAAAATTATAATAATACACCACTGTGAAAACAATGAACTTACCCTTGCAAGTGAAGTTCTATTGAGTTTGTTGTGCATATTTTTGTCCATAAACATAATAATTATTTTCACATTTGGAATTAAATCCAAAAAATTGTCCTGGTTTGAAAGTCTATATGTGTTATTTATGCAACTCATCTTGATAGTCTATTTTTAATGGTGCTTCAAAGTCTGTCTCTGTATTTTGAGATATGGTATTTGTTATGATATCCTTAGATTTAGTAGATCTTCTGTATACATCCACTCCTGCCATCAGAAGAAGCTGCTCCTGTGTCAATTGATTTGTACTTTGTTTTTGTCTGGTCCAATGAAGTGTTGATTCATTAGCCGGATAATCTGTTTCACCTGTTTTATTTGTGAGTTTTGTTTTTTTAATGCTGGTGTGGTAGACTTTGTATCATTTTTCTTTGATTTTCTTTCACTATGTTTGTCAGGTTCATTAGTTTGTATAGGCTCTTGATGCAATGCAGATTTTTTCCTCTTGTGCATTCGTTTCTTAGTCTTTACTTTAATTACTTGGAACTCTTAATCAGAGCAAGGAAATGGTAAGGTATCACTCATGTACTCTGTTTCTGTTTCCTCCTGTGAGGTATAAGATTTATTTGGTATACTATTCATGGAGCTATTTTGACTAGGATTATCAAAGCTGAGATTTTGCTTATTTGTGTTGCTGTCTTCATTATTGGAAATAAATTCATCAAGGCTGAGATTTTGCATATCTGCGGTTTTGTCTTCATTATTGGGAATAAGTTCATCAAGGCTGAGATTTTGGATATCTGTGTTGTTGTCTTCATTATTGGGAATAGGTTCATCTACTTTTGTTTTTTCAGGGTTACTTTGCATATTGGGAATAGTTTCATCTACTTTTGTTTTTTCAAGGTTACTTTGCATGAGTCTGATTTCATTATTAGCTATTGGATCTCTACTGCACTGATGCGTTTTTGTTTTTTTAATACCACACTTTTTACAAAAACGGTTAGGGCATTCTTTGACAAGATGATCTCTGGCTTTACAAAAAAAACATTGAGGTGAAATGCCTCTGAAAGTAACTATCAAAGGTGAAGAATCTGTTGCATGTAATGTTGGTATATCTGTTGGTTGCATATTTTTCTTCAATGACATAGTGAAATGAGCAGTATTGGTTAGAACTGGCTGTGTGGCTCTTTTTTCCCATACATATTTAAAGTTGGCCACAGTTCCAACATTTTTTAGTAAATCTTGTAGATCATCAGCTTTAAAGTCTACATGACAGTTCTTAATTTGTCCATTCAAATTTGTAGGTCTATCAATGTCTATGTAACAAATAAATTTTCCATTAAGAAAGTGAATATGTTTTTCAAATATTTGTTTCTGAGCCACATTATGATATTCTATTGTTTTATATCTGCTATTAGAATGATCTAGCACTTTGTATATCATTGACCAAAGTTTTTTTTCTGATAGATAAGAATAAAATTCATCAGAAGGAAAATTCATGACTGAAGAATTAGTATCTGTTATAGCTATTGTAGACGTTTTAATACTTTTAAATTTTTAAAATGATTTAAGAACTGTTAAAGGAATTGTTTGTATAAATTTTTCACATACAGAAACATAATCTGTATTACTAGTTGATAATAAATTTGTATTTTCTTGTTCCATTTGTAGTTCATTGTCAAAATTAAAATTTTCTGTTAAATTTTCTTCTGTAATTACATTGTTATCTTGTTCAGATTTTTGCTTTAAAATACTAGCATAAGTTTGTTTAATATTCTTATTTAATTCAATAGAATCAGATGCCTCAGGCAAATTAGTATTTTTAAATTTATTTCTTGTTTTAGATAAATCAGATAAGGCTTCAGCCATATTGGATCCAGTTTTTACTTTTGAAAAAGAACTATTGTTAACTTTGACGTTTTCTAGATCTTGATAAGAATTATTTTTATCTAAGCTATTATTAGCAATTTTTAAATTAGAATTAGAATCAGAAATATTAGACATTTTAAATCTAATATTCTTCTTTATATTAACAACAATTTTGCTCGAAATAGAGCTTACCTTTAAGTGGAAAATTTCCTTTTTCTTTTGGTATACTTTTCACTATCAAATTCAATCAAAAACCAATAAAACTTAAGTCTAAAGCAGGAGCTGAAATGAGTCAACTTTCTCTGTCAAGAGCCAAGATAGCTGCTGCTGCTGCTGCTGCTACTACTGCTGCTACTACTACTACTGCTACTGCTACTACTACTACTGCTACTGCTACTGCTGCTACTACTACTGCTACTGCTGCTGCTGCTACTGCTACTGCTACCGCTAATACTACCACTACCACTACCACTACCACCACCACCACCACCACCACCACCACTACTACTATTACTACTACTACTACTACTACTACTACTACTACTACTACTACTACTACTACTACTACTACTACTACTACTACTACTACTACTACTACTACTACTACTACTACTACTACTACTACTACTACTACTACTACTACTACTACTACTACTATTGATATTATTATTTTATTTGAATAGTGTAAGGAAAGAGAAAAAATTAGGAAAAATATTTCTTACTTGTTCTAAGCAAGAAGCTGTTTAATCACCCATTTGTTGACCCTAATAAAGTATACTTTTCTTCTTTGCACATCTAGTTATGGCTTACTACTAAATATTAAAAACATTATGGATAAAGTGTAAGATTGGTTAGATACTTGGAAAATTAAAATATCATATCAAAAATTGTTAAGATGAAAGAGACTTGAATAAAAGTTGAATTTGCATAGACAAGATACAAAACTATTGTAAAATCTTGAATAATTTGCCTCATTTTTAAAAAGCAAAGTAGTGCAATATGTGACTAAAGATCAAGTTTTTAATTATCATTTGAACTTTTTTCTAAAAGGTAATTAACATTTTCAACAAGTTATTTCTAGCATGAAAAAACATTACCAAACTCTGTGGAATATAGATATTCTGTCGGTCTAAAGTGGCTTTTTAAAAACATTCCTGAACAAACTGAAGAATAATAGCAAATTAAACTTCATTTTAAATTGTAGGTTTGTCTTTTTGATAATATATAAAAAGATGGGATTTAAATACTAAATTGTATAAAATTAAAATCATATCTGATAAAGAAATTTTGAGAACATATTTAAATTCAGCACAAAAATACTTTGAAAAATAAAAATAACCATTGGTTTAGTATTGTGCCAGTCAAAACATGCTTATCCATCTAACACGAGCTGGAACTCACAAAATGTACTTCAAACCCAGTCAAGCCCGAGATTTAGGTCAGGGACCAGCCTGGATTTGGACCCACTCTCCAAGCACCAGATCTAACACCCAATGGATAACATAACAATGGTAGCACACGAGATTTAATTTTTCATCCGGCCCACTAGCAAATCGGAGAAAACAATAAGACTCATGGACTTAAACATATATATAAACAACGTAAATACTAGACATTCCACAGATAAAATCTAACATATTTAAATAATAGGGGCTTTACTAATGACTACTTATGGGCAATTAGTGAATTGGATTGATTTAATAATGAGACAGAAACTGATATATGATGAATTAAAATATATTTATTGACAATTGTTGTTGGCAAATGCACACAGGCATTTCATTTATAAAGTAACATTCTCGAGACTATTTGAACAATAATTAATGTTGGCAAATAGGTTTGTGGCTATGATTTAATGATATCCTGCTATACAACTAATCACTACATTAACTTATTTGTTATGTCCTTTTATAATCAGTTCGAGTGGCTCTTTTACGTAAAATCAAACCAAGTCTGGAGTGAAACTTAATACATCTGACTATAATCAATTTATATATTAACTATGGGCTTATAAAGCATCCCAGATAGCTTAAGATCGAACGGGTTTTCAAGAATGCTTCAGTTCAATGCCGAAGATTGCATATTAGGGAGGAAAGAGTTGGCTATAACGATTTTACTAATATGCTAGGCACAAGTAAAGTATAATAATAAAGTGGCTCTGCGGATGGAAGAATAGTTTTAGGGTTTTTGTGACAAACAATGGTTTACCCAATAACCGGTCATCATGCTGCTAATGGGGAACCTTTATTTGGTTCAGAGGCAGGGGACCTACGTGCTAATCTGGCCCGTAGCTCAGACTTCTCTACTGCACTACCCATAAGAGAAGATGGGCTGGACTTACCGTGGCTCCATCTTATATATATATCAAAAAAGAACAGCACAACGAGAAAATATTAATAAATCCCACATCCGCCAAGCCAAGAGGATATTATAAATTAAAGATCATATATTAAATAAACACTAGATCATCAGCTTGATCAAAAGAGCCAACTCTTCTGTAGCATGAGAAATACAATATGCTACTGACAGGAATATATATAGATACAAACTTTACTTTATCCCGTTCAATCTCTTTAGTTATCTATAACTACTAAACTTTTAAAAGGGGGAAAAGTATATTTAATAGGGGACTTACGAATACTTAACTAAAAAAATATACTTATGATTGCACTCCAGGCTAATTTAATCTTTAGTAACATAGTAAATAAAGGTTGAAAAGCCACATTTTATATTTATATTAATTAATTTACTAAATGACAAAAATATGAATTTGGGTTTCGAAACAGTGCACGAAATGACGCTATATAAATAATAATACGGAGATTTTAAATGATATCTTTTTTAAAAAACATATTGGTAATTAAGTGCACGCTGTTTCGAAACATAGGCATAATTAACAACAATTAAAAATAAGCAAAAGAAAAGCAAAATATAACTGCAGTGATTAAATTATATAGCAAAATATTAATTAACAAAGAAATTTAGCAAAAATATTTCATTTATAGATTTCAAATACGATTTAGACAGAGTTTACAATATTGAATTAATAAAGAAATTTGCAAAAGTATTTCATTTTAGAGAATTTACAATATTATTTGGAAAATAATTTAGAAAGAAATTATAATAATATGGTTAGCTAACCTGATTTTGAAGAAATAATGATTGTTGTTGAAATTCACACAGAGCTCTGCGATTTTAAATAATATTAAAACAGTTCTCCTATAGCTGAACTGGAGATATTCGAGCTGGAACGAAGGTGAGTTCTTTGGCGGCTTATGGCATGTTCTTATTCAGTTGCGAGACAATTTAAAATGGTGTTGGAACGAAGGCAAGTTCTTTTAGCGGCTTATGACATCTTTTATTTGGTGTGGTTGTTGCTTCGGCATTTGATGGATTGAACTCGGCGTTCCATCACGGAAATTGCAGCAATTCTTGCCTGACTTTAGCCAGACATGGTAAAATTAAACAGTTTTGACTTGGATAGTAATAGCTCTTCAAAAGCAAGATGGAGTATATCTTCCGCTTGCCTAAGTCCTATTTATTCATTTCCACTAAACCTTAACAAGACCTGGGACCAATTGACTTTTAATTAAATAAAATAATATAATCCAATTTCTGCAACAGATAACGTCTCCGAGGTGTTATATTTAATTTACTTTAAAAAATTATTAAAACATATAAATTATATAATTTGATTCAGTTTCATTAATTAAATTCCTTTTTAGGTGTTATAGAATGTTAAGGCCTAGCAGAAAGAACAGTATTCTGATTTAATGATAAAGTCTTTTGTGCAAACAAAAATCAATCAGTAAACTAGATTTTACTTTTTACCTGGGTGCGTCACTAATTGATTTCTTGTTTACACAAAATTCTCATTTTTAATTATAAACGGATTTTTATTTTACTGAAATAAATAACTTTTAACATATTTGTTTTTACCAAATTATTTGTTTAAAAAAAAGCAAATTTAAAGAAAATACTTTAGTTTCAATTATATATGTAAAACATTAAATCAGAAAGCCGTTAAATATATTTTAAAGAAAACATTTTACATTATCGTATATCTTTTTTATTTTAACTTAAATATATATATAAATCATTTTGCCGCTATTCCAAGGTTTAAATTATCCATACACATACGAATATTATAGCGAATATAATTAGAAATTGACTGAAAATTTATAAAACATTTTATAATAATTTATGAGCATTTCTACGCTATAATTTTATCAAACCTGTCTAATTATAGTGTGTTTTCGTAAGTAAATGGATGATGCCATTCAAGCGGCCATTGTAGCAAAGTTTTCCCGCTCGACTTATATATAACATTTTTACATATGACATTTCTACATTTAAGATAGGTTCGAAACTAGTTCAGACGAGTAGGTCATTAGGTTGATGGTGAAACGGAAAGGGATTGGAGGTTTCCGTTTCAGTATGCATAGCTATATATTATTTTTTTCATAATTGAAGATTAGATATATTATAATGAATATGTTGCATTCAACTGAAAAACAAAAATTAAAACCAGTAAATAATAATTATATACCCATCAAACAAACAATAGTTTATAGATATCTGAGTTGGGTGTGATCAGACTAAAGGAAAAAAACATTCAAATTTGCTTAAAAAATACTCAACTATCTAAAATTTTAAAACTCTTCCAGAATTAAACTCAGGTTATCCACATAACAGAAAGACAAACTAACTATTATACTATAATGTTCATGTATAAACATTTTGTAATTTTTTTTTCTGTAAGAGGACAAAAATTTATGCAGAGAAAAATCATCAGGTAACCAATTTTCATAGCTGAGACTATGCAAGATATTTGAAATTGCTTTTCAACACTTCTGTGACATTTCATTATTTAATTCAAGGGGGAGGGGATAGTTCAGATATGACTTTTATAATATTAAGAAATTTATTAAATTTTAAAATAGCCAATAAATAATGAAAAACCCAAATATTGCAAAATGATAACATACTGGTGAAAATCATGCTGTAACTCCACACATGAGTAGAACTTTAGAATATCACCTTTTAATATTTAAACAGTTGATTCTTTTGTAATTTTTCTGATAAGTCTGAGTTATAAATGATTCCTGCAAAGAAACGTGTTTTTTTTGAAATATGATAAATTATAAATCATTGTATTTAATATTTATACTTTTCAGATAAATGAATACATTTCATATGATTTTGTTATATAAAAAAGATGATTCACTTCAATAGTGAAATATTCACCACTAAATTAAATAAACTACTTTCCTGATTATATATAATCTCAATAAATAAGTATTAGTTTGTAGTAAAATTTTAGTAGTCCAAAAAATAAATTCAAATATTTGATAAATTTATTGTAAAAGCAAATGGTCAATTATCAGATACTTAGTAGAATTTAATGTTCTGTCTCTCTTTTTATATAAATATATAAGTAATAGTTAATGGCAAGAATTATATATTTAATAATGAATGGTTTCATTGTAAAAAAATAATTAAACAGAAGTCAAAGATGTCTGCACATCTCTTAGCACACTATTTTCACAAGATTATTCTCAGCCTTATATAATTTTGCTCTGTGATAGGGTCCACAAGATGGCTAGTAATCATGTCAACCTTGGGTAAGGACTAATGTAATGGTAATTTAAATTTATGCTTGGTTATTATTACTTTCTACAGTATAAACATATAAATAGATAGATAGGTAGATTTATGAGTGGAAAGGATGAATTAATAAATAGATAGATGGATAGATAGAACTCATTAAACTATTTTAATCTGATGAAAAAATAAGACCAGTATTTTATATATTGAAAGATTTTATGCATATATTTAAAGTGCAGTTAGTAAATTTGCATACAAGGATAGAAATGAGATTAAACAAAAACTTTTGAAATTTATAGTGACTAAAAAATTGTATGTTATAAATTCTGAGAAAAATTCAAAAAGGAAATTGATATATTTTGTAAAATTTACTAAAACCTGAACTGAAATGAATAAATGGTAGTACTTATCTTTCAGTGATTTGTTATGCATAAATATTGTAGTATTATTAATGCACACACATTTAAAGTTCCAACTCAGATGAAATTTAGAACTTTTTTCTTTATAGCTGAAGATTTTCTCAGAAAGCTTAGGATGTTTTTAAACTTGTTTAAAGTGGGTTTTTTTATTTTTTTTTTATTTTTCACTTTTTTTTCCAATCTCACAAAATCAACTATGCCATATTTTAGAATTATACAAATTTATTATTTTTTAATTATTGAATTTTTAGTGGAATCAGTAACCACCAACAGCAACTAATTCTAATATAATAAAAGTCTTTTAATTTTTTGTTTTTTTTATTGAAATTTTTGTTATAATAATGACAAAAAAAAATCTACAGGTTATCAATCTTGAAAAAAAAAAAAACAACAAACATACTATCAATTGATGCAATAAATTACAAATACCTTCCCAAAGATTTAACAACATTTCAGTTATAGAAATTGCTAAACTTAAAATATGAAAAATAAATTTCAAAGCATTGTGTCAAACAGGGCTACCATGTGTGGGTTGTGTAGGGCACAAAGGCCAAGACACCAAAATAATTAACAAAATTTATATATAAATTAAATTATTTACATTTTTGAATCATTTTCATCATTAGAAATATATTCTGAGTGTAAATATTTATTTAAATATAAGAGGAATACTTCTTAAGCTTATTTGTGACATTTACCCAAGCCTTAAATTTCTAGACATGAGCTCAAAATGTACTATATCTCTTATCATTACTCTAAATTGAATAGGCCAATTCCATTGTGTCATGATAATCAATAAAACTTCTATGTAAATGTTTAAATTTCTAAATCATATTATTTTTAGAAACATATTTTGATTGTAAATATTTATTATTTAAATATAGTATAAATATTTCTTTACTCTTATTGTAACAATTGCTTAATTCTCTAAATATTTTTTATATATTCTCTACCATTGCACAAATGTAAATGAAAATGTTTACATTTCTCAATCATTTTTATTTAAATATCTTAATTTATATAAAAAAGTAACATATTATTTTTTAACATATTTCAAAATATTGCCTCATCATTACAGTATTTCTGCATATAATGAAATTATCTTTATCAATAATATTTTACATACTTTAAATGTGTTGTTCAATTTAGAGTACTGAATAAAGTGGCTGCCTAAGAAGTGTGAGTTCTGGGTTTGATGCTAGTGTACTGTTGTTCTTTTTTTTCTTATGCCATAATGTCTTTTTACACATTTTACTAAACAGCTTTTCCTTGGATGCATTCTCTACCTAAAAACTCATAAAAGATCTATAATTCACACTACATTCCAAATCTAAGAAAAACAGAATGAGTAAAAAACATAATTTTTAAAAAGATATTATTGCATGCCAAAATATTTAATTCCTAACAAATTTCATGGTAACAATATTATTTAATGCAAATCTTTACATAATTGCACTATTGACAAAATCTAAAAAATGTTTGTAATAGAACAAACCAAGCATTTAATTTTTTTATACTTATTCAACATAACTTATTTATAAGTAAAATATAGTGCAAAGTGTTTTAACTTCTAAAAATGTATTGCATAAACAATCTAAGTATGAAAATCTAAGTATGAAAATTTAAAATTTCTTTCCTTAAACAAATCCTGGCTAAATCATTAATTGTTGAACTATATAATAAAGTATAATATATATAGTAGTTGGTATTAATAAGCATTACAAATATAATATAGCAATGTAAATATTTTATTCTTAAATGGAAATAAGTGAAAGTATTTTTGTTAATAAAAAATGTAAACAAGTTTTGAATCTGAGAAGTTCTGATTTAACTATTTTATAAAAGTTAGCATGGCTACCACTCATACATTTGAAATTAAAATTTCTTTGTTTTTTAAAAATTGTGGAAAAACCAAATGGACTATGCATGTGATAATACCATCATTCTCTGCAGTTTGAGTTCTATTTGTTAAAATCGGACATAATTCCAATTTTTTATTAATATTTCTAATAATAAGTTCATTTAGTTTTTTTTCTTCTCAATTTATTACATTGTACAGAGAAAACAAAAACATAAAAGTTTCAATGGCTAAAGTTAATAATAAAATGGATTCATCATGCTTTGAAAATTTTGCAATTTCAAGGCCTTCTTCCTGAAAATAAATGTTACTTTGAATATTAAAAGAAAGTATTAATTCTAGATTTTATTATTATTTTAAATTTTTTTATTTGATCAATGTATAATTTATTAATATGTTTGTGTTTGTACTAGTGTGTCTGTGTAGTATATAAATTATATTTGTATTCAAATATAATGAAAATAGTGATTTATGTACGATGTAATTTGGGGGCTCCAATTCAAGTTTTAGGTAACCTTATTTTATAAACATAATGACTCTCAAAAGCTTTAATAATTTATTAGCGTGTCTGTATTTGTATTAGTGTGTATTAGCATGTCTGTTTGTATAACAAGTGATAATTTTTTCTGCATCTATAAAATTAGACTATTATAGAGCACTGCAATATAAATTTTGAGACTGATTATCAGATGCACAAAAAGGTTGCAGTTGATGAAACAATAACAAAATTTACTGGGCATAGTACGATGTGACAATATAAACTCTTAAATACAATAAGGATAGTTTCAAGAAGTGGGTGTGTGGTGATAGTCACAATGATTATATATACCACATGGAATTGTATGCAGACAAAGAATCAAATCTCCATTCTTGCCTATGCCTTGGTACTCATGTTGTGGAGTCAGTAGTTTTGCCATATCTTGCATAACCTTATTTTCAAGCCTATAGTTTGCAAATAAGCTATAATGAAATAAATTATATATTTGTGGGACAATAAATATAGCAAGGTGATATCATTGGTGTGTGCAAAAAATGTAAAATGAAGAAAAGAGACTCATTTTATTATTGATACAGACAATGGCCTTCAATTTCTAGTTTTGATAGACAAGAAGCCAATTGCTACGATTACAAATGCATATCCACCTTCTGAAAATGATTTATTTTGTATCTTTTATTATAATGAATTTTTTTCTTATAAACACCTTGAGATTTTTTAACTTTCGAGATACAAAATAAAAATGAAGAATTCTTATGCTACTACTTTTGTAAGTTCTGAAGTTATGAACTACCTCAGGTAAAAAGTATTATATATGGTTTAAATGAGACTTTTGTGAAGAATACAAAGAAGTTATCAATGAAGATATAATTTTAAACTTAGTTAATGATAAATTAGAAATTATGAACTAATAATAAAATAATAATTTTTTTGGATATTGAAATTTCTCTTTTTTCCTTACCTTTTTAACGATAATAACTACTTGTCTTAGCCTTATTTTTTCATTAGATTTTCTAGTTTCTATCAATATAAAGCCTTTTGCAATAACATTATTATAAAAATTTGTCTCTAATCATTTTTTAAAAAATTCAATATGGCACCAAGCATCTTAAAATAGTTAAAAATAATAAATGGATTTTGAAAACAAAGAAGTTTTTAACAAGAAGATGTTAATAGATGTATAAGAGTTATATCACCCATGTTATTTAAAATTGACTATTTTGGTAATCCTAATAAAATATAAAAGTTATATCAATAAACTATGTAAGTATGAAAAAATATGTATAATAAATTATAGTTTTTAATAGTGGAATAACACCACATAAAAAATTAAATAATAGTGTAAATATTTTATTATTGAAAAAATATAATTTTGTTAATAGAAAATGTGAATAAGCATGAGGAATTTTCAATGGGTTTTCAAACAAACAAAAACTATTTTTCATGAATTACTGACCTGCTGGTTAAAGTTGATCTAAATATTGATTCGAAATAATATTGGATACAAGCCGAGCTCTCTTTGCTTCTTGTTCTACAGGATAGGGCTTAGAACTGAAGCATTCCAAAGAATCATATGCTGGATGTACATAATACTTTTATGTTATATAATTACTTATATAATATCAGTGCCAGTCTGAGAAGAGGAAATGAGCAGTGCAATATTTTCATGGGTATGTGTGGTGGTTCTTAGAAATATAATAAAACACTTAGATATTTGAAAAATTATCTTAGCAGATATTTCCTACCTCTACTAGCAATTTTTCAGGATTGTCTAAAAAATAAATGAAACTTTTGAAAAAAAAAATTAAAAATTAATTTTTATCTTAAAGGTAATTATTGTTTTAAAAATTATTTTTTTAAACATTAATTTGTTTTAGTTTAGTATGTGCTTTATTTTCCAGGTTTATTTTATAAAAACAAGTGAATAAAACATGTAAGATACTATATTTCCTAGTTTTTCTAGTGAAAGGGCTGGGGGGAAATGACTTTTAATTTATAAATTTTATTTTATAAAATGGGAGGGAGATGCTAAAGTTTACCTTCCATAAGGCAATGCTAATGTCAAATATGTTGACAACAAAAATGTTGTAAAAATATCAATAAGAACTTAAATGGAGTAATTTTTCTGCAATAAATCAAGCATTCAAGAATGTTTATGATTATAACTATGGTTTCAATGAAACAAAATATTGATTCCAAAGTTAGCATAAAGCAAATTAATAAAAGTATTTGGAAAATGCATCAATGAACTTGTAAAATATATTTATGTAGATAATATTTGTATTTTTAAATTTTTTAAATTTTAATCAACATTCTTCTCATCTCAGTCTTTTGCACATTGTAACAATCCACCAGCAATAAATAGTCAGACTACTCTCTCTTATTCTGTAGATTTACCAAATGTGTCTAATGTTAAACTGGAAATAATATAATTAACTATTAAATTTATCCAAATAAAACCATATGCAACAACACTCACTAAGATTGACATTAAACCAAAACAATATGTTATATGTTTTTAATATTTTTTTCTATCCACACAGCTAGTAGTGAGAATTCAAAACAGATCACATATTAGTTCTAATACCCATAAAAATGAAACTGACTGTTCAAATGCTTATATGATATTTGTATCAAATGAGGTGGAGATCAGTGGTGTATGTAAACTATAATTTTTCATATAATATCAAATTTTAGAATGATTTTATTTAGAATCTAAAATTCTGAACTGGATTTCAGACAAGTATAATGCTGAATTATATATGAGAAAAAATTAATAAAAAAATTATAAATAAAAATACAAAAGCTCTAAGAGAAGTTACAGATTTTCATTATATATCAAATAAAATAGATGGCTTCATAATTCAATTGAGTATATTCAGTCTATAATTTTAACAATTATAAGTGTATTTACAGTGAATATAATGTTTTGTGTGTTAAATTTCAAACAATATTTATTATAAAAAATTTCATTTCTAATTTTTATTGATTTTTTTTTCTGTATACATTCACATAAAATCCAATCCATAATCTTGAAATTTAAACAAAGCTATCCTAAAATTTGATTTTTTTAAAATTATAATTTACATAACCCAGTTACATTTAAAAGTCTCAAAAATGAATCAATGAGATAAAGATTTTTATGTGATGCTTTTGTGAGATTAATAAACACCAGGAGATTAAAATATTTTAATAAACAGCTAATTGTTCATTTTATTATTTTGTAAGATCAATATAAATTCCAATATGGTACTGGTGTCTATAAAATGTACTAGATAAAAAAATATCAAGTTGCGAAGTTCATTACTGAATCCTAGAGTACATTATGAAGTAAAAAAAGCTTGATATAATGAAGATAGAAATGGATCTCTTATATATTAATGTCATAAATGTTAGTGAAGAAAGATAGGCCAGAAGATTTTAAACTGTAAAAGATTATATCTATCATTCAAATCATAGACTACAAAAACAGATGTGTCTTTCTATGTCATGAAAGAATACAAATACTATCATTAGATATAATTCTGTACATGATGGAAAGATATTTGATTTAGTGGATACCAATTTAACATTACTATAATGTAAATCTATGTTCCAACAATTCAAATAATGAAATAAAAAAAAGTTTTATTAATAGATTGGAAATAAATTTACAAAGTTTATAGGCAAAATATATTTCTAGGGTAGAATATGCTCAAGTTAAAAATGGAAAAGAAATAAATACTATCAGACAATGCTGATTTGCAATCAGAAGTGAAATAAAAGAATTAATAGGAAAATTTGTTGGTGCAATAACTTATTTTTTAAACAATTAATCCTCTAATTATAAAATAAAAGCATATTTTAAATAATTCCCTGCAGAACAAATGATTTTTCAACAGTGAAGGGGAAAATATGATAGTATTTATCAAGCTTTCCTTTTTTGATTATACAGTAGTTAAAAATCTATATCTAGTTATGTTCTCAAAAATAATTCCTGAGACTAGTATAACAAAAAAACTGAGATTTATTCAGTTCAGATTTGAACTCAGTGTCATAGGCAAAGTCAGTGTATATCACCATAAAATGTCCCAAAGTATTAACTGAACATAAACATACCAAATAAAGTTTATAAAAGTAAAATGAATTACCATAATGATATCGTATAAAAGTTCAGTTTTAATACTGAAAATATAGCCAGAAGACAATATAAAATGGATTATAAATTATTCATAAAAATGTTGAAAGACACTAAAAAAGAATTTCAAGCTTGTACAATATCAGAAATTGATTTGAGATTTTTGATTGAATTGATAATTAATTAAATGAAATTGTAAGATATAATGAAGACTCATAAAATGAAACAACCACAAAAATTAGAGAGAATGTAAGAAAATAAAATGACTTTTACAAAAAAAAAATTAACAACAATAAAGATTTTTTTAAGGGATTGGAATAAGATATTCCAAAGAGCAACCAGAAAAAAGAATTAAAATATTACAAGATTTTCAGAAATTAAAAATGAAATATATTATTTAAAAAAGGTTAATATCAGATTATACTTAAATATTTAAAAATCAAACAGAAATGAAAACAAATCTGAAGGTGATCCACACCATGAAAATCTTAACCTAGATATATTTCATAAACATCTAATTAATTAAAGATGAAATCACATTTGCAAGATAAGGTAACATATATTGTTGACATTAAATTTGTCATCATAGGAAAACAGAATAATCAATGACATGCTGAGCAAATTATATCACTGAAAACAGTTCAATAATTTACTAATTAGAAAAAATCAATTAATATTCTAATACCAAAGATAATAGTCGTGAATAAAGGTGTCAAGTGTTTATCATGCAATTGTTCTAATATTACATTCAAGTGAAATTCTATAGAAAATTACTAAGTACAGATTAAAAAACCTTATTTTAAAAACAATTTCTGGATGTAAGCCAATAAACATCACATGACCACCACTTCTTATGCTTGTGTATAGCTGTTGTTAAAACAGGCCAAACTCACTATACGTATTGCCACACACAGCAAGCTAGAGTGGCTATATAATCTAATGGGCTTGGATTGAAAACATTAAGGTGTTTTCAGTTTAAGACTCATAGTTTTGTAGTTAAGTGGAGATAAAAGGTGGCTGCTGGAGGGTTGCATTGTATCCTAAGATCTAGGTGCAGTGCTCTCAGATTCAAGGCTCCTCACTGACGAAGGCCACAAGCCAGAAACTATTTCTGGGGATATTGGATGAGTAGGCACTAGATGCGTATTTTATGTACCAAGCCTTTTGGCATTTATTGATTACTCTAGCTTGCTGTGTGTGGCAATATGTATAGTGAGTTTTGCCTGTTTTAATTTCTGGGTGTACATACTAGTTTCTTATAAGGCTATGAAGCATTATTTTTGGCATAATGATCATAATAAAAAGTTCAGAAAATAATGAAAGAAATCAGAATAAGCTTTATTATTTATAATAAATGCCTTGATTTAGTTGCCATGGCAAATTATGTAACATTTTTAGGAAAATGAAAATATCAAAGCATCTTTTTGTTATTAGAAAAATTTATATATGTAATTAGATGCTGCAATTAAAACAAATTTTGATAAAGTTGTTTATTAATATCACATATTACCTGGCATATTTACCTTTTATACTAAATTTTCAATAAAAATCTTGATTATATTGAAAATATGGATTCAGTATCAATGGAAGGAATATGCTGATAGAACTACATATTTTCTGAAAAATGGAGAAATATTGAAATCATCTTGAAAGTTAAAAAATTGAATGAATAATAGATTGTGTATAATTATAAAAAAGATAAAGATTATAATGATAGTATCAGCAGTTGACTTAAATATTATAATGAAGATATATAATCTATTGATAATTTTTATTTTAAAAATAATAACATATAAATCAACCATCAAAGATTTATCAGAGTCTGGCATTTGGCATAGTGAAAATCTGGAAAAGATATAAAAGTGAATGGTACTTGAAAATGTAAGTAGTAATAGAGAAGAGAACATTCATCAATAAAATGAATAGATTTCATTATGACAATGATGAATATATAAGTGATAGGAGGGGATAAAAGATCAACTGATAATAAGTTAATATGAATAAAGGTCATTCATTTAATTATCAGATGTTACTTGTGAATTGATCTAATATCTAATAATTAATAAGAAGAAGAACAACATAATTTTTTGAAAAATTACTTTAAAACTGTTCAGTGTTGCAGTGGGGCAATGTGATCTTAAATTTTCAAATTTGCAACATTTGGTTTCAGTTTAAAACTGCCAGAAATCTATGCAGTCTGCATATGTGCTTTTTACATCTTTGTTTCCATCTTTTTTTCTAGTTTCAAAAAATGTTCATTTTTCTATGATAAAAATTAAAAATTTTATGAAAATGTTTGTAATCAAGTAAATTGAAATTTTTTGTCTTTCAGTTTTTTCATTTTTAATGGAATCGGATTTGCCCTGAAATATGATTGTGTAAATTTATATTGTGACTTATCTGTATATTTTGGCATGATTATGGGCCTTTGCTCCATATGTGCAGTATATGAATTAGATGATATCTGGAGTTCTGATATAAGACAAAGATAAACATATTTTGCAAATATTATAACCCGATTTATATTTTTTTTATAATGTCTTGTCTGCATTTTAATAATAATAAAATATGTCAACTGCTAAAAGTAAAGATTTTGACAGAATATATAAACTTAGGCTGATTATAGACTACTGCAATGTAAATTTCAAAGGTGCATATCAAATGCAAAGAGAGGTAGCAATTGATGAAGCTATAACTAAATTTACTAGTCATAGTAACATGAAGCAATATGTGCCCTCAAAACCTATAAAGGTAGGATAAATAATACTAAATTGCATTGACTCTTAAACCACTAGCTTATGTACCTCAAGTTTAACTCTATAATGAATTTAGTATTTCATTCATTTTTTATTTTGTTTTACTATTTTATTTTGTATATTGTGATGATTTTAGTAATAATTTTTAATAAATTACAAACTGTATTGAAGTTCTTTATTATAATATTCAAATTATACTAATTATTGATCAATATTAACTACTAGTTGTTAGGGATGACATATTCCATGCAAACCCCTATTTGGAAAAACATTTTGAAGGGCTACTAGGAAAAATAAAAGCTATTAATATCTTGATATGAATGCAACTAACCTACTAACAAAAATATAATTTTAAAATGTATGCATGAAAATTTAGAATTTATGAAATAATATGAAAATAATTATTAGAAATATTAAAATTTTATTCTTTTTTATTACTTTGAATATCAATGGCATATTTTTTTCAGATGAATTACATTCTTTAGTATTTTATATTTCAAAAAATATATTATGACATTTTTGAATAATGCAAATTTAAGTTATGATAAAATTTGTGACTTAATATAATTTTTTAAATATTCAAAATGGCTTCTTTACAAGGGAAAATGTTAAGTTTAATACAATATTAATATTTTTTTATTATTAAGCAATTATCATTTCTTCATAATAAAATAATTAGATATATATAATAATAACTATTTCCTAGCAAGTAAAATAATAAATTAATATTTTTTTACTATGACTGGGAAGTAAGATTTTTTTTATCATCAATAACATGGTTAATGTTTTAAACTTATGTTATTTCTTTTACAATATAGACTCTTTACTTAAATCTGATTTTTTTAATGAAATTTCATTATTTTGACAACTTTTGGAATATTATTTAATGGTATAGTTCTTCCATTTTGTAATAAGTTTTTTTAGTCAGTTTTTTTATTCCACCGAATATTAAATCTTACATTCTGTCTGAAGTATACTATCAGTTTTATCTCTCTGATTGTCAACCAGCTGTTTGCCAACTTATTATCACAATAAATAAAAAAATAAATAAATTGTTAATTATTTGATAAATCATGTGATCTTCAAATACCAGCAGTATCATGTTCAGTTCTTATTGAAGAATCATGGATTTTTGAATCCATATTTTTAAACCACACAAGGCATTGCCCATATGGTATAATAATATGTTCTATATCTACATGTGAATTGATACTGCACCTATTAAGGCCAAAGTATTTGCTCCATAACAAATCAACTGTCTTTATTTGTACACTGGTGATTTTATATTTCTAGAACTTTTGCAATCAACATTTCTATTAATTTTTTAAAATATATATAAATTCAAAAGGTTATTCGTAGTTAACACTCATCAGCTTTTAAATAGTGTAAAGAATGTTTAGTAGTTAAAATAATGTGTGTTCTGGTTTCTTTTGCTAACAATTTTTCAGATAAATACTTTTAGTCATAAAAAAAAGTCAATCTTTTAGTTTCTGTCAATAAGTTCACCATATGTGTTGTATATACATAAGAGTAAGTAAAAAAATATTATTTAAAAATTAAAACTTTTTCTAATTAAAATTGTTAAATAAAACTGTGTGGATATGAAGTAAGTATAATGTGAATAATGATATATATTGTACTGTTCATGATTTAATTTTAGACATTCACAGTTGGATTTAGGCCTTTTATTTTATGCACTAGAAAGTGCAAGTTAATCAAGCTATATAAATGAAAAATATTTTGTTCATATTTCTAAATATATAGCTATATTTCCTAATTAACTCAACCTAATATTTTATTATTATGTAAACTGCCAGTGGAATCAGTTTTATATTTATTTAAAAGGTACCTGGCTTATTAATCCATTAAATTTCACAGAATTGCATTACATTTTTTGCAGTAAATAACTAAAATAAGATTGTGATTTAGTTTCCTTGTCTCTTAAATCTTTTATATATTATTCTGGGCTTAAACAAGCATGTTGGCAAAGGTAATTCTACATGTATTAAAATAATCTTTTGTAATAGTAAAATCTAACAAATTTTAAATTAATAATGTACAATGAAAAGTTGATATTAAAGATGAATATTTTATTATAAATTAAAATATTTAAAGATAAATTGGAAATTAATAATAAATCGGAAAAACATACACTTGCCAGTCCAGATAACATTAAATAATTAAACAGTTATATTACACATAAGTTTCTTCTAGGAAAATGTCTATTTTGATAATAGAAGCTTCATAGTTAAAGTTAGTTTGCAAACTTTTAATTTAGTCACAAATTGGATATTAATAGATGGTAGTTTACTGGTAAATTTGTGTAGATTTTTGTAGTATACATGTATTTCTTGGGATTGTGAGCTCATTGGAAGTTAATTGATTTCTTCTACTGGCATTTTTTATTCCTGGTATGCTTTAAGGCTAGACTCGAAGGCATTTTTGGAGTGATCTCTTCATGTTGAAAGAAATTTGTCTGCAAATGTTCCGATTTCCCCTCTGCATGATAAATTATTTCAGCATAGAATGGATCTGGTTACATTTTGCATCCTGTACCCACAAAAACTACCAGCACAAAACAAGACCCCTGATTGAAGTTTTTCCACCTTTTTAGAGCTTTGGGTTAGTTTTTAGACTTTTTCACATAGACTTTTATCTTTTGTTTTATTAAAAAT
Source organism: Epiperipatus broadwayi (assembly GCA_028023455.1). Taxonomy (NCBI): domain Eukaryota; kingdom Metazoa; phylum Onychophora; class Udeonychophora; order Euonychophora; family Peripatidae; genus Epiperipatus; species Epiperipatus broadwayi. The sequence continues at coordinate 4,605,081 of JAQFVV010012452.1, read as the reverse complement.
ACAAGTTGATAATCTTCTACATTCTTTTTTTAGTTACAAAGTCTCTTTTTAAAAAATATTTCTGCCATCTTTAATTAGCGTAATGTCTTTTTTTTATTTATCTAGATAAACAATCTGTATGCACTTACATTCTTTCCAATTTTAACTTTAATTAAATTAAATAGATAATATCAACATGAATAACTTTCATTGTACATTTCCAAAAAAATAAATTATACTAACCAAAAAAAAAAACAAAAAAAAAAAAACAAATTGCATCTAATGATAATTTTTTTTTAGATTTTACTTTTTAAATATTACAAAGGTCAAAATAATTGAATGATATGTATGTAAAATAGTTCAATACCACTGGGCCAGTAAATGAGAATAAAATATGGATTTGAACTTATTTTATTCTTAATAAGTATCATTTCAATATTCCTATTTTTAATGTATTAGCATTTCTGATATATTTGTGTAGTCTGTTCACAAGTGGCATGCAACTTTAAAGCTCACATTTTAGGGTCTAGCATGGTGGGAATGAAATAATTTATAAAAAAGATACTTTGTTACAAAGCATCTTTTTTATAAATTATTTTGGCCATCTTTAATTAGCATTCTGATCATAATCATTTATGCTTACAATTTTCTTTTTTTTATGTGGATATGTAACCTGCATTTGCCTACATTCCTTGAAATTTCAATTTTGCATTAATTAAATATTTAATAACACACACAAATAATCTTCATTGTACCTATTTAAAAATAAATAAACTATACTAATTAAAAAAAGAAATTAAATTGCATCATTTGAACGATTTTTAAATTTTACCTTTTTTAGTTTTTTTTTTTTTTTAAATATTACAAATGCCAAAACACTCATGAACCATACATATTTTAATATGGTTCATTAACACTTGGCCAGAAAACAAGAATAAAATATGGACTTGAACTTATTTTATTCTTAATAAGTTTCAAGTATAAATTTTTTCATTTTATGTATTAGCATTATTAATATATATATATATATATATATATATATATATATATATATATATATATATATATATATATATATATATATATATATATATATATATATATCTGTAGAATGTTCACAAATGATGTGCAATTTTGAAGCTCACATTTTAAGGGGTTAACATGGTGAGAACAAGGAATATTTCCATATTCATCTGTATTCTTTCTGAACATGCATATCACTAATGATAACAAGCCCAACTCTAGTCACATTGAAGCATTGCTCATCCTTTTGAGACTTATAGGCTTATAGAAACTCAGTCCATCTCCCATTTCCTGGGACCCTGCTCTTATAAGACTGACATGCATTTAAGAATGGTCTTCTGTTACATACTGGCATATAACAACTCAGGGCTGTGATTTTTTCCTTTTCAGTATCCACCTACCCAATCAACATTGTGAATTAACATCTATATCAGCTGGGATCATGTTTTTATAGACATATCTTAAAAAAATTTTATAATTGTATAATCAGGGTTATATCTCAGGTAGTAGTTTTTCTGAAACCCAATGTTGGGCACCATTATAATGTTCATATTATATTTTAATGTTCAGAGTTAAATTTAGGCTTTCTTTTACTCACTATAAAGTGTAAGTTAATCAAACTATGAAAAAATAATATTCTGTTCATATAGGTGTTTAGATATCTCAAGAACATAGCTATATTTTCTGATTAACTGGCCTACTATTTATTACAATTTTCACTGCAGGCAGAATCAGTTTTTCATTTACTTAAAGGGTGCCATGGTTTTTAAACCTGTTGATTTGCATAACATTGCATATTTAATAGAAAATAACTAAAAAAAATTGGGAACTACATTTTCATGTAAATTAATGTTATAGAATTTTCTCTAGCATTTGTAGTTTAAAACAAACATGTTCTAAAAATAATATTTCATGATAATAAACATTTAAGAAATAATTATTAATAAGCTGGAAAGAATGCATGCATACTAATCCAAATAATATTAATCAAATATTTAAAGAGCTCATGTTATATTTAAATTTCTTCTAGACAAATGTCTATTTTGGTAATAGAAGTTTCATAGTTAAAGTTAGCTTGCAAACTTTTAATTCAATCATAAAATCAGGTATGAATAGACAGTAACTTACTGGTAAGTTTGTATAGATTCTTGTAGTGTACATGTATTTCTTGGGATCCTGAGCTCACTGGAAGTTAATTCCTTTCTCCTGCCAGCATTTTTTATTCCTGGTCTGCTTTAAGGCATTTTGGAATGATCTCTTTGTGATGAAAAAAATTGTCCACAAACTCTCTGGTTCCACCCCCACATGATAACTCAGTTCCATATAGAGTAGTCTTGGATACTTTATGCATCCTGGATTCATGGAAACTGCCAAAACAATGTAAGACCTAGCTGCTTGTAGTTACTTGGTTTTTATACTTGCCACCAGTTTTTAGATTTCTGCACTTTTTATCTTTTGTTTTTTATTGGAATACAAGTTAATAATCTTGTTCATTTCTTTTTTGTTACAAAGTATCTTTTTTATAAATTATTTTGGCCATCTTTAATTAGCATTCTGATCATGATCATTTATGTTTACAATTTCTATTTTTTATCTGGTTTAGTAATCTGCATGTGCTTACATTCCTTTCAATTTCAATTTTGCATTAATTAAATAGATAATAACACATGCAAATAATCTTCATTGTACGTATTTGAAAATAAATTATGTTAAGTAAAAAAAAAAATTAAATTGTATCATTTGAATGATCTTTAAATTTTACCTTTTTTAATTTTTTTAAAATATTACAAGTGCTAAAACACTTGTGAACCATATGTATTGAATGCAGTTCAATATATACCTGTGTGTAGATGTGTGTATGCATGTGTATTGCATGTAAATAAGTTTGTTTGTGTATGCATATTGTTCTAACGTTTATCTAGATATTTATACATGATATATACATTCATCAAATATATATATATAATAAATTGTTCTCATGCATTTTATTATTAATAGAATATTTACAGATAATGTAGTAAAGATTAAAAGTATATTAAATGAATTTGAAAGACTAACAATCTAAGTAGATAAAACTCTAGTTCACAAAAAAATTAATTTGATTACACCATACCAAATCATATTGATAAAGTAATAGAAAATGTTGCTGTCAGTGGTGTAGCTACTAAGTTGTAAAGAAAGGCAAAGTCTATAAACTTATATCATGAATGAAAAACCTATAAACTCAAATTCATTTGCATGACCATGTATTATTTGATGACCTACGTTTCAAAGTCTTAATATATTAAAATCATAATTACAATCTGAAGTTTTTTTCTCAGAACAATTTGATAAACAATTTTAAAATGTTAATGAAGTAACTTTCAAAATCATTAATTACTAAGTATAATTGTTTAGAAGTAAATTTAATGAAATATATACTACATTCTTATTGACTTTCACCACCTGTAATTATTGTTAACATTGAAACATCTTTTAGCAAACTAAAAATAATAAATATCTTAAAAGAAATTTAATTGATCAAAATACCATGCTAGATATTGAGCATAAGGAAATTGACCTGAAAGAAGTAATCAATAAATTTGCAAATGCAAAAGATAAGGAAGAATTTTTAAAAAAAAATGAATTGCTTTATTAATTAACTTTACACACTAAGGTTTTTTAAAAAAATAATTTAATAAATAAGAACAAAAGTTTAAAACTTTGAAAGTAGAACATTTTGAAGAGTTTGTCATCCAGTCCAATTTTGTATCTATGTCACTGATTATTATCAAGTCACTTCCCCTAAAAATAGACTTTAGCAGTTTTTCAAATAAATTTCTGGTTGAAATACATTAAATCACACATAAAAATGAATACATATATATTATATTGTTAGCTGAATTTTTTGAGTTATTATAACAAATAAGATTTTAGATGGATCCTAATTTATGATGATTTCTAAAAGTGCAATTAGAGATTTTTATATCCTTCCACAATAAAACCATGATAATTTTTATAGAACAAATTTTTATTAAATTATTTATAACTTATATGTTTATTAATATAATAGATTTGAATATATTTTAAAAAATTTATAATAATTTTATATATTATTAAATAGTTTTTAAACTATTCAAAAATGTTTTTTTAATCATAAAATTAAACATGAACAATAACTTAATAAAAGTTCTCTACAGAATTTTGTTATCTATATGGAATTGAAATTTGAACTTGGGAGAAAATTATCATTTATTCTTGAAATTGAAATAATTAATTTACTACAAACTTAAATTTGTCTCTTAAAGAGTTAAGTGAGAAATTTAATTACAATTAAACACAATTCAAAATTTAAAATTACATTAATGAAAACTTCAATGATTTATTTCTTGAAAACAAAATGACTGTTATTTTGAAAAATTTTAGAGTAAAAAGGATATTATTTAATAAGCATAATGGAATCATCACAAATCTGAAAACAAACTAGGAGCAAAAAAATAATAGGGGAAGGGACAAAAAAAATGACCAAAATTTCAAAAATAAACTTGTCCACAGCTAATTTTTAAATAAGCATTTTGATGTATTATATGAAAAATAACAAACTCATTTCAATAATAATAATAAAAAACTTAATATGTGCATTACTAATAAAATTCTGAAGATTGTATAAATAAAAATAAATTTAAATGTTAACACTTTGTTTGTGGACTTAATCCTGAAAACATAAAATATATTAAAAATTTCAGAGCAAAACTGAAACACATATCACTAAAGAAATAAATATAAAAAAAGCATTAAAATTAAGAAATAAACTTTAAATTTATTTGGATGATAAGGACTTCAGTGATTCATCATTTAAAATCAAAACAAATGCCATTAGTTGATTTTCAAATGTTCCAGAACAAGATATAAAGTTATTAGGTCTAACATCATTTTCATAAATAAAATCAATGGTAAAAATGTATCTCAATTAAAATATGATTCATTAGAAAATTAATTAGAAAATGATTAAAATTTTAAAGACAAAACCCAATAAGATTTCAAAACTTAAATGTAATACATACAAATTGTATTATACTATATATATATATATATATATATATATATATATATATATATATATATATATATATATATATATATATATATATATAATTCATAATCTCAGCCATTGCAAAGTCATCATCAACCATTATCAATACACTGCAGGATGAAGGTCTTTCCAAGTTCAATCCATCTTTTTCTATCTTTAGCTTCTCTTCTCCACATCATCCCTGCACACTTTCTTATTTCATCCATCCATCTCACATGTGGTCTCTTTCTGGGTCTTTTACAATCTCTTGGAATACAGTTTAAAATTTCAATTGTACATCTGTTATCATCTCTTCTAACAATATGTCCAGCCCAACTCCACTTCAGTCTTTTACTTTTTTAATGAGGTCAGTAACACCTGTTTGTTCTCTTACCCATACTTTGCATTTTCGACCCCTTTTTGTTACTCCCAACATGCATCTCTCCATACTTCTTTGAGTGGTATGAAGTCTCTGTATTGCTCTTTTATTAAGTATCCAAGTCTCAGATCCATAAGTAAGAACTGGCAAAACATTTTATTAAAAACCTTCCTTTTCAACACATAGGCATATTTCCTTTTAGTATCAAGTTATTTCTACCAAAAGCATTCCAACCAAGTTTAATTCTATGATTAATTTCATCCATTATATTTCCATCTGTATTAATAATCTAACCAAGGTATTTATAACTGTTAACTTTTTCTAACTCATCATAATCAATTTTTATTTTCATATTTTGAGAAAATCTTCTTTTTAACATTTATCTTTAGTCCAACTTTCTTACTTTCATCTGATAACTCCTGCAACATTTTCTGTAGCTCTAAAGCATTATTTGCAAAAACAACTACATCATCTGCAAAATCTAAATGACTTAAATAATCTTCATTTACTTTCACTCCTTTAGCTTCCCATTTTAATCCACAAAATACTTTTTGCAGCACTGCTGTAAAAAGTTTTGGAGATATGGAGACACCCTGTCTTACACCCTTTTCAATGTTGATTTTCCTACTATCATTACGTAATCTAATTGTTGCTGTTGCATTTTTATAAATTCTTCAAAATATGACAATATCCTGGATCTACACCTTGATGATCCAATGCTTTAATCACTGAAGAAATGTTTACAGAATCAAATGCCTTTTCATAGTCTACAAATCCTAAGCATAATGGCAACTCATATTCATTTGTCCTTTCTATAATTTCTCTCAATACCTGGATAAAATCTACTGTACTAAAACCACTTTTAAATCCAGCTTGTTCTTTTGTTTGGTGGAAATCCAGTGTTTTCTGTAGACGAGTTGTAATTATCTTAGTAAAAAAATTTGTATAAAACTGATAAAAGACTGATAGGTCTGTAATTTCTAATATCTTCTTTATCACCTTTTTAAAATATTAATACTGCATTCTTCCAATAATCTGGTACATCTTTATCATTTAGACATTTGGTATATAACTTTGCTAAAAAAAATTCTATTTCTTCACATATATCAATTACAATTCCATCATTACCTGGAGTCTTCCCTTTCTTCATAAATTTAATTGCATGTCTCACTTCCTCATTCAAAAGTCTGGGCAATTGGGAAGACATAATATGTATAGGAGGCACTTGTTCTTTATTACTATATAATTCTTGATAGAAGTCTTTTACACATTTTATGATATCATCTCTCTTTTTAGTAATAATACCTTTTTTTTTTCTTATTGCAGATATAAATTTCCTACCAATACCAAAATGTTGTTTTACACTCTTCTACAGCTTTCCTTGCTAGTTCACAATTATACTTTTTTATATCATTTTCAACTCTTTTCCACACCAGTTTACAAAATTCGAGATATTCAATCTTTTTTAATGCATCATTGTTGTATATCTTCATATTTCTTATTTTCTTCATAAATGCTCTAGTCTCAGTAGAAATTTTACTGGTCAATTGCTGCTTTTTTCTACCAGCTATCTTTGTTGCAGTTTTTAAAAGTGTATTGCTTATTTTCCTGTTAATATCATTCAAATCTGAATCATGTTCAAAATCTATTAATACCTGAAACCGATTTGTAAGTTCTAATTTAAATTCATTAGAATGTTTCTGAAGATTAGGAATATCAACTGTAAATATTGTTTTTCTTAATAATTTTTGTCTCTCTAGTTTTACATTAACATGTATCTTAACATCTTAATAATCAGTGATCACTTCCTGTGTTAAATTTATTAAGAACATTACAATCTTGAAATATGTATTTTCGGTCAGTCAAAATATAACCCAATTCTGCTGTATCTTCATTTGGATGCTTCCATGTCCATTTCCTTTTAACGTTTTTCTCAAAAAAAGAATTCATAATATAAAGTTTTTCTTTTTCTGCAAACTCCACAAGTCTATGTTCTCTCTCATTTCTATTACCATAACCGAAACTGCCTACAGCATTTTCATCTTTCATTTGTTTACCAATTCTAGCATTAGAGTCTTCCATAACAATTTTAAAATGTTGTTTACTCTGATCAAAAGCCTTTTGTACATCCATATAAAAATCTTCTATAACTTCATCATTATGAGAACTTGTTGGGGCATATCCAAATGAGAAAAAATTCACAAGTCAGTAAAACAACATACCCAATTTCCAAATTAGTACATTTAGATAATCATTAAACAGAATCATATTATCTTGTGTGACCGCTATAATGTTCATTTCAGTTGGATATGTAACACAGCAAGATGAGAATAAGCATGAAATATGCTATAGAAGGTATTAAAAAAAAAAGAGAGAAAATAAAATTTGCTACTATTTTTAAGAAATATATAGTATAGTTATGTCTAATATTTTTTGTAAATAAACATTTCAGAAATTTTTAATTGGATTCAAAAAAAATCACAAGTATTATACTTTTTGCTTGACATTTTTAAAAGAATTTTATTCTTAAATAATTTTAATTTTAAAACTGAATTATGAAGTATATTTTTAATTTTCAATTTTTTAAAATATTGTTAAAAGTTGTCCCACCCTCTTTTCTCTTTTTTTAAGTCACATACATGAAGAAAAAAGATTTATCATTAAGCACATTGTATAGTTTACACTCCAACCTGTCACTCGACACAAAAGAATTAATTAATAACTGCAAACAATATTGATAAACTTGAAATATTATTAAGCAAACAAACACAATTCATTACTTGCTCACCATATTTATCTAATTTTCCCACCTCAAACTCTTCAAATGTTATTCACCACCAACTTTTTTTTATCTTCATTATAATCTTATTCAATCTACTGTCCAAAAATCTGTCATTTATGCCTTAACTGTTCACTACATTTTATTATTAAATCTTAACTAGAATTAATATCTTGAGTTACTTATATAAATGTTCAAATATTTTCATAAACCAAATATTAACTTTAAAGTTTGTTTAAATGTAAAAACTTGTAATTTTTTGATAGATTGTGAAAATTGAGTATTGTAACATTATAAAAAAATTCACTATGCATAATATATATATATATAAAACAAATAGTAAGTGTGGAAAGATATAGAGAAAATATAAGATCAGACATTCTAAAACTTTCTAAATTGGCGCATACAAATCATCATCATCATCATCATTATTTTCATTTCCAACCATTGATATTCCACTGCAAGATGAAGCTCTCTCGAAATTTAATCCAATTTTTATGTTCTAAATCCTATCTTCTTCACATCATACTAGCAGTTTTCATATGTTATCCATCCCCTTTCACTGTGTTTTTTTCTAGGTTTCTTATAATCTCTTGGAATCTACTTTAAAATTTCAACTGTCCATCTATTATCACTTTTTCTAGAGATATAATCATTCAATATCTATTTCAGTCTCATAATTTTACCAATGGTGACAATTATACAAATGTTTTCTTTCTCCATATATTTCATTTGCAATACCTTTTAATTATTCTTAATATATATCTGCCATCCTTCATTGTGTGGTCTGAAGTCTCAGTATTGATCTTTGGTTAAGTTCTTAAGTTTTAGATCCACATGCAAGAAGTGATCAAATAAATCTATTAAAAAACACCCTTTTCAGACATGTAGATATATTTCCTTATAATATTATTTTACAAAAAGCAATCCATGTAAATTTAACTCTGTGATTAATTCAGTCTGACTGGGATATTTATAGTAATTAACCATTTCTAATTCATGATTATCAATCTTTATTTTCTTTTTCTGAAAAATTCACTGAACATTACTTGAGTTCTTTTAGTTTATCTCTAATCCAACTTTCTTATTTTTATCAGATAACTTTTACAATATTTTTTCAAGACCTGAAGCATTATATTTAAAAACAATCAAATTATTTGCAAACACTAAAAAAAACCCAAAATAGGATTATAAATTATGTGCTGAAACGTAGATCAAAGGAAAAGCTATAATTGAATAATAATAATAATACTAGGGTAAATAAGCACTTTCAAGAGCTTTCTATGTCATCATACTCATAGCATTAGAAGGACTGTGGAATACTGATGTGTATGTTTGGTGTAGTTGAAAGATATTCAAAGTTATGCAGATTAGACAATCCACTTCTTAGAAAGGTGAGAGCAAAATCATTTCAGTTAATAGATTTGTAGTTATTAACTATATGCCAGACTTACTTGATCTTTCACTTGAGTTATTTTTCTTGATGTACACAATGGTGACTAAAGAAAGCTCCAGTGTATGGCCATCTCCAAGAAAATTGACTTATGCTCACACTTATCTGAGGCTAATCTATACAGATATGGGTGTGGTGAAAGCTGACTGGAAAGAGATGTATGTGACTGCATCATGAACCATAAGAGTTGGAAGATCATCATGAGGAATTGAATTACCTTGATATCCAGTTACAGAGAAATATTTCTCACCTAAACTTTAAATTGTGCCTTAAACCACTGGTTATTAGAGACTTTATACATCCCCAAACAATCTCTCTGTGCTCTCATGAATTTTCCAATATGTCTTCTTTTATTTACAAAAATCATCTCTTACATAAGTTTGAAGTGTCACAAAAAGCTAATCTTAAACATTATCTGAAAAACTTAATTAGTATAGGCTTTACATACAGCCACCTCACAACAAGAGTTAAACAATTTTATTATAAGATTAATTCAAATCTGCCTAAAAATCACAGACTCTGGATTCTACTTCCCTGTATTCTTTCAATCAACAAAAATATTAACAAAACTCTCTTGCCAAAAGATCACATAGGTTACTGCATCCCTCCTTCAACTAACTGATTGATTAAACAATTCCAAGGATAGACTTGATATAAATCAAAACCCAAACATTGTATACAAAATTATATGCCCACATTTCAAGATGCAATGTCATTTATTATGGTTAGTAATGTGCATCCTTCTCCACTCAGCTTTTACAACCCCGATATCTGTATAAAAGAGCCTTAAGCTTGAGCATAAGTTGATTTTTTTGGAGCATCAGTACATCACTGGCACAATTGAACCTTTGTCCACCATTGCCTGCATGGAGAGAAACAATTCTAAGAGAAAAATCAAGGAAACCTAATATATAGCTAATAAAAATAATAAGAAATCTTGCTTCCCTCTTTCTAAGAAATGGACTATCTACTTTGCATAACTTTGAATATCTTTTAACTACATATACATATCTATATCCCATAGTCATTTTAATGATACAAAGACATAGAAAGTCCTTGAAAACACTTATTTGCCTTTGTACTATCATTATTTAATTACAGCTTTTCCTTTGATTGTGTTTCATTGCATAATTTTTATTTATATAACATTCTTCTGGTTAAAGTTGTGTATCTCATAATTAAAAATAACATTAACACTTTTTTTCTTAGTTTTATATTTTAATTCATAAAATACTTATTATCATATTTTATCATATGAATTAAAATATGATAATAAGATTTGAAGATATAATATAATTCTGCTGTGCATTTTCATCAATGATAGTCCTCTTAGTGTCATTGTGCAATATAATTAATGCTCTTACATGTTGAGAGATATTTTGCATCTCTCTGAATTCTAAACATGGCACACAGCTTCACTTCAACAAGTTAAGGCAACTTTTAAACAACAGGAACAATTTCTATCAGGATAGGTAAAAAGATTGGTTTTTACATCATCATCATTTTCAAGTTATAACCATAAGGTATGGCATAAAAGTAATTGACTGTTGAGAAATTACAATTTGAGTTCAGGGATAGTGCATTTTTGTATGTACTTAGCATATATTGTTAAAAGCCCATTTTGTAAAGAAGTTCTCCATCATAACTAGAGTAAAGTCAGCACTAAAAACTACTTTCTACCCTTATGATTTCCTTGTTTGAATATTTATTACCAAAACTATAGTGACTTATTATACTTATATCCATTTATCTTTTTCACTAATTCTGATTTTGTGCTGCATTATGATTTCACATATACTCTCTGGGAGTCTGTAAAAATAAATGCCTGAATCAATCTGTCAATAAATGTATGATTGAATGAAATATATCAATTTTAAGTATTTATGTAGCATTTCTGATGCCTGATAAATACCTATTTTATGTTTGCAAGCTTGTGTTCTTACTTATAAAAAATTATTTTAACCATTAGAAATTAGTCAACACCTAAACATGCCAACATAGTATAATGATCAGGGAGAAAAGGAGTCTTAATGTATCTGCACTATGAGGGCACCATCTAGGCATTTGAACCTAGAAAATTTATAGAATAGGCAGATACATAAGTTAAGAAAAAATTTTGTAATCTATATTTTATTCCGACCATTAGCCCAATGTCAACAGCTCAGTGGAACAGCAGAGATAATAAAATATTTCTTATCTAAAAACATTTTCAAAATAAAGGAAACCACTGCCAGAAATAACACACAACCATTTATTTAAACATATATAAGATTTAAAATTATTTTAGTATCAGTTTTACATTTTAAAATTTAACTTAACAATTTTAACTTTGATTTTAGATTTTAATTTACATTTTTATAAGTTTGCACAGATGGATTTATAAAAGTTTGTTTTATAATGTTGAGTATAGATCAGTTACATAGATTACACGGTTAAAAACATTTCAAAATAAACACAAACGATCAAAATATAAAGTCATTGATGGAATTGCAGAGGGAAATTTATAAGAAACCCAATGGCATTTATCATAAGATGCCGCATTGACACCAATATCTTAAAAGACATCTGAATAAATACATTTTAGATACTCACCATAAGGTATCATTATTTACTGAATGTCTATATATTTTGATCAAATATGAAAAACAAAAATATAATTAACCGATAACGAATCCATGCAAGCATCCATACCCAACTTAAATTTAATGCTTTAGAGTGTCGAGTATGAATAGACTACATAGATTGCATTTGAAAAGAAAATATTTTATCCCTTATTTAACCTTAGGCCAAAAGTTCACAGTAAAAACGTCAATCCATCTGATATATTGATATATTCAGTGTAATACGAATGCAACAGCACAAATATAGGTTAAGAGAAGAAATTGACTCTCATCCAGATAGGAATACTGCATCTATCTGATGAGAAGAGCAATAAAAAAAACTCCATAGGAAGGGACTGCAGTCCTTTTTGCCAACTTACGATCCCATTCCATAGGCAAAAGGGGGTGTGCAGCATATACTAGCGATTCTGCCCGTAGCAAACCTCATACTACATCTACTAATTACACCAATATATCCAATCCATTGACCCAATTCATCTACAAAATGAATAACCTAAGATTACCCTCCCCTAATAAAACTTCACAGATCTATATAGCCATTCATGCCTGACTTAAATTTAACATTTATATAATTTAGTTTAACAAAAAACAGATATCATACTAAAAACTTAAAGAACATAAAAAAATAAAAAATAAATGGAAATGATTTTACAAAAGAAATACATCAAATAAAATTATAACTAATTTAGTCAAATAATAAATTCTTCTATTTAAAATATTGAAAAGTTTAGCATTTAGAGTTCTTTTTGTTTAGAAATGTTCATTAATTATATATTTCTTACTGTTTTGAAAAATGCCCGTAGTCTCTGATTTCTTGTAATGGAAGGTGTTAATTCCCACCAGGTCATAAGGAGATCAGTGTACAGTTAACCATTGGTCCTCTATGGTTGATGGTATTCTTCCGGGCCTTGATGTCCTGTGGTCCACAATATCGGAAAACGATGTTTCATTTTTTTTGAACAACTGAAGGAATTGAAAGTGCGTCTTTCAATCCCTTCTCCTCCAACCCTCTCCGACTTAACACATATCTGTCCTCTCTTAATAATAATTATTTTTTTATTTCCAAACCTTTCCTTTTATATTAATTTTGTGGATTAACTCAACATTACATCCTGATGATGAAGACCCTTTCATTGAGGTTCGATTCCTAAGGGATTTCTTTTTATTTGCTATTAGTTTCTATTGTTTTCCTATCTGACCGATGCTTATACATTTAAATGCCCAAGGGCTAGTTCACTTGGACTAATTAAAATAATCATTTCCATTTTTCAATAACATTAATTAATTTTTTTTTATCTCTAGATATTTTAAGTCTTTTTCTTGAATATTTACTTTTAAAACTTATTCTTTTTTTTAATAAAGTTTCTTTTTTTTTAATTTCTCATCTGTGCGATTTTATATATATTAGAGTTTAGATGATTTTTTAATTTTCAATTTTTAATTCTTAAAAAAGAAGTTTTTATTTGCGAACTTTTATTTTTTCATGTTTAATAATAAAAAAAATTAATGTAATGGCGTATGTGCCCATTAAAATAGATAGTAATCAATATTTCTCACTGTTACCTCTCTTCTTTTAATAGCAAAAATTATTTTAGTAAACTTTTGTTTTTGGAATTCATTTAAAAATAGATTATCAGATAATTTATTAATTATAAAACCTTAATTCAGTATAATTATATGAATTTTTACTGGCATGTTTTTTTTTAATTATTATTTAATACATGAATGTTCTAGTAAGTTTTTCCCAACTGTTTGTATTTTATTTTAAATACATGCTAATATTGTTATGTTTTATAAGTTTTCAAATCTTATATTTATACATCTAATATTCTTAAATGCAAATTACCTTTTTCTGTTTTATCCAAAAACATAAGATTTTTAAATGCAAGATACCCTGAGATTAAGAAATAAAAAATATATCAATACATGATTCTGTGGAAATTTAAATAAAATAATTATGTATTAACTATTATTCACTTAAACAATTCATAGATTTATTAATAGAATTTTTATTTTTACATTTTATTTATTTTCAAATTGACGTATTTGACTCTAAGGTTTTTTAATTATAAAACCAGATGTAATCATCTTAATTAGGGGGACATTTGTTTAATTTTAGATTTCCAATGATTTTTTTAGCTTTGTTTTTCTTTTAGTTATTTAGTATACAATTTTCTCTTATTTTAAAGTCTATCAAGTTCTTTATGAATTGGACTGAGTTCATCATTGAATAAATTTTATATTGTTATAATTTATTTATATTGTAACCTTACAGTATCACTGTAAATTGGCTATTATATTTAAAAAACTAAAAATTTTATTGGCCGTAATTTTTATAGTTAAGCAAGTATATTAATTCATATCATTGGTTGTATAGCATAAAATATAATCAATAACATGTTTAATAGTCTCTCATACTAATGTTTATGAGAAAATATATAATTTTATAAACATTTTTGAATAGCTTTCCAAGCAGATTTTATTATTATTGCTTGTATAAAATACATACATGTATATTTTGTGATTATTATTATTAAGGAACAAACATATCAAATGGTATAAACAGATAGAAATGCTCACACACATAAAACAATTAATTTCACACAGAAATAAAGAATAGAATTATAAATTTAACATTACTACACTAATAAATTTTGAATTAAAGCAATTATATTTAGATTACATTTTTATTCATGTGCAGAATAAACAGTTTTTCATTTTTTATATTTTGTGGGTGTATGTGTGGAAGCTTACATGTTAAAATTTTTACTTAGCAAAGATTAATTTAGTGCTAGAAGATTTATTAAACAAATTATTTATTAACAGGACAATTTAAAATTAATTGAAAAAATGTCTGATAACTTTATAGTTTTATGATTTATTTATTTTTAATAAATGATTGTAATATTATTTTAAAATCTGGTAATGAAAGTGAAATGATTGAAAAAAAAACTGAAATTATTAGTTTGTTTTTCTTTATTTTTAAATGTCATTCATAAAGATTTTACCATGCTGATTCAAAAATTTTAGTGTCTATTATTTTGCTTGGCAGAAGCCATGACAATCTCTTCTAATATTACCAAGAAACTCCAATGAATGATGGAGAATATTCTGTAATCCAGACATCATGTGATAACTGGTATAAAAGCTAAAGTTTAGAAAATCCAAACTATATTACCAAATTTTTATTGCAGTTAGAATTTAAACAAGTTTAAATTTTTAAATAGCCATTTTGTTTGTCATCTACATGATGATTGTCTAAGCTAACAGTTAAGCATTTTGCCTTTGCTGCTTAAAATTATTTCTTTTCATCATTCTAGGAGGATGAATAACAACAAATAAACCAAAAACCATCATTAATTCATTCATTAATTCTTTATTTTAAAAAAATCTCATTTATTACAGTCAACTATTAATGGAAAGTGGATAAATAGTCACCAAACTTCTTCAATTGGAAGTAATATTAAATAGCTAATGTAATTGGAAAATTATATTAACTGATATTCATTTTCAAAATATTGTAAAACAATTTTCTTTTTATTTCAAGAAAATGTGATTATTAAGTCTCAGTAGTGTAAATTTACTTCATTTTTAATTATGTAAGGGAAAACTTTAAATAATAATTTTTCAATTCAAATATATCTGCATGAACATGTTGCTTAGAGAAATGAACTTTGATTCAAAAAATAATGAAAATGACTTTGTTATGGATAATGATAAACTATTTGCTTTATCAGAGATATGATCAAAATTACTGACATAATGAATTAATGATCTATAAGAAGTAATGAATGCTAATCCTTTGGATAAAATTATAGCATCTGTTTAAATGAATTAAATTGCCACATGTAATAAACTATGAATTTATATCCAGTGCTTAAAGAAATGCATTATAAATTATCAATGCTAAATATTTATATATCATTCAATGAATAATGAAATAGGAAGGTAAATATTTAAATGCCATTCTTGAATTCTGAATTATTAAAGCAAATATTAAATATGATATAACATCCAAGTGATAAAGCAATCTTAAAACAGATTAATGTAATAAATGTAACTCACCTTAAATCAACAAGTATGACAAATGGAATTTATTAATCTTTATGCTATGTCCAAAAAGGCTTACATTACAAAAATGAAATTAATTGTGCAATAAACTGATGAATTATTTAATGCACTTTCTCATAATTGCTTCTTTTTAGACAGTTAATATTATAGTTGTTATTAATGTAATTAAGTTTTCTCAGATATTTACTATGAACATGTACAGATAATACTTTTATTTAATATTATTATTGTTAATATTGACTAGAATTAAATGTGATTTATCTTAGATTTAAATTGAATAAATGTAAGTAACTATTAAATTTATATAAAACTGTGCTATATTGCAATTATTATATGTTTTATGGGTTTTTAAGTTTCAACCTCACAGTTAAATGGAGTTAATCATACTATGTAGATGAATAAATCTGTAAGGAATATTTTATGCATCACTGTTACATGTTAGTGTTAATTTGTCACTGTTATATAGTATGTAACAAGGCATCCTAATGATCTTGTAATATTTTGTTAGTGGAGTAGCACTCCTAACATTTAAGTCTCCAAAATGAATCCAGTAAAGGATCTTGAGATAAAATAAATAAGCCCAATGTGGTAAATATCATTTAGGTATGCTAAGCAATAGCTCTTCTTAAAAGAATGAAAACTTCTCCAACATTATTGAGGTTATTTAATAATTGATTAGTTAATGAAACAAACTAATTAAGAACCAATTAGAGCATTTATCATTGATCTTTATGATGATGATTATTATTTTTGTTTATTTTAAAATAATAACCTATTCCTATTTAATGTTAGTGTCCTTGCAACACTGCCTGATAATACACTTTTCATATCCCAAGTTCAAATTAGATTTAGAAAACAAATAATAATATTTATTAGATATTTGATTTGATTTTCTTATTGTTATTATGCACTTTTGTTATTTATTGTAACGTTTAATAAAGTAATTGTTAATTTTAATATTTCTTTTTTGTCGTTATTAAAGAAACATCGTCACTATATATTCACGATATAAAAATAATCATACTTGAGAAATTAGATTACATATAAAATCTATCTGGAGTAAATACATCATTATTGTATTAATGCTATTTGAAATGTAAAAGTATTGGGTAAAATGATGAACATAAAATTTCTTTTACATTGTCGTATCCTAAATTTATATCCCTGCATTTATTTTCTTACGTTATAAAATCCTGACATAAATCATTAATCAACTTTATATTTAAAATTGCTAGCCATACTTTTAAAACCCCGATTAAGTTACTCTTAGTGTGTTATTATAGTAAAAAACAATATATTTGCAAAGATTTTTATTAATAAAATACAATAAGATGAAGATATTATTGAATAACTGAGAAATTTATTTATTATTTTAGTAAACGTGAATCTATTATTAATGTTTAGAATAGTTTTAGCTCATGTGGATATATAAAAACTTATATACATAGTGAATTGCAATTCAAGTGAGGAATACTCACACTTTTCCACAATATTGGTATGCTATCTCAATCAAGATCACAATGTCTTAACCGGCTTTCTCTACATTATTGACAACACCACACCTTAGTCGCATCTCCACAATATTGACATATGGTCTCAACCAGCTTTTCCTGCCTGTGGGTTTCAATATATATATATATATATATATATATATATATATATATATATATATATATATATATATATATATATATATATATATATATATATATATATATATAAATTTTAATATAGTGAATATTTTTCTCTGCTTGAATTTAACATATATCTTCAGAAACAGTTTTTTTTTATTCCATTCTCTAATCATTTTATGTATGCAATCATTATCATCTAATGTCTACTATAGTTCTACTATAGATGCATTATTGGACTAGTTTCTGCTTTCTGGTCTTCATAAGCAAAGAGTTTGGATATAATGCAGCAACTAATGCATTTACATATTTAGGAATTAGTTTTAAATTTTTTACACTATCAATCTAACAGCCTTAAATTTATAATTTTGAACCACCCACTTATTTGTATCAGTATATAAATATGGTTTAACCACCATAATTACATATTTTAATAACTTCAGTTTTGTGCTAATTAGAAGTTCTTTTCATTTATTCAAATTGCTAACTTCACTCTTTATTAACACACTATGAGTTCTTCTGCAATCAATGCAACTTGATCTTGAATTTAATTTATTGCACACTCCATTTATTCTAGAACACATTAACATGCACACATTTAGGTGTAATCCATTTCATGATATCTGTCTAAATGAAAGTTACTACCCAACACAACTATTTAAACAGATAGAATATAATACAAATTCAAAAATATAAATGTAAAAATATGTATAAAATTAATGGTTGCATATTTTTGAATTTTAATCACTATAGTATACAGTTAAATTTTTAAAGTCATAAAATAAAAAACATAAGCAAAATAAAATAATAAAATTCAAAGATCATTATTTGGTCATTCCATATTAAGAACTTCTACTTTCTTACTTAAAAATCTTTTCTTTTTTATTCTACTAATCCTGATTTAAGACAATTAACTTTATTACAATACAAATAGCAGCAGAAATATAGAAATCACTAATTTGTGACTTTCTATAAATGTGAAAATAATGCTTTTAAAAATAATAGAAAAAAGATTTGTTTAAATACAATGAAGACTTTTAGAAATCACATGACCAGCAAAGTGAATGAGCAACTGGATATTTGATTAAATTAAACCTGTCTTTAATTTGAAATTCAAATAATGAAATCATTATGGTTTTATTTTGATTACATAATAGATCTATATAATTTATTTAAAAAGTTTTAAAATTCATAAAGGTTGAAGGTAAAATATAAATAGAATAATAAGCAATGAGATGAAAAAACTCTTAGTCACATTAATGAATATGTCAACAGAATGTCAGAAAAACCAACAGATGATAGTCTATTTTGAATAAATACCATTATTATGATTATCAGGAGTAAAGTTGACTTGACAGCCCTTAATTATAACAATAGTAATATTTTTTATTATATCATATTGTAATGTATCTCCATTATTATCATTTTTAAGTAGTGAAATCTATTCAAG
This sequence comes from Epiperipatus broadwayi, assembly GCA_028023455.1. NCBI lineage: Eukaryota > Metazoa > Onychophora > Udeonychophora > Euonychophora > Peripatidae > Epiperipatus > Epiperipatus broadwayi. The sequence continues at coordinate 4,585,644 of JAQFVV010012452.1, read as the reverse complement.
ATGAAAGACTTTCTGAGACTTAATCCAGTTTTTCAAACCATAGCTTTTCTATATCATTTCAGAGAGATTCATTTATCTTACATGTGGTCTTTATTTTTCCTAAAATCTCTTGGAATATTATTAATACTTCAATACATATATTCATCTCTGCTCCATTTCAGATTTTTAATTCTTTAAATGATGCCAATTGATACCTATTTTCTAATTCAGGTATTTATACTATTTGTTCACTAATCCATGGTTTTTTATAAAGTATTCATATTAAATATGTGTCCATATTTTTTGTGTGATTTGCCCTTTTATTAAAAGAAGATCCTTTAATAAGCAATGAAAAAACATATATTTTTTTTTTTAAAGTTTTCTTTTCAAATACATAAGCTTTTTTTTTTAATATTAAAGTATTTCTATGAAAAACTATCCAGCCCAGTTTAATTGTATAATTATAACTATTATTTTTTTCATCTGTATTAACAATTTGAACAAAGTAGTTAGTAGTCATTGATTTCTTTTAATAGTTATTAATTTCTTTAATTTCTTATTATTAATCTTTATTTTCTTCTTATTTAAAAAATCATTGAATATTATTTTAATTTTTTTTATCATTTATATTTAGTTTTACTTCTTTTGCTTTCATTTAATAATTTTTGCAAAAATTTTTGAAGTTTTGTAGTATTATTTTCAAAAAATAAACATATAACAAAAGTGGATTATAAATAAACTTTATTTTCCACTTTTAATCTTCAAAATATTTATTGCAAAACAATGCCATAAAATATTTTGATAAAATCTCTCTGTTTGACACCATTACAAATATTAGTGTTCTTATAATAGAATCATTATTGATGCACTTTGATGAAGATTCTTTGAAATTTAACAATATCTTAGATTTATGTCTTGATGTTTTAAAGCTTTAATCATTGCAAAAGTGTTTATAAAATCAATTACCTTTTTGCAGATCCAGTGCAAAATAGCAATGCATACTATGAATACATTCCTTGACTTTTTTAATATTTTAATTACAAGTTATGTCATGGAGTTATTTGTACTCTGTTTACAGTTTATTCATAAGGGCTGGCTGGAGCTGTTTAAAAATAGAAGAGTGTTTTTAATGAGTCACAAATTAGACATTCTGCTTTTTAACTAGTTCAGAATTTTTCAATTAATTCTAAGCATGTATCATTTATTATCTGTTTTAATTTGCATCAAACTATATATGAATTAGAGACAAAAAGTTGAAGAACCTGGAAATTGTTGCAGTAAAAAAGTTAGCATTGATATCCACAATATAAATGGGCAGAGTAACATGATAGGAAAATAAAAGAGATAATAAAGAAAATAATTTATGTAATTGGAAAAAAATATCCATGTGAGGTATACAATGCATAAATTATCATATAACAAAGATTTGTATCTTAGAAACGCATAAATGTTATAGTTGACAAAAATGATGGACATGGTAACCAAAAGCATACTTCTATAAATTAATTTACAAAAAAAATTCTATAGTTATAAGATGTGATATGTTGGACTATTTCCATCATTTATGAGTGAATGTTGAATGTATAGAAAATTTTAAACTTTATTTAAACTTTCCAAATATTAGCAACTTGTTAGTAATAACACACAAATAGACAATACAGGTTAGTAATTAGATTCTTGAATATCAAATTTAAGGCAAACACTCTACCAACTGAGATATTCTGTCAAAGGCAACATATAGTAAAAATTTGATTTATTTATATATGAGGGTTGGTTCAAATCCTACTGAGTCTTTCAATTTTTTTTATAGTGAGGCTAATTAGTGTTTTTATTGTTTTTCCTAAGAGCAATATTAATTAGAGGCTTCCATACATTGTGTATTGACACACTGGGTTGACTTATAGGATTATTTACTAGTCTATCCTCATCATCAGTGAAAAATCTTAGTTCTAAACACCTTACTGATTGCGAATTATCAGTTCTTGAAAAAGTTTTGAAATTTGGCCATTACACCACCTACTGTCTCATTATTGGATATAATGGTAGCCACTGAGGAGGTGACCTAAAACTTGACTCTGGAAGAAGCAGCAGAGTTATGCTGCAAAATAAAAAGAACACTTGAAAGACATCAAGTACATAAGCAGAAGTCAAACATTTCATGTGATGAGAGGAAAGCTATTAAATCTCTTAAACAGGATACATCTATAATCATTCTTCCTGCTGACAAAGGTAACCCTACAGTTGTAATGGATAAAACTGATTATGATAACAAAATACAAGGTCTTCTCACAGTAGGCCAATACAAACAATAGCAAAAATCCCCAATTCCAAATACAGAGGTAAAACTACAACCATTACTCTGGAAGCATTGCACGTATTTCAGTGATTCAAAAAAAAAAATAACTTCATATTTCAGCAAGATTCCTCACCTGTATGGACTGCCTAAAATCCATAAAGACAATGTTCTATTAAGATCTATTGTTAGTTCTATAAATTCACCATGTTAAAATTTGTCAAGATTTCTTCTCAAAGTTTTTAGTTCATTTGTATACAGGACACAATCTTTTGTCAGGGATTCTAAGCACTTTGTAGAATTAGTCAGTAACATGAAAATGGAAAGAACTGACACATTGGTAAGTTTTGATATGGAAAGTCTGTTTACAAATGTACCATGTGATAAGACATTGCTTATTGTAAGGAAAAGGTTATATGATGATAATAGTCTACAAACTAGAACAGCTCTACCTATTAATAGTATAATGAAATTATTAACATTCTGCATAACAACAACATACTTTTAATATAACTCAAAATTCTTCCAACAAAATCAAAGGATGGCCATGGGATCATCACTGTCACTCTTGCTCAGCAACATTTACATGGAAGAATTGAAATGACATCCATAAATACTACTCCATGTCCACCTAAAGTGTGGCTTCAATATGGCCACATGGTGAGGTAAAATTACAGTCATTCTGGATGCACATTAACAACATATCTCCTACAATTAAATTCACAATGGAATCAGAACAAGAACAATCATTCTTGGATGTTCTTGTGACAAGACTCTCTCAGGGCAAATATAACAGTGTATAGGAAACCAACACACACAGGCAAGTACTTGGCATATACATCCAATCATATAAAAAGCACTAAACAAGGAATTTTACTATCACTATGGAACAGAGCAAAGGAGGTTTGTCAGAAACCAATGATTTGGAAAAAGAAGATTCACATAGAACAAATGCTTATGAAGAATGGTTATCCATCAGCAGTCACCAGGAAAACATTTAATAGACAACACAAAAAGACACCAAAAGAGAAAACAATTATTGGTATGGTAGTGTATCCATACATACCAGGAATGGCAGACAAATTAAAGAAAATCTGCAGTCAATATAACATTAGAACTGTTTTCCAAAGCCATTCCACACTTTGAGAAATGCTTACTTCTACTAAGCCTAAACTGGAAATGCTGAAGAACAAAAACTGCATCTATGAAATACCATGTGAATATGGAAGAAAATACATTGGTGAGACCTGTTGTCCTGTTGAACAGTGATTTAAAGAGCACAAACTAATGGTTAAAAAAGAATTGACAGATGTGTCTACCATAGCAGATCATGTATGTATTAATGACTATATGTTTAATTAAGAAAATACAAAGATATTGGATAAAGAGAAAAAAATGCCTAGAAGAAAATTCAAGGAAGCTGCTCATATAACAATGGTAAATAATCCTATAAGTCAACCCAGTGTGGCATACACAATGTATGGAAGCCTCTAATTAATCTTGGTCTTAAGGAAAAAAAATAAAAAATAATAAGACTTACTGTAAAAAAAATTAAAGGACTCAGGATGATTTGAACCAACCCTCATATATAAATATATCAAATATATACTCTATGTTGCCTTTGACAGAATAGCTCAGTTGGTAGAGTGTTTGCCTTAAATTTGATATTCAAGAATCTAAAGGTGCAAGTTCAACTTCTAAGCAAATATTGTCACTGTGCATAAAGGCCAGCAACACCTGAAGAAGAGTGGAGAATAATACTACTCAAAATGTTATATAGTTATACTAACCTGTGTTGTCTATTTGTGTATTATTACTAACAAGTTGTTTGTATTTGAAAAGTTTAAATAAAGTTTAAAATTTTCTATACATTCGATTCACTTATAAATGATGGAAATAGTCCAACATATCACATCTTATAATATATCATCATTACAAACCTTCAGTCAAATTTCTATAGTTATGTCTTATTACAATATTGAGTCTAAATTTATTACATTTTTTTGTGCTGGTCAAATACATTCATACATATAAATATTTAAATTATTAACACGGATAAATTTGTAATAATGGAATAATAAACATCCAAGTGTCAGTTGTGCTAATGCAGTTCTTCAATAATAGATCATAGATAATAAACAAAAATGGATTCATTTTTCATCAGTAGTGTGTTTTTCTTTGATACTAGCATTTGGAAGTTTATCATGCAATTATTATATATATTGTATTTATGTATAAGTATAGTTTCTTGGGAGAACTAAAATACAGCGTTAATATCTTTTACCTGTGAAAAATTTCATTTGAACGCTCATGTTTTGGTGAACTAAATAGAGTGTTAATATCTTTAACCTGTGAAAAATTTTATTTGAACACACACATTTTTATCATGACATCTAACATTATGACACTGAATTTTCCAACAGTGGATGTTACAAAATTCCAAATCAAAGAGACGGAAAATAAAAACTAAATTTTAACTACTGTTAAAATTTAAATGAGACAATAATTCTGAACAAAGTAAACCAGAGGAGCAAAGCTAACTGGGTCAAGATGTTATAATTGTAACTAATCAACTTTATAAAGTAAAATTAATTATAAATAACTTTGAAACATTTCTTAATGAACTATATACAAAATACAAAATAAGAAAAGATATAATGCTATTTTGTAATTAAATAGAAATAAATATAATGACACCTAAGAAGTGCTGCGTGTCATGAGATTTGTTTATATTTAATTCCAGCATAGTGTTACACATATTTTTATTTATTAAATATAAATGTTTGTCATAAATTTTTATCTCAAATCTGAATTCTTTTAGAATTTTCATTCTTATATATAAATTCTAGTACCTGACTATACTGCATCTGCTGAATTGATACACAAAATTGAATTATTCATTTTTTAACACAGGATAACTTTACAATTATAAACAGAAGTTTACCATGGAGCAAATTCACATTATTCATTATACTAATATATGTATTAAATTATCAAAACAATTATAAAAAACACAGTTGTTTAGAAACGTAATAGAAATTGGCAAACAAAAAAACAAAAAACAAAAAAAAAACAAATCATTATAGGAAGATAAAAAATTCAGTTAAAGCTTTTTTTTCTTACATAGCGTAAGCTTGTGGTTAAACACCTGTAGAGGTCCCTACTATCGCATTTTACACGCATATTCTCGAGGTTACATCCTAGTAAATATTACTTAATTTATTAATGTATTTTTATATTATTGCGACATAAAATTAGAAACTAGATATTTGCAATAGGATATTCTTAATCAAATTGAGTTATAAAGTAATATATATATAATCTTATCTGATCTATTGGGTAATATAGATATTACCAAGAAATGATAAGTGAATTTTGGTTACAATTTAATGCTTTAGTATAAGCAAATATATATATGTAAAAATCTAAGTTTTTTCATATAATTTACATTAGTAATAACATTCAGAATAAATGTTATAAATAAAAAGCATAAATATTTACTTTCCAGTAGAAATTTAAACTTTAAAATCATTATCCATGACTTAATCTCTCTTATTAAATATATTATTCACCTTTAACCAATTTTGATATATGGACAAATGAATAGATCTAGAATATCTGATAAAATTAGATTATATAAGCAATATGAGGGGTCAGTCTCTTTCTCTCTTTGTTAGTTAATAAGTCATGATAAGTTTAAATTTGCATTAGAGAGTGCTAAAGTAGATTTCTCATGAGATAGAAAGAAACACAACCTATAATTAAAATCTCAGAAAAAGAAAAAATGATACTAGATATGTGAAATATTTTAGCCAGATGATAATGGCTGGTATATTAGACACATTGTGTATTTGCAAACAAATATATAAACAATTCAATAAACCCCAAAACATTTTTTTTTAGATACATTTACCTACAATATGTTAAGTGCATAAAAATATAGAAAATATCTGCAAGAGAAAAACTATTAATTTAACACTAATGTACATTAAAATAATTAATAATTTTAAATAGTAAAATAACTTAATCTGAAAGCACTCTAAAATTAATTAAACTTTTTGATCTTTGCATTGTTTATTGTATTCAATGTTACAATGTATATAATTATTGAAGACATCTGATTATTGTAGTGTCATAGGCTGAGAACATAGTTTAATGTTGTTCTTAGAAATTAAATACAACAATAGTATAAGTATTTATGGATTGATGAGATAAACTGAGATTATCTAGGCATTATATTCTTTTATAAATTTTATATATATATAATTGAAATAATAAATTTAATGGTTTACAAACTATTACAAACAATCCTTAAATCCGCAGAAGTACTTTTGCTTAATCTCTTAAACCTGCCTCAACTGCCATTAAATTCAAAAACAAAAGTGGAAGCAAACATTATTAATTCAAATTCTTCATGAAGAGAGAAACCATAGTAAAAGAAAATTAAAGAGGCAATTTTTATAAACAGGAATAAAATGCATTTAATAAATTGACAAACTGTTAACATTAAAATAAGAGATTCGTGGAATTTGAATTGATGACGTTTGCTGCCACTTTTGTTTTTGAATTTAATGGCAGTTGAGCCAGGTTTAAGAAATTAACCGAAAGTACTCCTGCGGATTTAAGGATTGTTTGTAATAGTTTGTAAACCTTTAAATTTATTATTTCAATTATAATTACAATTTTTAATTAACAGGCATTTTATTTATTATATATATATATATATATTCTAACCTCCCCCCGCGCGTCCTCACCCCAAAAATATACTGTTTATTACGAATATTACGGGTTCTAGCTCAGTTAACAAATAAATAAATGAAATATTCAGCATTAATTAAAATGATTACTAGCTCTAATTTTAAAATACAAATTCGATTCAATTTTAAAATGAATTAACAAATATTTACTATTTTCATGAGACATGGAGTGACAATACGGGGAACGAGATAGACTACATTGAGACATTATCCACACGATACTACCTCAATGGCATAAGAACACTATTCCCCCTTTTTACTATACCAAATAACTAACTCATAGTATTCTTACGACTTTCTAAGCTCTATTCACTACGATTAAAATAATAATTATATCTTAATCTTCTTTATAACAAGAATCTAGCTTAATTAAATAAAATGAAGTAAAATAAAATAAAATCTCAGGTTCAGAAATTGTATTCTAACTAATTTAAAATTACGGTAGTAAAATATGAAAAGGGAATTTTATGTCATAATCTACTACACAGCAACTAACAATAATAAAAATAATAATAACAATAATAATATAATATAATCTTATTTCTTCCTAAAATGAAATAAATAAATACGTACGTGGTAGTATTTTAATAATCTGACAACAGAATACATGTGGCAACATTAGCATATAATTTAATGTAATATTGTGGCAACCGACTTATGACCAATAAATAATATAAATTTATGATCTTTTAATTTTAACATACCAATAAATTCTCAAAATTATTATAACACTTTTATGTTTACCTTTTGTGCAAAATCTATATGTCTGTTTCAATTATAAATGTATCGTGATTTCATGCATCCATGTGGAGAAATAACAACTCGGACACAAAAACTTTAGAACAAATTTAAAACAAAGTTTATTAACAACATAAATAAATTAACAATATTTTTACACTATATACATTGGATATCCCTTACTTTCCTATCTCAACTTAGTTTATTAGTTTATAAAATGAAATCAAAATATTATTTACTTTTCCTAGTTAAATCTTATTTTTTAACACTTAAGAAAATACAGTATTATTACTTGATTTATTATTATGGTTAGCTTATGACAAAATGCATTTCTTATATGATTATCACTAACACTTTGCATCCCTAATATTATTAAAATTATATTTTTTACAAAATTTGCATTCGTAGTAAAATTCTACAAAACAATAAAATTTTAGTTTTATATTGGTTGTATGGAATCTTACAAAGTCAAAACATTGTTCTACATTCGGTATTAGGTTTTTATTGTTCATTATCCGATGTTTATTAATCCTAATATTCTCATTCAAGCCTTACTTCGGATGATATAATTATAACTATTAATATACCATGCACAAGTATATGTTTATTGTACATTATTGAACTATTTTCTTAATAAATATGCAATACTTATTTTCTAAATATTATTTAAAACATTCAAATTTTATTATCACTTTAAAAAAAAAAAAACAACTTTGTTTAGATTTCTCTTTCAAAAAATCTTATATTCATTTCTGAATTAATTTTACAATGTATTATATGATTCTTTCTCTCTTTATGATATTTTGGACTTTCAATTTTAAAGTTACACAATTCTATACATTCCAGCAAATAAACTATTCTTACATAAACGATAACATATCTTCAGTTCTATTTTATTCATTATTTCTTTGAAAATATCTTTCTGACCGATGCAGATTCACAAAATAAGGATAGCGAAGATAGATGCATAGGATCAAAATACAACTAGAATATTACTCGTCATATATCTTGACAATCATGGCACAGTGAATTAAAAGACACTATAGAGGAGTGACCTTTACCTGTCTACCAACCTCTATCATAGGAACGATGCTAAAGCTATTTCTTCAGCTTTATTATAACATCCAAAGTTTAAAGATATGCAAAAAACACTGTCCAAACCATATGTGTTCAGTTATAGGGCCTAGTTAACTATACTGAAATCACACAAAACTAAATATGATCCAAATCCTTTATTTTTCCTATTTCTTAAAAAAAAACATCATCTTGGTTTCCTCTCCACTAGTACTTCCAAGTCACTATCCGATCTTATTTCTCAAGATTTTTTCTATACTGTACATCGACAAATACATATCTGCATTACTAACAATAATAAAATTCATTTATTTTAAAACTATTCCACTGTTCTATAAGACAGCTTGCTTACTACTTTCCTCCGTATATTTAGTCATACAAACTACTTAAATATCTGAATACTTTATTACATGAAAGTTCAAAAGAATCACACAATTGTTCTGTTAAATTATATTATTAATATACTTTAAATAAATTATTGCATGCATATTCCGAATTACTCCTATCTCATAATATGTTAAAAATGTTGTATAAAATGTATACATATAATTTAAACTTTCACACTTCATTCTTAGGTCAATAGATGATCTAAAAAAAATACATTATGCATTATAAATAACTATTAAAATTACCAAACGACCTTTATCTCCTCGATCGCGTTCCGTAGGCTTCACCATCCATTTGATCCTTGTAGATATAAGACTCACATCCATACACTTTATTTTAAACACTATTTCTATAATTTTATCAAGCTATTATATTTAATTTTAAATATTACTAAATTTATGTTTTATGTTTTCCCTAATCTCACATAACATTTTATATTTTAAAATAAATTAGTAAAAATATTCCAAACTATATTTACTGTACTTCTTCATCGAATTTTCTTGAAAACCGTTCATATTAAAGCTAAAAAAAATGTTTATTATTTCTTCTGCAGACACTTAATATTCTTTCCCTACTTGTTCAATTTTAAGGCAAAACAATTATTGCTCTGTTTAATAAATATTCATAGATGACAATCCTTGGTTTTTTATAATATTTAATACAATTATTAATTATGATATCAATTAATCCCGTAAAGAAAACGTCTACATATTCTCTTCTAATATTTTTCTGCTAATATTTTCCCGCACGACTTTTACGATGCATCTTCTAGGTACTTTTATTTAAGTATTCAGTAAAATTTTCTGTCTCCATGGATCCATTTTCATTAAGTAATTTAAATTCCCATTTTCCTAATCTCTATCTTTATTAAGCGTTTTTATAATGAACACTTTATAATATTTTAATTCTTCTTAGATAAAGTTTTTTCTTTCCTTTTTTAAAAAAAATAAGGGCTCTTTCCTATCATTATTCGGTAATTTTTCCTTTCTTTTAAAGTTCTGGTAACTATATACTTTGTAATGTTTCCTTTAAAAAGACAAACATTCTTTCTCTGTTATAACTTTTATATAATTTTTCTTTATGATATACGTATCTTAATTTTTCCATAGAGAAGAATAAAAGAACTTCAGAGTAGCCTTATAAAATTTGTGCGTCATAATTTTTCCTGATGGCAAATAACTTCTCTTTCAAGTTTTCCGTATAGCGTCCAAATTATATTCCTCTGAGTTACAATAATAAGTTTCTGGTTGAGCATAAATAAAGCTGTATCAAGGCACTTTACAAATATTTTTCCTTTATCATAACTTCTATATACTGTTTTCTGTAGTATTTCCATTTTACTGTAAGGTTTTGGCTAAACTTGAATAAAATTACTGGTAAGAAAACTTTTAAAAATTAGCCCTCCATGTAAAGGCAGTTCAAAATATTATATTTAAAAAAAACTTTTAAAACAAATACAAAATTTTAAAATTATATTACTTTTCTAGCTTACAATATTATACAGCTAAAAAATATGTTACTCCCTCCTTCACTTACACATTACTTTCTCCCGCTCCGTCTAATTCTTATATTTTGTCTGCTAAAATACCTCCGTTGATTGGTTAATGACTTTTTTAGCGCGAACAAATTTACACATTTTAGTTTTATAATAGATTAAACCTTTTAAAATAAAGAATTTATGACGTCATGTCTTAAATATTACTTAGAATAGTATTTTTAAACTCAATTATAGTTTTATCAAAATCATTTAAACTTTAAAACAATTATTAAAATAACATTTAATATCTATTTTAATATTAATATTTAATTTATCTTGTTTTTATTTAAATAAAATATTTAATTTTTTTATTAACTGTATTCAACTTTTAAACACTACTTAAATATTACATCATTTAAACATTTAAAATAACTATTTAATATTTCAACATTCATTTCAACGATAGACAGCAATTACATTTAGTTCCATAATTCACAAACTTTATTATTATATTCTAACAAGCGTGTGTGTGAAGGTATATAATATACAGTCACATGATTACTAACTTTATCAGATGATTTTTTTAATTTACGTCTCGGTCTAAATTACCAAAACTGATATATTTTATAAAAATTTGGAAAATAATTTAAAAATGTAGAACTAAATATAATTCTCACCATCATAAAGTTTATCTCAAAATATACTCTATTAATTTTGACTATTAAATATGATTATAACACTACATATAGCATTTATTTAATTTATTAGTTTTAAAATATCATACTCGAATTAATAATATATTTTTAACTATTTATAGCTGAATTATTTTATATGGCCAGCTTTTACAACCATAAGCAAGGATATAATTAAGCTTTATTTAACTGTTTCTTTAAAATAATCCATTACACTTTTATATACCAGGTATTTTCAGCCTTAAATTGTACTATAAGATCTAATTGATCATACAATTATCAATATACTACACAAACGTATTTTAAAATTTAAAATTTTTTTTAATAATTGACCATTCTACCTTATTATGACCTATAGATAAGGGCACAATATATATATATATTAGAAGTCCTTGTGTAATATTTATAATTATTGTATGTTTACAAATAAGTCTTTATTCGACTTTAAAAAAATTAATTATTTAATATTTATGAAAGGAAAAAATATTTTAATTGAATTCAAAATTATAAAAATTTAACAATGTGAAATGTATAAAAAAATTTGAATTGATAACACATTTTCTAATAAATACTTTTAGCATCAAACCATACTCTTGTTTTCAAGAGAGTTCTGTGAAATATTTTGAATTGTTATAGGTTTAAAAATAAATATTTCTTTTACTTGGATTAAAAAATAATAATTAGTTAATATTTATGAGAAATAAAATTATCTTAAATTAAATTCAATATTATAAAAGATTAATAATCTGAAATTGCAAAAAAAATTGAATACGTAAAAAAAGTTTTTGATAAATAATGTTAGCATCAAATTGTATTTTCTTCTCTAGCATCTTTCATTAATAGCCTATATTCAATTTTCTTTTTTATTAATTAAATGATTTTGAATCAACATATGATACAATTGCTTCAAATTATTGCCATGTTCTATATTTTGCATAATATATTTCTCTGTTTTGTGAGTTACATCTTAAATTTTTAGAATTTTAAATATCCTCCTATTTATTTCAGAGTGTATGGCCTAAAATTGATATTTCAAAGCATTTTTCTAAAATTGAGGTTGAGGAAATACTATCAAAATAGTATGTACATATATATCATTATGATACAAATAATTATTATAGCCTAAGCTTTGATTGAATTATCTAAAGCTTGAGGGTGCATCTTATAAGCAATTGGATGGTATAAAATGTACAATTTATTGATAAATCAAAGGAAAGATCTCTAAACATCTGACTAAATTTATTTCATAATGAACTTGCTCTGAATTATACTTCAAAATTTTTTATTTTACATTTAAATAAGAAAAACATACATTTAATTAAAAAATGATATTACAGATGTTTAAAAATGTTCATATATTATAGATATTATATTCAAAGATTATTATTTTTGATACTGATCATTATAACAACATTAAATGCTGTATACAGTTTGACAATCTAGAAGTCTTTTGTTGTTGATGTTGATGATGAAAATTATAGGAAACTTTAATTCATTATCAGAAAGTCGTAACACAAAAGAAAACAAATTGGTTCTGCTTTACTTCTATCATCTAATATATAGATCAAAACCCAAAATTCCTTACTAATAAAAGCCATAAACTAGAACATAATTTGATGATATGGATAAGACAATATTGATCGGATTTATTAAGCACTGTCACCTAATTTTCAAGATTTGACAGAACTGGAGAAGAAATAGATTTACTAAGTTGGGTCATGTGATATTTTAGTAATTTTATAAGCAAAAAATAGTAGAAATCTTGTAACCAGCAATTTGGCGTAGAAAAAAATATGCTTTAATCAGTCATAATCATTTTATATCATTATCCATTCTAATTATTTTTAAAAAATCAAATAAAGATGAATTTACAGTTCAACACATTACAATTTAAATTTTTTAAGCTGTTAATATTATAAATTACTAGTATACCTATTTTTTTGCATTAAGTATTCATTTTTTAATTATTATCGAAAGGAGTTTTGATTAAATCTTATCGAACAGTAAAGACAGAGGGGGTAGAATGACAAACAAAAAGAGAGAAATTTCTAATCTTTGATCACGTTGTAAATCACAAATAATTAAAAATTTTACATTATTTTTAAAACTGATATATCTATAGCAATTCTTAATCTTTATTTAATTGGTTAAATTATATGAACAAATGGTTATCAAGCTATCTTGGTAACTAATGTATCTTTTTTTATTTATTAGCACAACTGTTGCAAAATTTAAACATAGCTTGTGAGCCTTGTGTTTTATTTATAAAAGGATTAACTGTTTGTTCTTTGTTTATTTAGACATTGTTTCTTTTCCATTGAATTTACATAATTATTGAAACAATTTTAAAGCTCTAATTGTGTCATAAATTTAGCAGTGGTTTAGTTCTTGACACATAAAGAATTTAAAAAACACATTGTCATAAGTATTTTAAGAATATGATTTAGTTTTTTTTTTTTAAGTGTCATAGCATTGGCCGGGACGCGAATCCGCAACCCGGGCAACTGCCTGCAAGTGCAAGGCAGTCACGCTGATCTCTCGACCACCAATACATGCTTTAGTTCAAGTGAAATAAAATAAAAATTTAATTTATTTTTAATAATATGTTTGTAAATTATAATTTATAGCCATGTGCGTGAACAAAAAATCAAATAATTACAATAACAAATTTCTTTTCCCACAGACCAATACTTCTTCAAAATATATCGATGTAAGTTTCTATAAAGATCTAGAAAACTTTTATAATCTTTTAATATTAGTTTAGTAGTATTCCTGATATACATTTATCTTTTCCAATCAAGTAGAACCAGGTCGAAAATATTTCCCACATCAAGCAAGCACACACGCAACGCAGCGTTCTAGTACCATATTATATTTTGTTGAAACTGCAAGCAAATACAGAGGAATAAATTTTATTTTGTTAGTTTGCATTTTAAGTGTTTAGTGAAGATGTAAATGGTATTATGTATATATATAATTCAATTTCACAAAATAAGCAAAAAATAATTATATTTTACAAAAATGCACAAAGGCAAAAACATTCATTTAATCAAATTGTTGATAGGCAAGCTGCTCCAATGAGTGCTATTAATCATTAAATTAGAGTATTATAATAAATAATAAATTATAATTTAATTAATTAAATATGGGTGGTTTAATATTGTTATCAATCTTAAATCATTAATATATAACTTATTTTACAATAATCTTTCACGAAATCTATCAAGCCAGAATGCTTAGCTTTTTATTGCGATGAAACGATGCAATGTACTGTGGCTTTTTCTTTTCCGGATTCAGCCACTATGCCCAAAAAAATCTGTTAGCCACTTTACCTTCCCTTTCCATTCCCCACACTATGTTTGCCCATATTCTTCTATATCCTGCTCCATTCCATTTCCACAACATAATCTTTGTCAACTCCATGGCCTTTATATCTAAATCTCTCTTCTTTTCCCAAACCCAGCATAAATAACAAGAACTCACTTTCTATATAATCACTTTGTTTATATTTATTCTCCCACAACTTCATTATTTGTATCCTTTCTGCTTGCAGGCATTTACATTTAATTAACAGCTGCCTAATATTATCTATGCCTTTGTTACATAACTTGCAGACAAAATCACCCATATTTTCCCATTTATGTGTATATTCCCTTGTTGCTAAAGATCCTATTCAAGTTTTAAATAATAAACCATTTTTCCTTGCTATTATAATAAATTAATTCACACCTAATATTCTGTTTACTTCTATATATATTTAAACTTTTTTTACTCTCTATACTAGTTCTCCATCTTTCCAACTCCCTATTTTTTATTAATGCATCTATTCTTCTATCCCATTGCTTGCCACTATAACACTCAACAATTCTTTTAACACAATCTTCTCACCTTTGTATAAGTATACTGATATAAATTTTTTATCCAAATCTGTCTGCATACCATGTTGCCTTTCGCACATATCTTGTTACCTGTTTTTTACTCATAACCTAATTAAATACTATTTTGGTTAGTCTCTTTTTATCCATAAATTGTAAAAACATTTTCATTTTGCTTTTTGCATCTCTCCTTGAATTGCCTCCTTTGTTATCCACACATCTACATCTAATGCATGTCTTTTTGCTTCTTTTTGTACTTTTTCTAAGTAATTTAATATCCATTTATTAACACATAATGCATAATTACCATATGTTAACTCTGCTAGTGCCATTTCCTTCTATATAATTCTAGCTACATCATATTTATTATATGAAAACACTGTTAATTGTTTTATCAATCTCTTTCTTTTCTTTGCTTCATTTATCAATCTTTTCTCCCATTCATCCAAGCAATTTCTCTGATTACTTAAGATGATTTCCAAATAATTATATCTATTCATTATATTTAACTTTATATCCCCCAATAAAAAAATTTTGACTTCTCTTTCTCCAATATTAATCATCATTACTTTTGATTTTTATTCACTAAATTTAATCCCCATCTCTTTAATCATCCTTGTGCATGTTGTGACTGTAACATCCATATCTTCCCTACTTTCTGTGCACATGAAGATATCATCTGCAAATAAAAGACCTGATCAAGTATATACTCTTTTGCTACCTATTAATGATATATCTGTCATTCTTCATAGTTTTTCTATTGATCTCTCCATTTCTCTCATATACAATAAAAACAAAATAGGTAATATAGGGCATCGTTGCCTTAGTCTCACCCCATTTTTAACTTGAATTGCTTCTATATTTCCTAATTGATATGTATAGTAATTATTTTTATACAACATCTTAATAAGATCCACTAAATCTCTATTCATTCCCAAATTTACTAAACTTACCCATAATATATTTTTATTTACTCTATCATACGCCTTCTTTATATAAAAATCATATAACTGTTGACCTGTATTTCTATACATATCTATAAATTATATAACTACAAATAAACTATCTCCTATATGCCTATCTCATCGAAAATCTCCTTTCATTTCTCCCACTCTATTATTTTCTTTCAACCATTTTACAACTCTTCCAGCCACCATATATGTGAAAATTTTATATATTACTGATGTTATCAATATCGATCTATAATTGCTTAACTTTCTATTATCCTTACTCTTTTTTTAAATAGTAGTTGGACTCTTGTATTATTTGAACTATCTGGAAATTCTCTCTTCTGTCTATCTTATTAAAACATGATAAATGTTGCCCTATTTTCTAAATTCATCATCATCTCTGCTTCCCATCCATCTAAACCTCTTGGCTTTCCACCTTTCAATTTCTGCCCTGCCTCATTCAATTCATTTTCTGTAAACTTAACATTTCCATTCCTATATGCTTTCATATTTGTTATCATTCTGTCTTTCACATTTAACATCTTTTCTATATCCATTATATGTTTATTTAAGAATACCTCTAATTCTTTTCTAGAGCTACACCCTACTCCCTCATCATCTAGTAATACTATTTCTTTCTCCTGTACATTCCTTCTTTTGATATATTTCCAAATTTTTTTACTTCCATCTCTTCCTTTTATTAATATTTTCCAACAATTTACTATTTAATTTCATTCTGTCTCTATAAATATCCATTTTAGCCAACTTCTCTTTTTTCAAAACCACTAAACATCACATGATCACTATTTTTTATGCTAGCACATAACTGTTGTGTGGCACTATTGTATGGAGAGTTTTGCTTGCTTCTCTTTTTTAAAATACTTTTCCCATTTAACATTAACATCTTTTTTATTTTCTTTGTTTTTAATAGCACACTCACATTCTCTACATGATTTTTTCCTCCTTTTACACTTTTATTAACTCTCACTTTTCTATTTCTGAATATTATTACTTTAAACTCTGTTTGCCACTTTTTTATGTCACCACACCATTCCTTATATTCATCCCCAACTGATTCTTCCACAATTTCTTCAACTTTTATATTCTTCTAACTTATTCTTATCATTCATTCTTTATCCACATCTTTCACTATCCTTCTACTTTTATTACTATTTTCCATCACATTATTAACTATTTTTATTATAAAGAAATTATGATCATTATTACAAATTCTCTCCTCATTATCAAATAGTTTAATTTTCCATACTTTATTCATTCTCTCTTTGTCTACTAATGCATAATTTATTGTGTGAAATATATTACTTCTAGACTACATTTCCAATGCTCAAATTCATTTTCTGACAAAAATTCTTCAAAAGCTATCCATTCTTGTTATCTACATCATCAATTTCTTCAATACACACCCCTTCATACCCCATATAACCATTATTTCCTTTTTGTGCTGATCTCTACCTGTTGATGATATCATCATATTCTTAAAGTAATCAGTAAGCTTTTTTATTTATAAGCATCAAAAGGAAAAAAAAAAAATAAATAATATGTTTTATTTAGAAAACAAATCTGAGATTAATATATTTTGCAAACAGATGATTGAAAAATCAAATGCATGAAAATAAAAAAATTATTTAAAAAACAAATTTGAAATTAATATATTAAGTAAACCAAGCTTAACAATACAAAAGTAAAGTATGTATGACAATGGCAAGGAATCAATTTGAAATTGAAATCCAAAAAGTTAACAATCTCAATATACACATATGTAAAAGATTATATTTAAATTCAAAGAATGCATGAAGTTAAATCATAGAATCATATATTTTGAAAGCAGTTTTGATAATAATCCACTTTAAACCACAATCATTAAAAGACAAATATTTTCAATAATAATCAACCATAAGAAAAAAAAAATCATCAGCAAAAAATATTATGGCATTAAAAATAATGTGTCTTTCTTCACTGCATAGCAATAAAAATCTTTTACCAATATTTTCACAGAAATAATATAAGTAATTGAAGTATTATTTTCCAATTTAAAACTTTGAAACTATGGCAACTCACACATAACACTGTTATGAGTTCTATTGTCATAATACCATTCATATGACACTGCTTGCCTATCCACAATCTGATTAGATTGTTTTTCCTTTGGGTACTTTTAGCCAAAAATATTTTGTGGAATTGAATTTTATATAATATATTTACACACTTTCATTAAATACTTTACCATGCAATCTAACAAAATAAAATTTATTTCTTTATATTTGTTTGAGGTTTCAATGGCCCAGTCATTGTCATCAGAATGACTACATTCAAATTTATATGACCATACAAATAGTGCATTAATTGTATGGTCATATTTGAATATTGTAGTTCTGATGATGATTGCTAGATAGTAGAAACCATAAGCAAATATAAAGAAATAAATTTTATTTTATTAGACTGCATTGTAAAGTGTTTAATGGAGGTGTAAATGATATTGTATTTGTATATAAATTAATACATAAAAGAAAAGAAGCAGAAAAAATTAAATTTTCCATGAATTTGTGTTTGTCATCATTATTAAAGTACTCTTTACCTCTATGATTAATTTCATGCATTTTTTTACTTAATGTACCTTTTAACATGTTTTTTGTTTATGGTAACCATATTGTAACAGTCAAATTTGTACATTCGTGCAACAAAATCTAGAGTTTTAGCAAATCATACCAAGGCTGACCAGCATAGAGTGGTTCGAACCATGTTGTATAATATAGCCCCAATTCCTTTACTAATGCTCAAAGATTTATCACCTTGCGGATGCCACATATGAAGCCACAGCAGCATCTTCCTTCATCAAATGCTGGCAGTAGCACATCAGTAAAGCACAAGACTATGAGAAGTTGTCTTTTTAACTAGTATAGCTATATAGACGATGTGTGTGGCAGAACATAATTATAAATATGGATTGTGACTCTTAACTAATGATTAACTAATCAATAAAGACTTACCAATGAGCAACATTGAGACATGAAACAAAAGTTAAATTCAAAACCAATTTAATGAAAATTAAATATTAAAATTAATAAATGAAAATAATGATTATAACATGGCTATATAGGTTGTCTCACATGCAGGTGACTAAGTTAGGGATACAATTTCATATTTGAGTTTGGGATTCACACACAAGTGATGACTGGAGTTATAATCATTTATGGTTTGCCTAGTTACATATGGCTTTAAGTTACATATACATTTGGGGACAATGTAAATCACTCACAGATGACATTAATTATTTTGGTTAGTTACATTGCTAGATTTATTACAGATACATATATCACTCATAGGTGATGATTTTACTGTTTATATAGCAATTCCAATCATGTGCAGGTGATTCTAGTTTGGATTACACATCATTTAATTTAGTGTGCTACATATAGATATCACTTGCAGGTGATGAAGAAATTATACGTATTAAATTTATATTTTCATGAGCATTAAGATTACTTTATAGATCGAGGTTAATTTTCTCATGACCATCTGTGCCTAGTTCATGCTATATAACAGGGTCTAGATCTGCTCTAGAGCTAGCAGAAGTGATTATACATATTGATAAAGAATATGACATTTTATTAAGTGTGAATACTTAATATTCTCTATATAGCTTATGTGCCTATAAAATTAGACTCGAATTCAGATCAAAGCTGAAAATACAATTATTATGGCAGGGTGAACTGATGATTGGCAGTCAGACTTCAGATGCCATGGGGTATAGAAAATATAACGTCTGATATGGCCCTTGCATCTCGAGAGTGCCTTTTCATGGGATTTTTATCAAGTAACGGTTCCCTTTTCACCGTATTCATTGCTGTGGAAATAAGAGACGTTTAGTCTAGATGATCGAGCAATTTATTTGAGTGGGAGTCTTATGCTTCATGAGAGTCTCATGCTCCATTCCTAAGGATGCAGAATGGGGAGGTTTAAACCCATCCACCATCTAAAGAAGAAAATTGCCCGAACTAAGAGTAATGGTGCAGCGCAACCATGTACAACCATTAAGGAATACAGCAACAAATATATATATATATATATGCTGTAGCATTTCTTAAAAACACACCCGCACCGCTGACCACATTATATAATTAAAATTTTATGATGGTAAACACTAGTTTCCTTCATGAAACTACCGTATATCAGTTCATTGGGTAGCATGTATAATTATGCTATTAAGGAAAAACTAGGAATCTAATTTGTAAAGCTATCTATATAGGAACTTGTAACTTTAGATGAAGTACCGCACATTATTGAACATTAAGATATAAAGTTATAGCTTTATTCTGTATCTCTATCACTCCAGCTAAACATTAGTTAACTATCTCGAAAGCGAATCTATCTTAAAACAGCTGTAAGCTTTTTAATTATCTGTTAAATAAGATATTTTACCCCTTTCAAAACGGGTTTCTTTTGCATCCTAGACACTATATTATCTCTAGGTGTGAAGCTGTGATGGCTCCTCACTAAGCATTTAATCAATAGTAAAACCCCGTTTAAAAAAAATACAGCATAAACTACGAAGCAATGGAAAATCATAAAACTTGGCATAGATTTACTTAGAAAGAAATGTAAGTTTAATGAAAATTGGGCTTTGTTTTAGCATAGTTTAAAATGAAATTGCAATGCAATTAGTTTATATCCGATCAACCCAGTTCAAGCCAAATTTAAGTAGTGACAAGAATTAATCAAGACAAATATTATTATTCTATTTAAAATATCACCATCATCATCATCAAACATTATCAATCCATTGCAGGATGAAGGTCTCTCCAAGTTTAATCCATCTCCGATCTTTAGCTTCTCTTCTCCACAACACCCCTGCACATTTTCTTATTTCATCCATCCATCTCACATGTGGCCTCTTTCTGGGTCTTTTACAATCTTTTGGAATCCAGTCTAGAATTTCAATTTTCCATCTATTATCATCTCTTCTAGCAATATGTCCAGCCCACTCCATTTCAATCTTTTAATTTTTTCAATAAGGTCAGTAACACCTGTTTGTTGTCTTACACATACATTGCGTTTTCGATCTCTTCTTGTTACTCCCAACATACATCTCTCCATACTCCTTTGAGTGGTCTGAAGTCTCTGTATTGCTCTTCTATTAAGTGTCAAAGCCTCAGATCCATAAGTAAGAACTGGTAAAACACATTTGTTAAAAACCATCCTTTTCAAACACATAGGCATATTTCCTTTTAGTATGAAGTTATTTCTACCAAAAGCACTCCAACCAAGTTTAATTCTATGATTAATTTCCTCCATTATGTTTCCATCTGTATTAATAATCTGACCAAGGTATTTGTAACTGTTAACTTCTTCTAATTCTTCATAATCAATCTTTATTTTCATATTTTGAGCAAATCGATTAAACATTATTTTAGTCTTTTTAACATTTATTTTTAGTCCTACTTTTCTACTTTCATCTGCTAACTCCTGCAACATTTCCTGCAGCTCTGAAGCATTATTTGCAAAAACAACTACATCATCTGCGAAATATAAATGGCTTAAATACTCTCCATTTACTTTCACTCCTTTAGTTTCCCATTTTAATCCACAAAATACTTCTTGCAGCACTGCTGTAAAGAGTTTTGGAGATATGGAGTCACCTTGTCTTACACCTTTCTCAATGTTGATTTTTCCAGTATCATTATGTAATCTAATTATTGCTGTTGCATTTTTATAAATATTCTTTAAAATATGACAATATCCTGGATCTATACCTTGATGATCCAATGCTTTAATCACTGAAGAAATGTGTATAGAATCGAATGCCTTTTCATAATCTACAAATCCAAAACATAATGACAACTCATATTCATTTGTCCTTTCTATGACTTTTCTCAATACCTGGATATGATCTATTGTACTAAAACCACTTTTAAATCCAGCTTGTTCTCTTGGTTGGTGGAAATCCAAAGTTCTCTGTAGACGAATTGTAATTATCTTGGTAAAAATTTTATATAAAACTTATAAAAGGTTGAGAGGTCTGTAATTTCTAATATCTTTTTTATCACCTTTTTTAAATATTAATATTATTACTGCATTCTTCCAATCTTCCAGTACATCTTTATCATTTAGACATTTGGTATATAACTTTGCTAAAATTGTTTCTATTTCTTCACCTGCTTCTTTTAATATATCAATTATAATTCCATGATTTCCTGGAGCCTTTCCTTTATTCATACACTTAATTGCATGTCTCAATTCTTCATTTAAAATTCTGGGCAATTCGGAAGATGTAATAGATATAGGAGGTACTTGTTCTTTATTACTATATAATTCTTGATAAAAATCTTCTACCAATTTCATGATGTCATCTCTCTTTTTAGTAATAATTCCATCTTTTTTTCTTATTGCAGATATAAATTTCCTACCAATACCAAAATGTTGTTTAACATTTTTGAGACTTTTATTTTCTTCTACAGCTTTCCTTGCTATTTCACAGTTATACTTTCTTATATCATTTTCAACTCTTTTCCGTACCATTTTACAAAATTCGAGATATTCAATTCTTTTTAATACATTATTTTTGTATATCTTCATATTCCTTCTTTTCTTCACAAATTCTCTAGTCTCAGTAGAAATTTTATTAGTCAATTGCTGCTTTTTTCTACCAGCTATGTTTGTTGCAGTTTTTAAAAGTGTATCAGCTATTTTCATATTAATTTCATTCAAATCTGAATCATGTTCAAAATCTCCTAACACTTGAAACCTATTTGTAAATTCTAATTTAAATTCATTAGAATGTTTCTGAAGATTAGGAATATTAAATATTGTTTTTCTTAATAATTTTTGTCTCTCTAGTTTTACATTAACACGTAACTCACACCTTACTAATCGATGATCACTTCCTGTGTTAAATTTATTAAGAACATTACAATCTTGAAATATGTATTTTCTGTTAGTCAAAATATAATCCAATTCTGCTGTACCTTCATTTGGATGCTTCCATGTCCATTTCCTTTTAACATTTTTCTCAAAAAATGAATTCATAATATAAAGTTTTTCTTTTTCTGCAAACTCCACAAGTCTATGTTCTCTCTCATTTCTATTACCATAACCAAAATTACCTACAGAAATTTCATCTTTCATTTGTCTACCAATTCTAGCATTAAAGTCTTCCATAACAATTTTAAAATGTTGTTTACTCTGATCAAAAGCCTTTTGTACATCCATATAAAAATCTTCTACTACTTCATCACTATGAGAAATTGTTGGGGCATAAACCTGAATTATCTGCATTTGGTATCTGCTATTAAGTTGTATAACTAATCTTGCCACTCTGTCCAATACACCATCAATCTCCACAATATTGTTCTTCCACTTTTTATTTATAATGAATCCTACTCCACTTGTATTTCCAATGTGTGTGCCTTTATAATAGAGTATATGTCCACTTTTTAAATCAATTGTTTCTTCTTCTTTTCTTCTAACTTCACAAAGTCCAATAATGTCCCATTTAATATAAGACAGTTCTTCTTCTAATTTTTGCAATCTTCCTTCACTTGAAAGTGATCTGCAGTTGTAAGTACCTAAATAAATAGTCATCATCAAATGGCAGCCTGGGTCCACAATCAGGGGATTCTTAGCATCCTCCACTTCTGGTCACCAACCACTGCCTTGGTTGGTGACTTTACAGCCTCCTGGGAATAAAGGCCATGCTTTATTTTTGTCTGTCATAATTGTATATATGTATTGGAAAAATATTTATCATTTACACAAACATTCATTCTGCCTTATCAGGCACTGAGAAGAAAGACCATGGTGTTTCTTGATCTTAAACTCAGAGGTAAAAAGCCAATAAACTCACCATGCTGGCTAATGCGTGTTGGTGAGCAGCCCATCCATGTTCGTATACTATATGAATAATCACATAGCAATAACAGCTGCAATGACAAGAACGTATGGAGTAGACATTAGGAATTTGCCCTGCTCAGTTCCTTTAAGGCCTCCAAGAGGAATCAAAGGGTCTCCTTTCAGTTAATAGCAAACTCCTTTCTGCAGCCATTTAAAATATATAAAATCAAATATCAGAAAGTTAAAGTATGTAAAATAATCTAGAAACTCAATTATCATTTTAGAATAAAGCATTTAAAACTATATGTAATAAAATTTATGATAATTAATTTAAAATCAATTGCTTTAATTAACTTTTAATAACTCAGAAAAGTAAATACGTTGAACTAGATCAATCGGAAATAACTTAGCAAACCAATACATAAATTAATAAATACATGGAGTACATAAATCAATAAATATGATATTAACTCAGTATGAAAATCAAATCAGTTATTAAATTTAAATCAGTTATTAAATTTAATTCAGGCAAGATTTTAAGATGAAAACAAAAGAAATCAAAATTACATTTTAGTAGTGATTTTAAGATTAAAATAAAGAAATCAAAATTACATTTTAGTAGTGGATTTAAAATTACATTATTGCTATGGCCATAGAGTTTAAATTTAGCTAGCTTTAGGAATAATCGCATTTTAGTTGAGTTATTAATCTTTAAGTAGAGGAAGGGTTTTACCAGGCTCTTCTCTGCTGCTTGTACTTGTTCCATATTGAAAGGTTCGGGAAACTGCTCCATCACACAGCTTCTCCTCTTTCTAATCTCCACATGGTAGACTCCTTGGGTCAAAAAGGCAAGAAAATGCCTTCCTACTCAGATTGCATCATAATTAACAATTTTAAAACATAAGTTGTTGACTGAAATAATGTCTGAATAAATCCAAAATGGCTGCAGCTGCTTATATTATCAGCTTACCCTCCCCCCCTCTTCTCGGTTATAGTAAGTTTTTAGATTTGTTCTGCTAATTTTCTCACTGTATTCCTAGAATGGTATAATTACGCTGTTTTTATTTCTTATAGCGAAGTTTTTACAGCTGGTCATTCACGATTTCTTTTTAATTACTCAGGAAAATTTATTCTACAACTTAGTGTTACTTTTAGTTTTGTAATTAGGTAACAATACAGCGAGAAAGATTAAATTTTATAATATAATTTTTTTCGAAAACAAATCTATAAATGGAAAACATCTGGTTATATATGTAACTCGATTATTTAATTTAGCAATATATGCAGAAATATATAATACTTTCAAATATTAATTTTCTTTAGAATAAATATTTTAAATAAAGAAATTTATAATGTTTTAAATCTGTTAACAGTATTCTTTCCTGCATATATGTAGTCTCTTGTTACACATACAATGCTGTGTTCATGTATTTACTCTTAGAAATATATGTGTGTGTATATATGGGTTTTTACACACACAGATACACCTTTTATCTTGTAGGCTTTAGATATACACACACATACATAATTAATATCTTTATATTTAAATCCAGCCTGATTTGGATATAATATTAACCTGATATATGAGAATTTGATGCTAGTTACATATATAGAAATACTACTATAGTATATAGTAGGTGAAACAGTTGGATTGACAGAGCTGACTGTTTCAATATGAAGATTGATCTCATTTTGGATTTCAATTTCTTATGAAATTTTTATTTTAAATTATTTTTTTAATCAATTATATGATCTGTTATTTATATTCTTGTGCTTCCTGGTTTTGTATTTCATTTTATTATAGGATTTTATTTATCTTCATCACTAATTTAATTTCTTTCTAAATATTTATTTTTCATGCCACTCTTTTTTTAAATTTAACTTAACAACGTGCTACTTCTGATCTACTTTGAAGTGTGTATTGTTCCACTAATGTTTAGAACATACACGTAAACTAACATGAATTTTAATTATAAATTTTATTAAACGCACATTATTATATTAAGTAATATTTACTAAGGCTGTAACCTTTAGAAATAAGCTTCTGAAAAATTCGAAGGTAGGGATCTCTACAGGTCTTAGCCACAAGCTTACGCTATAAAAGTAGGTTGAAGTAAAGAAGGTTTCCCTCTTTTCTTCATAGCGTAAGCTTGTGGCTAAGACCTTTAGACATCCCTACCTTCGAATTTTTTAGACACTTATTCCTAAAGATTACAGCCTTAGTAAATATTACTTAATATAATAATGTGCTTTTAATAAAATTTATAATTACAACTTCAAATTATCATAATAGATTTCTTACTATAAGATCTTTCCATTGATTCATTGTAAATTGTAAGATTTTGCGAGTATTAATGTATAATAAGAATTGTGGACTTAATTAGTGAAGTATTGAATAGCTTCACACTCTTAGGTCTAACCACTTCAGCTTCACCTATTCATATATAAAAGTAGGTTGAAGTAAAAAAGGTTTCGCTCTTTTCTTCATGTAAGCTTGTGGCTAAGACCTATAGAGGTTCTTACCTTCAAATTTTTCAGACGCTTATTCCTAAAGGTTACAGCTTTAGTAAATAATAACATGAATTTTGTTTATTTGAAGAATTCAATTGACATTAAAAGAAGTTTTTTAAAAATATATATATAATTTTTTTTATTATTTTAACTGTACATATTATTGATTCAAATCTTTAAATATATTTTAAATGATATGTATTTTATTGCATATAATATATAATAATGTAGCAAATAAATATGCGATTATTAATATGATTAGAAGGGATTTGAACTCAGACTTTTAAGCTCTCTATATCTATCCAGTCCATTCTAATTACATTAAGTTCAGTAAAGACAATATACTTGGATTTAAATATTAATTATTAATATGAAAAATATTAGAAATTTTTTTTGGTTTTTTGACATCATTCTCAAGAATCAAAGTAATGCAAAAGTGTGATAATTTAATAAACACTTACTCTGAAATATTATTTTCACAATTTATTATACAATTTACAAATGCTGTACAATTGATCAAAAGTAATCTTAATTAGAATATCAGCTTTCTGAATTTTGCCAATTTTTTATTGCAAAAATATAGTTATTTAAAAAGTGATTTTTCTAAATTTATATTGTTTTTTAACTTTTTTTGAAAATTCTCATAGCGGTTGCAACTTTGTAAAAATCATTTATAACACTTAAAATGCTTAAAGATTCAAAAGAAATGCAACTGGTCATTTCAGTTAAACTATCTTTTATTATTTTCTAAAATGGATATAAAAATAAATGTATAGTATACGTTAATGAAAGATTGA
Source organism: Epiperipatus broadwayi (assembly GCA_028023455.1). NCBI lineage: Eukaryota > Metazoa > Onychophora > Udeonychophora > Euonychophora > Peripatidae > Epiperipatus > Epiperipatus broadwayi. The sequence continues at coordinate 4,558,266 of JAQFVV010012452.1, read as the reverse complement.
GGGATTGGCAAACCAAAGTTTTCTGAATCAAAGTTCAAACTATCACTTCAGTGCTTGAGTGTCATTTGACTTTCTGATCTAATACATCCAATTGTTCTTTTTACTAATTCAGTTTAGTACAGTAAAGAATGAGAGATAAAAGAATTAAAGACATTTGTATTGGTTTCCAACTGATAAAAGTTAAAAAATTTGTTTGCTAAATTTACTGAAACTGGTAATATCTGTCTTCTTCTTGAATGTTTAAATATATTATTTCCCAAGCAACTAATATATGACTTATTTATTTGCATGTGAACTCATTAAAATTTTTAATACAGCTCTAGAAATGAGTTGTTAGACTACCTAGTCATAGTATTTCATTGAGTGCTTACTCTAACTGGATAGCAAAAATGCAAATGTGATTTTATTGTTAGAAAACTGAATGTAATATTTTGACTAATAAATAAAAATTAATCTAATGTCATATTAAAAATTGAATGGTGGATTTAGAGATCTAAGTCCATAGATAATGACTTGACATCTATTATTTCTAATACTCAAATTTCATATAAACTCTCAAATAATAAACCATTTAAATATTTTGCCTAATATAGTCTCCTAGTTCATAGCTCCACACCTGTCACTTTCAATGTTGAATTTATTTTAAATTCACCAGTAATAAACCATTAGATTATTTTCTACACAGCATGGGTAAATGTAGTCATAGTTGATTAACTCTGAACCCCAAAGTCCATGAATCATGGTTCCAATTCTGTCAATTTCCCCATTCAAACTTGCTGTGAACTTCCTAAAAATAAATCATTTGACTATTAATATAAAAACCATATTAAGATTTAGGTAGGTTCTGTTACTACAATCATTAATTTAAAATACTTAATAACAGTGCTTTGCAGAAATTAACTGTAAAGGCCCTATTTGAAAAGCTCTTAAAAATATATGTGTATATATACTATTCACTTAAAAGTTGCTGCAATAAAAGAATTCTTTTTTATGTTTAATTTTAATAATACATAAGTAAAGCAAATCGCAATATCACATTTCAAAAAATAAAATATAAAAATTATACTCTCATGGTAAAGATTTTTCACTAATTTGCAAAATAAATTAAATCCAATAAACTTCCAAGCTTCAAAATTACAGACTGCAAACTTACTAAAATCTATTTTTAAATATGATTTCATTCTCTAATCTCTGTAATGTTTTTAAATGTTAAGACAAAAATATTGATTTCTTTTTAATAATGAAAAATACTACTCACAATTTTTTTTATTTTTATAAAATTTTGTTGTTTCTTTGCTTTAAATATTATTTTTATAAAATTTTGTAGCAGAGTTTTTTTTTTGCTTTGTAATTTCATTTTCAAGAAAAATTAAAATAAAAAAAAAACTTGAATACCATTATTTTTAAATAATTTATATTACGTTGGTAAGTATCTTATGTTTTTGACTTCAAACAACTTCAGGTAGCAAACAACATGGTACTGTGATCAAAAAGGGTTCCCCTTGTCTTTGTTTTAAATAATCTAGTATTTTATAATAAAACAATGAAGCTCATTCTTTGCTAAATAATTCGTTAATTTAATTAATGTTTTATTTTCTAATTAAATTTTTTTAAAGTGAAAATTTTTCAACGCGTTATAATAATAAATTTACATTTATAAGTCGTGTTTGTCTGATCGTGGGTGATTAAAAATGAGACACTGTCTTTCTTCTGCGATTGGTTAAATAGATTTGTACAACTGAATATTTGATTATAACATCAGGCACACAATAGACTCAAGCCCTGATTTAAGCATGGTCTGTAAGAGTTGGTGTATATAGAACTTAAGTGATTCACTTAAGTATTTTAAACTCTTACTGAGGTGTGAGTTAATATTTAAAGTAATAGCGAATTATCGAAATTGGACTTCCGATCTAATTAAATTTGAAAAATATTGTTTGTAAAACAGTTTTTAAAAATGTGCTTTTGACCCAAAAATCTTTCTACTGCCTAGAGATCATGCAGAAATTTATAATTCATCAATTAGTCTTTTTTTTTTTTTTTTTTGCAATACGTATACTTAGCCATCTTTTTTTATTTTTTCAGTTGTGTTCTTTTGAAAATAACATTCTCAGAATAACTTTCCCACACTTCATCTTATTTGCAACTATAGTTGCAAGCAGTGAGTATTTATATTTTACAATCTAATTTTAAAATAACAATATATACATATATTATGGAATAGCCACACTTTAACAATTATCATATCTTTTGATATAATATTTTTATATTCAGATATTAAAAACTTTCCCAATCCATTTCTAAGAAATGGATTAACTTTCTATTGCTAATAACGCTCTGTGTGGTTTGGTATAGTAATAAAATTACAGACGAGTTCAAAATCCATGGATTGCGATTATATTTCTGAGGCTCGAACTTTTTATGAACTTCAGAGCGATAAACAATTTTTTTTTTTTGTAATTAATCTCTGTAATGTGAAAGCTTATTTTTACAATCTAAATATTAATCCAGATGTTATTTAAAAAATAATCTGAATTTAAAAATTGTAATTTAGTAAGATTATCGATTAAATAAAAAATATTATTGGTTTTATATGTCTCTTATTTTGTAAACATTATTGTTTCAGATGAGGAGTCATGGTTTTAACAATTTTTTTTTATACCAAATATAGCTATTGGAATCTATCTCTATAATCAATTAATGAATTGACAAACAGTTTTTTTTAAAAAAACGAAAAAATAAAACATGTCAAGCGTTGGTGGTCTAGTGGTAAGCATAGCTACCTTCCAAGCAGCTGGCCCGGAGTTGCTTCCCGGTCAACGCATTTGACATCGGAAAAAAATAATAATAAAACATATCCAGAGGCATATATATATATGTATGACTATAAACTTTCAACATAGTTTTTTGTTGTTGTTTTAAGAAAGAATAATGCATGCTCCTTTTTTTTTTTTTTTGGATAATTACGTTCGTTTGTTAAATTTGTTAGATGATATGTAAACATTTTATGTAGTACAAGTCATGTTAACGCTAGCGTTAAAATAATAGGTCTTTTTTGTTACATACTTTTGATCGTGTTACTAAATTACTTTTAAAAATTTGAAAGTGATTACTTAAAAGTATCGAATGTTGTTCTAAGTTCATCATTAACAATATTTTATAATTTATTTAATGGGATAATAATACTAATATGGTTGAATAATTAATTATTATCCTATAATTTTAAAATTGACTTCTTTGAAAACAACAATATATTTTTGAAATTAATTAAAGTAGAAAATATTAGAGGAAATTATTAAGAAATATCTAGATATATTATCGCAGTAATATTAAAAGTCTAATAGCTGATTCTATTAATTTATTCATGAAAAGAAAAGAAGGTTAAATTAAAAATTAATTAAGTTTATTAATTTTTTTTTCCCAAGAGTTTACCTTGAATCAAGAATTAAAATTTACAATTATTTTTAAAAAGCTAGAGAAGTAATAGTTTTATAATTTATTTTAAAAGCACACACAATGATAACCTACAATACAGGTAAAACTCTCCATACAGCAGTGCCACTCAGTGCCAACCAGAGTAATCAATGGATGCCAGAAGGCTTGTGCATAAAATCCCCATCTAGTGCCTACTCATCCAACATCCCAAGATTAGTTTCTGGCCTGTGGCCTTCATCACTGAGCTTTAAATCTGAGAGCACTGCACCTAGATCTTAGAATCCTGCCTAATAGGATAGTGGTGGCTAAGGTTGTTAAAGAGCCAAAGACACCAAATGTATGGGTATTGAACTGAGTTCAGACCCATATGACTATATGAAGTATTGAGCTTAGATTGAAAATATTACTGTGTTTTCAATTTTATTCTCATAGTTTTATAGTTAAGTAGAGATAAAAGGTGGTTGCTGGAGGGTTGCATTAGATCCTAAGATCTAGTTGCAGTGCTCTCAGATGCAAAGCTCCTCACTGACAAAGGCCACAAGCCAGAAACTAGTCTGGGGATATTGAATGAGTAGGCACTAGATGGGAATTTTATGCACAAGCCTTTTTGCATCCATTGATTACTTTGGTTGGCACTGAGTGTCACTACTGTATGGAGAGTTTTGCCTGTTTTAATAACAATTATGTGCTAGCATAAGAAATGGTGATCATGTGATGTTTAGTGGTTTAACCTATAATACAATAATATATATTTTTTTAAATATATTCAGTACTTTTGTTCTATCCATATTATTTGGTTCTATGCCTTTTGGAGATGCTTAAAACTAAGAATTATAATGAATCCTATGTATTATATGTTTTAACATATATGCATTGATATAATTTGATTAAAAAATTATATATATTAAGGCATTAATAACTATAATTAGTATAAAAATAAGTAATGTAAAAGTAAATATTGAGAGAAAGAGAGATTAATCATGTGATTAACTTAGTTTACTGAGGCTAGCAAAAGGATGTAAGATGATTCATGATACCATATTTTTTGCATAGCTATTTATTACTTTAGTTATAATGTTTTAAACTACTATATTTTTTATATTGTAAAGTTCAAATATATTGTTTAATTATTTTTTAAGACTATTAAAAATTACTGATTTAAAAATATAGTGTGACATTTTTCATTCTATTTTGCAAAAAAAAAAAGAATATTTTATCATATTTATTTGAAAGTTTGTGATTGTGGTATTTTAATTGTCATTGCATGTTGGGCTGATTCCATCATTCAATATTAATTGTTAAATGTTTTTTTTTTAATTTCAAATTTTATTTTAACTTTTCAAATACAACATATGCTGGTATATAAGGTGATGTTTCAAGTGGTATTATTCTTTTCTTTGTCATTAGTCAGGCTAGCAACACCTGGATGAAGAGAAAATAATAATAATACTTGAAATGTTGAGTTATATACTAACTTGTGTACTATTACTAATAGTTGAAAGTATTTGAAAACTTTAAATAAAGTTTGAATTAGTCCAACATATAATGACAACTAAAATATTTTACATTTAAAAATGTTTCAATTATCAAAAGGTTTTAAATGTAAATATTGTTGATAAGCATGTGATCCCTATCAATCTTAATGCTTTATGGTTAAGTAGAATAATAGAATGATGGCCTCAATATAAATAAAAGATTTGGACTGAAGTTTAATCTGTTCCTTATGGTGTTTGAATATTGTCTGATGTCCCAAGCAAATAACCTATTTGAATATTTATCTTTTATTCAAGTATTTACTCTCAGTATAAAGGAGATGGTTGTTTACACACACACGCGCGCGCGCGCGCGCACACACACACATATATATGAAATAAGAATTATAGTGGTAATAAAAAAAATATTTTTCTTGAGATTTAAACTTTTAAGCACATTCCTAAAGGTGGCCAAATCTTCTCACCTAAAAAGATATAATTAATTGTTTAGTTCATATAACATTTGAAAACCTAAGTGACAGATTGAACATAGCAGTTTATTCAAGTAACCAAACTAAAATATTTTGTTTTATACTAATAAGTGGTTCAAGGATCTTTATATTACATTGTACTCGGCATTCTTGACTGATTTAACAAAAGAAATTAATTTCCAGGATCTCAGAATATGAACTTTTAATTTTGATTTATGTTTTCCCATAATTTTAGTCTACTTTTCCAAATTAACCATCTTGAATAGATCTTTCTTTTGTGGAGGAGAAAGATAATGGTGAACATAAAATAAAAACATGGCTAATTTATTATAAATACTATTGTTCATATCATCTTGATTTAAAAAAATTATTACTTAGATGATGTATAGAGATTACTGTTACATGTGTAAACTGGTAACTATTTTTGATTACACTCAAAGCTCATTTTAGCAATGCAATCAACTATTCATTTATGTTTTACATCTATCGATTACCAAAGACAACTTTGATTTCCAATTGCAGTGCTTTATGTTTAGAGAAGCAACACATCTTATGGGAAATTTGTCAAATAATTCTTTCTCGTCATCTAATATACAATGTCATAAAATGAGCAGTTAAAAATTGAGAAATAAAATCTAAAGGATATATCTCCTGTTGCTCTGCAATCACTGTCCATTATTAGAGAAAACAAATATTTTTTTAAATATTACTCTCTATATATGGAAATAGTAAGAAAGTCGTGAGCTGGTATAATAGCGCTTCATTTGAATATTACGTTTACAACCAAGGTTTGAATTTATGCTAGATATAAAATAAAAAAAAATACATTTTAACCAGGTCTAAATATTTTTTAAACTGATAATCATTCACTAAATTAATCAATAATAATTATGCAGCTATTCTTAAATAAAAATAGAGAAAATTAAAAAAAAAATTCCAATTATTCAACACCAGCAATTATCAATCCTGTTGAGTAATTTTTTTTTTCTTTTTTTGTTTCTCTAGTGGAGATGTTGTGGATATATGAGTGAACTATTTAAAGACTGCTTTCCTTTTTATCTTTTTAAGAAATAAACATAAAGAAAAGGAACAGAAGAAAAAAATAAAAAGAAATTTAGTTTATATTTGATTAAGCTATATGATGAAGTATGTTTGTTGTCCTAATATTTAAAACGTCACAGCTTAGAAAGTTACCTTTCTGGAAAACAAGCACATACACTTATGAAATAAAAGTGTATTCATTTTAAAAGTTATTTCTAGATATGAAAGTGACAGATGAAGTTTTGAGTCTTGAACACTATTGACAAATTGAATAGAGTATGTTTTGTAACATTGTTTTACATTTAGCTTTATTGTATGATCTCTCAGGATTGTTAAATATTTTTTTATTGCATTTTTATTTGATTAGTATAAAGATTACAGTAATTTAAAAATGTTATTAATGTTGTTTAATTTTATGTGGGCTACTTTTTTTTAATCGGCAATTGAAAGATTAGTTTTTTTGTTGTTTTTTGTATAGCTGATAAAGAGATAGAAATTCTAACTCATGATATTTTTTGCATGAATCTAATTTCTTTTTTTTTTTTCGAATTATTGGTGGAAATTAGGCAGTTTTAATTTGAGGTATCATAAACAGTCTTTCATAAATCAATTTCTAACCATTCTAATTCCATAAGCTAAAAAAAAAAAAAAAAGAAAGACAAAGAACAAAAGATGAAATTTGAAATACCTATATAATCCTATATATAAACCATAAAATATATCCAAAATGCTGGTCATTTTGTTATGACTCTACAGAACACTTTTTTATAAAAAATTTCAACATTTTGTCTATTTAATATTTAAATATATGTATAGTATTTGTACTTTAAACTGGATGTAATTAGAGGGGATTTAAACCCAGAATTTCAAGCTCTCTTCAATTATACACTCTATCCAACATAATTGACACACATGATCACATACATATGAAAAAGATAAATGATCTCCGATATATGTATTTCATGCTGAACCAGCACTCATCAAATGATCGGGATCATTGTCTCACATATATATATATATATATATATATACATAATTAATGCTTGGTTTATATTAAAATAGCGAATCTTCAAACTTTAAAAAAAAAAAGCCTCAATTTTCACTCTCCAACTCTTAAGTTCGTCCATATCATTGAAAATCTGATGTTGGTATGTTCAAAGCTTTTGTTTGCCAAATTTTATTGTGTCATACCCATGCTGACAGTAAATCAATCTGACCTCTTATATCAAGGATCTTAAGCATATACATGTATTTAAATAATACATATTCAGCTTGCATTCTGTCCATCCCTCTTCTGTGTATTTAAATGCACTTAAGATCCTACATATGAGGGGTCAGATTGACTTACTGTCAACATGGGTATGACACAATAAAATTTGGCAAACAAGGGCTTTAAACAAGCCATCATAAGACTTTCAATGATATGGATGGCTTAAGAGTTGAAGAGTGGAGAAGATTGAAGCCTGTCCATTAAAGTTTGAAGACTTGTATCTTAATACAAACTGAGCACTGATTATATATATATATATATATGTGTGTGTATGTGTGTGGGGGGGGATGATGATTTGGATAAACTGATGAGTGCTGTTTCAGCATGTAATAAATATATTGGAGATCATTTATCTTTTTCACATGTATGTGATCATGTGTATTGGTTGTATAAGATTGAGTGGATTACTGAAGGGAACTTGAAATTCTGGGTTCAAATTCCCTCTAATATTAATTTTAACTATCTATTGGTATTATCTTCTCTATCATATCATTACAATGAAAACAATATTGAACCTGTTAAAAATATCTTGGAAATAATAATTTTAATATAGACAGTGCCTATTTCTTTCATAATTACTCATATTCACCATAAAATCCATTTTAGAAAGTCTTTTATTCTTTATTCATTTCACATAACCAATTCAATGACTATCCAAGATTATGTTAGTAAATTTAATGCCTTCATTTTCAACAAGTTGAAAAATATACTGCTGATTTTTTAGATCTTCATTTATTTTCATACTATTATAATGCATTTTTATATAAAATAAAATAAAAATCCTATGCCTCAATGTTGTATCAGTAAAAAGTCAATGCCTCACTTCAATGCAATTTACAATTAATTTAGTTGAAATAGTTATAAAGTAAAATAATATATCTTATCTTTTAACCTATTATTGCAAAAACAACATAATGAATTTTGAACAGCATTTCAACATAATGTATAACTAAAATCTTATTGAGATGTTTAAACTAACCCACATTCTAAAGCAATAACTATCAAAGTTACAATTTACTGAAGATCAAGTATGTGATGAGGTTTCAAACTAAATCAGATTCTTTACTTTCAAAACATTAGTAATTCTTTTAATTCATGTAAATAAAGAAGCCAAAAAATGAAGCTTTTTGTTTTTAATTTAATTATTTAAAATCTCACCATCAAACCAAGCCAACTATAAACTAATCTAAAGATCATTATCATAAAAATAGAATTTAGACTTTTTGTCATAAAAGTAAAAACAAAATTGGAATTAGTATATATACCTGTTTAACATCAGTTTTCATTTCAAATGTCTTAGATTTTTTATATCCAGGAATAACATTTTCACTCAAATCATCCTACAGGCTATCAATTATTATCAAATATTACCAGAAATTTTGATTAACTGAATCATATGCCACTTATTAAACAATGAAAGCAAATATCTTTATTTATAACACTTGTTTTTAAATTTACCTGTCAATGATATCATGTCTGTAATGTTTCTTGATATGCTAAAATCATGTTATTCTCATATAGCATAATTGGAAGCGATCTCTTCAATAAAATCATTGAAAATACTTTTGACATAACAGAAAACAATGACTGCAGTTTTTTCTATCTTTCTAATTTGGTAAAGTATCCTTAAGATCAAATGATACAAATTAATGTGCCCATATATAAAACTAAAAATATGAATAGTTTCAAAGCTAACATATTTCAAAACGTTTTTGATATTCAGTCAGGACCATCAGTATTTTTAAGAATTAGAAGGAATTGTATAAAACAGTTTGACATATCTGCCAAAATCTAAATGAATCAATACAGTAGACATATTATTAAAGAAATCAGCCAAAAAAAATATATAATATCAGAATTTAATTCATAGTTTTGATAAAATATTAAATCTATTAGTAAATCTAAATGTGGCTGATTGCGTTGAGGTTGAGATGAGTGACCTATGTTAAAATGGTTGAGTGTTAAAGTAAGTAGATAATACTAATTAAATTGGGTAATGTATTAAAATTTTAAGAAATAGTTATTATAAGTTTAAAAGAGTATTTAATCACTGTTGAAATACTTAGTGAGTCAAATACCTTTTCATAATCTATGAATCCAAATCATAATGAAAATTCATATTCATTAATTCTTTCTCGAACTTTTGTCAATACATGGATGTGATCTACTGTATTTAAATCACCTTTAAATCAAGCTTGTTGTTTATGATGATCAGAATCCAAAGTTTGCTGTAGTTGAATTGTAATTACTTTAGTAAAGGGTTTTTATAAAACTGATAGAAATCTGATGGGTCTGTAATTCTTAATTTTTTTTTTTAACAAAATCAATATTTCTACTACATACTTCAAAATCATCTGATATAAGCTTATCTTTTAAATATATTGTTCCTAACTCTACTAACAATTGTTCTATTTTTTCATCTGCTTTGTTTAGGATATTGGTTATAATTTCATTATTTCCTGCTCAGTTGCATAGGTTTAATTGCACATTTTATTTCTTTATTCAAAATGCTAAGAAATTGAGATGTAATAACTATAAGGGCTATTTTCTACTTTTGTTCTTTTTTAAAATACAAGCATAATTCATATACTTGGAGTTTAAACACAAACTTTTAAGCTCCCTTCAGTTATCTACTCTATCTCATATAACCAATACATATGACCACACACATGGGAAAAAGATAAATGATCTCCAATATAAGTATTTTGTGCTGAACAAGAACTCATCATTGTTCAGATCATCTTCCCACCATACACACACATATATAATCAGTGCTTAGTTTATATTAATATATCAAATCTTCAAATGTTAATTTTCAGGCTATAATCTATTCCACCCTCCAATTCTTCTGCCATCTAAATCATTGAAAACCTGATGATAGAACACGCAAATCCCTTGTTGGTGTCACTATTATTGTCATGTTCATGGTGACTTTAAGTCATTCTGACTCTTATGTATAGTACCTTATTCATTTAAATACGCAGAAGATGATTAACCAAAGAGTTGGAAGGTGGAATACATTGAAGCCTGTCCATTAAAATTTGAAGATTTGCTATCTTAATATAAACCAAGCTTTGATTATGTATATGTGTGGGAGATGATGATCTGGACCAACTAATCAGTACTGGTTCAGCATGAAGTACATATATTGGAACTCATTTATATTTTTCACATGTGTATCAGTTGTATGAGATAGAGTGGATTGCTGATGGGAGCTTGAAAGTCTGTGTTCAAATCCCCTATAGGAAGTATGCTTGTATTTCAAATATTATAGATTTAGCCTACATCCTAAGTATCCCTCTTCTGTGTATTCAAATGAAAGTCCTATACATGAGGGATCACAGTGACTTAAAGTCAACATGAGCGTGATAATAATATTGCAATCAACAAGGGATTTGGGCATTCCATCATCAGATTTTCAATGTTATGGATGGCTGAAGACTTGGAGGGTGGAGTAGATTGAAGCCTGTCTATTAAAGTTTGAGAAATTGCTATCTTAATATAAATTGAGAACTGATAGTATATACATGTGGTAGGTTGTGATCTGGTCCAATTGAAGAATGGTGGGTCTGCATGAAGATGTATATTGAGGACCAAGTATCTTTTTTGCATGTATGGTCATGTGTGCTTGAGATAGAATGGAGGATAAATACTGAAAAACCCTGATTTCAAATCCCCCCATTTACATATATAGGAAGCATCCAGTATAAAAGAAAATGATCTATGGTGATTTAGATTTACATTTATAATAAATTCATAGAATTTTTAATGTGCCACTGAATTCATAAGTAAGTCTTTTTTCAGCAAAAAAAATAAATAAAATTCAATGTGATGATTTACTTGCTAATAAAGTATAGTATGGAATATATAAATGATTGATTACCTTAATAATAAAAGATTTATTATGTAATAAAATAATTTTGTATAATGGAATGATTTATGCAAGAGGTCAATCCACAGATACTTAAATTAACAATAAAATATAAATTTATTAAAGCATTAACTTATTTAGATGGCTGACAAATAACAGAAATATTTTTATTCAACAACTGCAATCTAACATTAGTAAATGTAAATTTATAATCTATCTCTGCCAGATTGCAATTAGTAAATATGACCTTTAATTAAAATCATTAATACATACAATTATAAAAGGGTTAATTACAGTCTCTTTCATACACAAAAAAATAATAAAATGCAATGGAAATTTTATTATTCTTATATTATTTTCAACATCGCGCTATAAAAAATGATTTATTTATATATAATTAAAAGTAAATTATATAGAACATTGGTTATGTTTTAAATTTAGAAGTTTCTAAAAAAATTACATTAATAATTGATTTAATTCTGACTTAATTTATTATTATTATTTAGGTATATATCTAATAATAAAATTACATTAATAATTAAAATTATTAATAAAGAATGAGATTTTTTTGATAGATACCTATCAGTAAGTTACCATTATGCTCTTAATTATTATTAACAAGTGAAAATTATTTGAGTAGATAATTTAAGAGAAATTTGTCTATTGGCATCTGTTATCAAGTTCAGCATATAATTTCAGTTTAAGCTCCATTATTCTATAGCATTTTCCTTGGCACTTCCATAACAACAAACACAAATATAAGGTTCTATAAATATTTTAATCATTAAATGATATCCAACTTTTCCTTTATCAATATTATGATCCATGGCAAATCTAACAGTTGATAGCTTCATGGCAGTTAACATAGCATTTGTTGCTCACAAAGACATTAAATGAGAGAAGTCATACACTTACCCCCCACATGAATTTCTACTCACAGTGCATTATTTCTTTGCTATAAATCGAGAATCTATTGATAGAAATATATGAAAATAAAACACAAATGATAAAAAAAACAGTATATGTATTTTTCAAAACATCGCATGATCACCATTTCATATACTGTTAATAAGAGTATGTGATGTGATGTGATGTTCTGTAACTTCTCCTTATACTGAGTCAGGAATTTCTCAGCAACTTTGCCCAGAAAAACCTATTAACATCTCTTTACCTTCCCTTTCCATTCCACACCCTATGTTTTCCCATATCCTGCTCTATTCCATTTCTACAACATAATCTTTGTCAACTCCATGACCTTTATATCTAAATCCCTTTTATCTTTTTCAAAACCCAGCATAAAAACCACCAGTTTCTGTATAATCATTTTGTTTATATTTATTCTTCTATAACTTCATTCTTTGTACTCTTTCTGTTTTCAGGCATTTACATTCAATTAACAAATGCCTAATATTTTCTATATCTTCCTTACACAACTTGCACAATAAATCACCCACAGTTTCCCATTTACATGTATATTACCTTGTTTCTACAGATCCTGTATGAGCCTTAAACAGTAATCTACTTTACTTGCTATTATCATAAATTAACTCACACTCAATATTCTGTTTAATTCTATATATATTTAAATTCTTTGTACTCTCCATACTAGTTCTCAATTTCTCCAACTTCCTATTCTTTATTAATGCATGTATTCTTCTATACCATTCATTACCATTATAACATGCAACAATTCTCCTAACACAGTCATTCCACTTTTTGTACAAGTATACTGTCATAAATTCTTTAACCAAATCTTCTGCATACCACATTACATTTCTCATTCATCTTCTTGCCTGCCCTTTATTCATAACACAATTAAATACTATTTTGGCTATTCTTTTATTATCCATAAACTGTAATCTACCAAACATTTTCATTTTGCTTTTCCCATCTCTCATATAAAAATTTGACCATATAATTTATCCTTGAATTGCCTCCTTTGCCATCCACACATCTGTATCTATTGCATATTTTCCTACTTCTTTTTGTACTTTTTCTAAGTAATCTAATATCCCTTTACTAGCACATAACACACCATTACCATATGTTAACTCTGCTACTGCCACTCCCTTCCATATAATTCTAGTTACATCATATTTATTATATGAAAACATTGTTAATTTCTTTATCAATAACTTTCTTTTCATTGCTTCATTTATCAATTTTTTCTCCCAATTTCTCTGATTACTTAAGACGATTCCAAAATAGTTATATCTATTCACCACACTTAACTTTATATTCCTGAATAAAAATTCTTTGTCTTCTCTTTCCCCAGCATTAATCCTCATTACTTTTGATTTTTCTTCACTAAATTTAACCCCCCATCTCTTTACCCACTCTTGTACATATCCTCAGCATAACTTCCATATCTCCTCTTCTTTCTGCACACAAAAAGACATCATTCTCCCTTGCCACCTATTAATGGTGTCTCTATCTTTTTTTCCTAGTCTTTCTAGTGCTCTCTCCATTTCTCTCAAATACAACAAAAACAAAATAGGTGACATAGGGCATCCTTGCCTTAGTTCCACCCCTAATTGATACATATAACAATTATTTTCATATAATTTCTTAATAATATGCACTAAAATTCCATCCATTCCCAAATTTACTAAACTTACTCATAATCTATTTTTATTTATTCTATCATATGTTTTCTTTATATCTACAAAAACTTTATGTAACTGTCTACTTGTATTCCTACTCATATCCATAAGTTGTGTAATTACAAATAAACTATTTCCTATACACCCATCTGATCGAAACCCTTCTTGCATTTCTTCCACTATATTATTTTCTCCCATCCATTTTGTGACTCTTCCAACCACTATATATGCAAAAACTTTATGTAACATTGATGTTATTGCTATTGGTCTATAATTGCTTAACTTTATATAATCCTTACCTTTTCCTTTAAATAGTAGCCTTACTCTTGTATTACTCCAACTATATGGACAGTCTCTCTTCTGTGCCATCTTATTAAAACATGATAATAGTTTTACTTTTTCCCTATGTCCTAAATTCATTACCATCTCTGCTACCCATACATCTAAACCTTTTGCCTTTCCATTTTTCAATTTCTTCCCTGCCTTATTCAATTCATTTAATGTAAACCTAATATTCTTATTGCTATATGCTTTCATATTTGCTATCCATGTCTTTACATCTAACATCTTTTCTATATCCATTACATACCTATTTAAGATTATCTCTAATTCTTCTCTAGAGCTACACTCTATTCTCTCATCATCTAGTAATTTTATCCCTCTCTCCCCTACATTCCTTCTTTTAATGTAATTCCAAAATTTTTTACTCTTATCTCTTTCACTTTTATTAATATCCTCCAACAATTTACTACTTAATTTCATTCACTCTCTATAATTGTCTATTTTAGCCAATTTCTTTTTTTAAGTACTTTTCCCATTTAACATTAATATCTTTTTCATTTTCTTTGTTCTTAATAACACACTTATATTCTCTATGTGATTTTCCCTTCACTTTTACACTTTCACTCTCACTTTTTTATTACTTTTATTCTTCTGAATATTCTCAGCTAAAACCCTATTTGCCAATTTTTCTATTTCACCATAATAGCAAACTCTCCCTACAGTAGTGCCACCAAGTGCAAGCTCTGTTTACCATTGAACTGCAAAAGTTCAAGAATCGACAAAGTATAGAGAGGTAGCATCACTCTAAAATAATAAACCAATTATCACTTACAGTACTATTGCTTTCTGAAATCAATAATATTTATGAGCATCTGTACTACTTCAACATATTTACATTTTTTTAAATATATGCCAAACAAAACAATTATAATGTATAACACCATGTCATAGTTGATAAATATTTCCTGTTGAAAGTGTATTAGTTTATTTATTTAAATTTGATTAGCAGCAGTTAATTATAATATTTTCAGTTCAGTATTATTGACATTTTGTTCATTGTATAGTAAAGTTTAATAAATATTAATTTGGTTATTAAGACAATTTTATTTATAACTGCTTATAACTCTGCTTTAGAATGATCTGCTGAAACATTAAAAGGTTTAATATTTAAAATCTGCATCATGGTTATTTTATATTTTAAAATCCAATAAGTCCTATACATTGATATTTATAATGAAAAGACATTTACATTGTGTTGAATATTAATATATATTTTCAAGCAACTAAATGAATGGTAATGATTCTGAAAAACATTATTGGTTGATTATTTTAATGTGGTGTCATAATTTGAAAGATTTGTTACAGATAAGTTTATTGATAGTTTATTTATATTTGTTTAATAGTAGTTATATTATTTCCAGTTGAACATCTTACATATTTGGTTAATATATATTACATTTATAATCTATGTCTGAAAATAACAATTCTAAAGTTATCATTTACTTTGACTACTTACTTAGCTCCGATGTTTAATGCTTCTATGAATACTATTGTGCATTTAAATAAACTTTCTTATTAACTTCTTTGCAGTAGATTAAACATAAGTAAAGAGTCTCAAAGTATCATATTCATTTTTATATATGTGGCCTTTAATTTGAATAGTTTGGGATAAAAATCCATTTACATATTTACTATTAAAAATTACAAATATTTAAAAACCAAGAAATTATTGTATAAAATGTGATTTTAGTCAAGTAACTGCACAAAAAAGTAACTAAATATTTTTCAATTTTTGTAGTTTTCTTGATAATATATGGCCAAAATAAAAATGTGTGGACACTCATGTTTAGAATTGTTTTTAGATCATTTCCTGTATGCAATTTTTATAAACATTGACACTTAATGCTATATTTTGACATAATATCAAAAATAATATAATAATTAAAGATTTATTTATTTTTACTTTTTTGAGTGCTTACATGAATAAAAAAAAGTTTTAAAACTATATATTTTTATTTTATACTTTTTAGTTTTAGAATATTTTTGAAACTAGTGAACAATTTTTGATAAATTTAAAGCTGTAATTTAATGCCAAATTAACTTTTTAAATGTATCTATTTAATAAACAAATCTAATCACTTTTATTCACTTATGTAAAATTAAGCCATTAAACATCACATGATCACTATTTCTAATGCTTGCTCTTAATTGTTATTAAAACAGGCAAAAACTTTCTATATGTATTGCCACTCAGTACAAGCCCGAGTAATCAATGGATGCCAGAAGGCTTGTGCATAAAATCACCACCTAGTGCCGATTCATCCAATATCCCCAGACTAGTTTCTGGCTTGTGGCCTTCATCGGTGAGAAGCCTTCGATCTGAGAGCATTTCACTTAGATGCAATGCACTCAGATCCAAGGATCCTTACTGACAAAGGCCACAAGCCATAAACTACTCTGGGGATATTGGATGAGTAGGCACTAGATGGGGATTTTATGGACAAGCCTTCTGGCATCCATTGATACCTTGGCTTGCACTGAGTGGCAATACATATAGAGAGTTTTTGCCTGTTTTTATGTAAAATTAATAAAAATTTGTTTCATTTAAAAGATCCAATATCTTCTCATAGTTCATAAATTTAAAATTGTGTCTTTTTATTCTAGTTTATCCGATTGTTTTTGAGGTGGATTATCCCATATAATTAATGATACTATAATGACATTGAAAAAATTATGAAATTTCAGCAAAGTTTAAAATTTTTAAAATGATATAAAACAGTAGTCTTCAACCTTTTCAAACCTGTGGATCCGTGAAAATAAGGAGATTTTGTGGACTGACAGAAGTCTACAGATAAATTTTCTTAAAGATGTAAACTGCTTAGCATTAGATGAGCATAATTGTTATAACTACCACAATAACACATTAGTTACTGTGTATTGTAATAGTGTTGCTTATCTTCACATGCCGAACACTCTTTCTTGAGTTGCACAGTCATACTGTTACAGAAAACAGTACAATAACAATCATTCTCATTAATGTGCCTGCATTGCTATGTTTATATATAAACATGCAAGAATAACATGTTATTCACCTGAATGTTGGGAAATGGTGTAATTACATGACAATGATTATGATAAATGTGATATATGCATTCAATGTTAAATATACAAGATGAAGTTATATATATATATGGAGTTTGTATAAAAAAAAAAAAACTTTTTTTCTTTTAATTTTAAATTTTTTTAAAAAAATAATAAAAAATTTAATTCTACTCCCCCCCCGACAAGCATCTGTGATGACTAGAAAAGCCAATTAATTTATGTACAATTGATTAGACTTTGTTTTCATTCTGTTTCTTTTTTTTTTTAATTGGGTAAAAATGAGATGAAAAAATAAATAAAAATTGTTTATATTAATAAAAGTTTAAAATCTTATTATTTTGTTATTACAAACTTTCCTGCCAGTCTAGCATGGACTGGCAGAAAACGTCTGTGGGCCGGTGCCAGTTCACAGACCAAGGGTTGAAGACCACTGATATAGAATGTATATATATGTGTGTGCAAAGTATTCTTTGTAATTGTATAAGCAGAAAAAACCATAACCAAAGTTGTTTTTGTTAATTAATCAACATCTTATTTATCTTTTTTTTCCTGGAATGAATTTTTAATTCTCATTTTGTTTAAAAATTGTAACTTTGCTATATAAAATAATGTACAATATTCATTTTTAACAATTTTTTTCCGCTTTAAATTATTGACTATTAATTTTTTTTTCTATATCAATATTGCTAAATAGAAGTAACATAAAGAGTACTAAATTTTATATAAAATGAAAACATTAAATTTTTCAATTTTTTTTCTTTGCTAAAATTATATGTAAACTTTTAAAAAATATATTGTTATTGGGAATACATATGTATGCAAATTTTTCACCTAGATTTGAAATTGGGAAATGGGTAAAAATTGAGTTACAATATTTCACAGACAGACAGAATAATGTAGAAAAATATTTTCTGTTTCCTATCATGTAAGTTTAAAGATTTCAAAAAACATTTTCAATACTAAACATAAAATATATTTCATTTTTATAATTATATTATGTTTCAAATTAATGAAATTCTTTTTTAAATGAAAAAAATAGCTTTATAAATAAAATAAAACTCATTTGTCTGCTGCACATACTTAATATAAAAAATTCCTATCATAATTTACAAAATAACACTTGTGTTTCAGAGCTTTTTAATCTTTTAAATATAGTACTCTTGCTATTTAGAAATCAAAATTAAAATTAAAATGTATTATGGCAAAACTTGTGGTCTAAAGTCAAGTAAACATATAATGTATTAATTAAAACGAACCTCACTATTTCATTTATTTACAAATTTTTGATCATCTTTATTTTTTTCCATGCAGATACTCATCATACACATATAATATTAAGACAATAAAGGAAATTGCGGGAAGGGTCTATAATAGAGCATTATTTCATTTTACTCAGGAGTAATTGAGCGTTTAGTATTTTAGCTCCCAATGCTTTCAATCTAGAATTGAGCTAAAACAAATATAATCTCAAATATGCTCCTGAGTATATATTTTTTTCAAGTGCTTGAAATATAGTCTATAAATTGGCTCTTTAATGTTTGGATGGCTTTTAGGGCTGGGTGATGAATGGAGATCTTTTTATTTTAACTGGACTTTATTTTGAAACAATATAATAATAGGAAATGCATTACTTACATATTCAAGGACAGAAATAAAAATAAAGATAGCTAAAGCTCGATGCTTTTAATTTGTTCTTAAAGTTGTATTTAAACGCACCAAAAATCTCATTAAAGTAATCCCAATTATAAATGTGGCAATAAAATATAATTAGTTGAGCCAATAACACATTTTTATATGATTCAGAAGTTTGATTTTAAATGATTTTAATATCAAAATTAATTGGTCCAATGTTTTCATAAATATACGTATGCTTTATTTATATAATACATATAATAAATGCGCTTATACGCAAATATACAGAAACTTGTTATAGAAGAATGCTATAAGTTCTCAAAAGCGCTAAGCCGTATTTAATTTATAAAAATAACAAGCTTCTCTACAGTTGCGAAAGCGCACTTATAACATGTATTACATTCCGTATAGAAGAAGTTTAAACAGTTAACGTTATGATATATACTTTATATATTTATATATAACTATGTGTAAAAATTTAAACGCTTATATAAATTTTTTTTAAAAAAAAAACTCATTTTGAAATGTTTATATATCTTATTTTTTTATTGATATTGTAAATAAATGTATATATATTTGAAAAGTATTTTGAGATGTAGTAATTAACATAACTATTTTTCCAATGCATTATCAAGATTTCCAATCCAATAGAAATGCCGATTTCTTCAGAGGAGTGAGATATTGTAACCAAATTTGGATTTTTATTTTTTTTTTCAGATTAATTAGCTCAATTAATCATCAAATATTAAATGAAAAAACAATATCTAGTTATTTTTCTTGGCTAAAGAGTAAAAAAAAACAACATAAAAACTCTTGCTCTTTGTTTCTAGTTAGAGAAATACTGCAAAGATCTTTCCCTACAACGGTCTATTGACTTGGTTGTCAAGTCATCTGTATCTTTTCAAATACTTACTAGATTTGAAACTGCGAAACATAAGCATAGGCTTACCTTCATCTTCCTTTGGTAGCTTGAAATAATCGGTTATATTTTTTAATTTAAAGCTTATGCATTAAAATTGGACGAAATCGCGCACAAACTTTTTATATCATTACTTTGAATTTTAAATATGTGTTTCATTCGGTTCTAAGATTTCATTTAATTGATCGACTCAATTAGTATAAATAACCTTTAAAATCAGACATTTTGAAAAAATTGCTTAAAGTTTAAGTAATTAACATTAGAGAAAAAAATCTTAGTTTTTATGTAAGTAATTTTGCTCTTTTATTACTCTCCGTAGCGAGTATTAACAACCTCTAATTTTTTCCTTTCCATTTCATTTGTCTATAAAAGTTGTTTGACATTAAATTGAGTCATCTATTTTTTCAACTGTAAACATTTTCTTATTGTGTTTTTGTTTTTTTTTTCACACTTTTTTTTTTAATGAAACTTGTCAACTTAAAATCATTAATGTGTTCTCAATTAAAAATTCTTTTCATATGATGTCATAAAATTCATTGCTGATTATTAAACAATTACGAGGAGAATAAAGAGTACAATAAATGCCATAAAATAATTATGCTAGTCATGTAATCGTGTTCTTTCAAAACTACCACCGCTGTTTATTAACTGCACACATTTTAATGAAACATCCTTTAGAAATATTTGGCATATGATTTCATAATCACTTAGGCATGTCCCTTTGTTGAAAAAGAACACGTTTTATTCTCAAGCACTTTTAAACATCTTTTTATTCACTGGTCAATCTTCTTTGAGATATCTGTCTAACTCTAGCTTTCACTATTTTTTTTAATATCTTTATAACTTTAAGAGGATGACAATCAACAGCAAACTGTTCTATTAACAATCAGAAACTATTGCTTGTTCATAGTATTCTGTCATCTACTTGCTTTATCTACCTTTGGACAGATTACTTAACTTATATATATATATTAATGCCTTTTCCCCGTTATATATCATTGCCACTCCCCTTTTTATCATCTTTTTTTCAATGTATGTGTATATAATATAATATATACATGGATGTCATATTTTCGAAATAAGTACTATATCTACAAAAGAAAAACGTTTTAAATATTTCTTAATTTACAAATATGATGTGTTTATAAAATGTCTGCTCGCTTTAATGTTTTTCTATAAGTCTTTCTTTATATATATGTTATAGAAAGAGTAAATAAATATAAATGCAAACATAGGTCAAGATAAATATTTATCTTCTTTAGTAATTTAGACTACAACTCTTTTTCTTTCTATATGTATATAATATAAAAAGGATAATTAAGTGTAGACACAAACCTAATAATTATATATATATTTAAACATAAATCTACTTTATACCCTTGGAGTTTAGATGTATTTATAGGGGATTTGAACCCAGACTTTCAAGCTCTCTTTAGTTATCCAATCAATCTCATATAATCGATACGCATGACCACACACATATGAAAAAGATAAATGATCTCAAATATATGTATTTCATGCTGAACAGTACTCATCAGTTGGTCATGGGCATGGCAATAATATTGGCATCATCAAGAGATTTGGGCGTTCCATCATCAGATTTTTGATGGTATGGAAGGCTGAAGAGTTGGATGGTGAAGTATATTAAAGCCGGTCCATTAAAGTTTGAAGATCTGCTATCTTAATATAAACTGAGCATTGATTATACATATGTGGGTAGGAGATGATGATCTGGACTAATTGATGAGTACTAGTTCAGTATGAAATATATATATTGGAGATCATTTATCTTTTTCACATGTATGTGGTCATGGGTATCGATTGTATAAAATAGATTCGATAGCTGAAGGAAGCTCGAATGTCTGGATTCAAATTTCCTATAATTATATATGTATATAAGAATAAAATCAGTCAGCTTTTCTTGCCACCTAGGTCATTAAAAATGTATATCGAAACTTGAGAAAGATAATAAAAGTTATGTTAAAACCAAAAGTAATAAGGCAAAATATAAAACAACAATGCACAAATTATAAAAAATATTCTAATGATACCTGTCATATCTGACCTGCCTTCAGAAGTGGACTATTCCAGATTCCTTGCTTGATTGGCTAGCACTCAGTTGCTATCCAATGGGATTAAAACCTTCACTGGGGTTCACACATTGAATCCACATGTTTCCAGTAAGGTAGGGGATCTGCTTTAAATAGTCAGCCTTTTGGAGGCAAGGCGGAGAGCAATAACTTCTGTTAACCTGAACGACAGAACGTGCTCTCCATTAAACCTTCTGCCATCAGCAAAGGTATTTATCTAGTCATTATTGAGACATCCATGCAGTGAGGCAAGTCCACCTATGGACTGGAAACTGCTATGTCTGAACTAGAACCGACTCGAGGCAAGCTAACTACATAGCTGGAAGAGTCTTACCAGAACTCACGATGCAGGCTAATCATTAGCTGGAAGCGAGTTTCTTATTCCGCACGACTATCTCAGCATTGAAGCATATCAACTGTATTTGTACATTTGTTTAACTAACATGTGTATATATTTTGTATTAATAAATTATACATATTAATTGCTGAATAATTGTTTGTTTTTGTATCTGTTGGTTTGGAAACGAACCTGCAAGCCTAACCAAACACAACAGATAAAATTTAATCACAGATAGTCTTTCATTTATATAAAAACCTCATAGTTATGACAATAATAATTGAAACATTCAAGAAAGCATAATTTTTCTGAGAGCAAAAAAAAAGTCAGAAATCATAGATCATAAAACATGGAGCATAAAGAAGTCAAATTTTACTGAAATCTTCTAATGTGAATGGAACAAACACTCAATATTTTTTATACAAGTAAAATTGAAAGAGACTGTTTGGTTCATAGTTATTGCAGTTTAAAAAATATCAAAATAGATGAACAGTGTTTAAATATTTAATTGTAATATTTGAAACAAATATGCAGATCAGCAACTGAACGGACTGGAAAGCGATAGTATTTGCTTTGATATTTTGGATGACTTTGTTTAATGTTTGAAACTGTTATAGATCATAAACAAAGTAAAAAAACTTTATTCAGGTGGGCAGTCTATAGCCAACACAATTAATCACATGATAGCAGTTGTTTAATAGATACCTAATTATTACTTATCTAGAAAGCAATGGTTCCAGAATAATTTTAGTTAGTCAGTGAACAGTAATGTGGTAACTGCAAAAATTTAAAAAAATAATTGTGATAATTATAATATGGTCATTACTCCTGGTAGAAATTTCATGCTCCTCTGGTTACTGAGCCTGGTGTATTATTAAACTTTTAATAACTAAAAATCCCAATGTCATTTCTAACAACTAATGGTCTCAATAGAAGAATTTAAAAATAACTACTTTAATTATATTTACTCAATGGAGTTATGAATATTTAATATTTTTTCTAAGATCACAATCTTTGGCCATTAATTAATGTTGATTCATGATCATAGCCTCATTTCATCTATAGTATATTTGTACTGCATTAGAAAAACTGTTTCTGCAAGTATTATATCTCAATCAATTCCTTCTCAGTAGTATCTTATTACTATTTATAATCTCATAATCTACACATTATCTTATATGGCATAAGTGTGAGTTAATAATCAATTTAATCTACAGGATGGTAACCAATCTCCAACTCTTCATTATTATCTACATTTGTAGATGTGTGCAACACATATCTCATCAACTTTTAAATAATCTCCAAAATAAATATTGTGATCTTTTTTAATTAGCCATAATGGATCTAATACTTACCAGAATTTGTAATTTACTATCTTAAAGGAATTTTTAGATGTCCATGACAAACCACATTAAGTTCTCATCATTTATTGTGGAGACATATTCTGCATAATTAGTGAACACAATGGAACACAACTATGTATTGATGTTGTTAGTATATAGTAAATTTATAAAACTTTAATACAAGCTAAAATTTATAAATTCTTTATAGATCCTATTTTAATTATTAATTTTATACAATTCTATTTACTAATATTAATAATCCAAAGATCTTCTAATCATTATTTTAATTAAGAATTGAAATAAAACTTCACTAAGACAAAATACCATCATCATGGTTAAAGAAAGACTCATTCATAACTCTAGCTCTGAATAGTTTTAGCAAACAGAAACTTAGAAAAATCATTCTTGAGTAATTATTCTCTACAATTCTTCCAAAATTGCAATTTGTATACTATTGTTATCAAGAGCAAACAAATCAATACATATTTTTTTTTATTTTGTGAAAGTTTCCACTTTTAAACAAACCAAAACAGATAATTACTATGAAACCCAAATTTACTTTTAAACTAGCATTTGACATGGCAAATTTTTTATTTTTTTTTCACATGTCAAAGCATCGACCAGGAAGCGAACCAATGACAACTGCTTGCTAGCTGTGCTGACTGCTCAACCACCAATGCTTGACAGGACATGGCACATTGAGATCATTTTGTATCATTCTTACAAAATTAGTTAGTTAAAAATTACTTATTAAAACTTTGACTAAATTATTTTGGTACTTATGTATTAGACCTGGCGTCTGTGTTTGTGATGGCAGAATGCCTTGTCTTTCTCCGGGGGTGGTTATGACAGTTTTACAACTATCTGTTTTTATTTAGTATCATAATGTGTTTATTATTTTTGTGAACAAATTTATACTTTTTATATTCTTAAAAATTTGTCTTTTTAATATGGCATCCTGCCATCGCAAACACTCCCCTACCTCACACACACTTACTGGAGAAAAATGCAACATTCTGCCATCATAAACATGGACAGTAGGTCTGATACATAAGTACTATTATTTGTTTCTTATCTTAGGATAACTATGATGACTCCATCACTGATTGAAATATAATATATTAAAGGTTATATAAATACTGTATATTTGGATAAAATAGTGAAAATATTAAATACAACCTTAATGCATGAAAGTAGCATTTAATATTTTCAATACTTTTTTTGAATATATGATGATATTAATACCTTTAAGGTATCAGATACATATCTCTATTTCCTTCATTCCAAAAAAAAGTGTCATGAAGATCTTCCTTTGCTATTTTTATTTTTACTCTCATCAAAATATTAAAGAAAGCTATCTAAGAACATTGTTTTTATTGGATGATTATTTTTAATTTTTCAAGATATCACTACTACATAGATTATTAAAATCACAGTATATTTCCATAAGTTTTCAAATTTTTTTATGTAATTTTTTAAAAAATCTCACGTTTTCTACCACTAGATATATTTTATATAATTTCAAGCTGTTTCAAAGATCTTAGAAATCTATTAAATTCATAAGAATTATAATGAGGATGATACTAAAGGAGTTTTTTTATTTATAAGTTAGAAACAAAATCAATGACTTGAATCATTAATGACAGAATTTTTAATAAATTAGTCAAAAAATTGCTATTAAGTTATTCATTTTAGTTATTAATCTATGTATTATCTTTCATTTGAAAGTGGAATGAAAAAAAATCTAAAAATGATGGCAATTATAAAATCATTCGCCTATTTATAGTTGTATTTAATAAATAGCAGTTAGAAAGATTTCATTTTGTAGGAAGTTGAAAACATGACCATGTATAAATACATCAATGCATTCGTTAGTAAATCTTGGTTAGATTTAAAAAGTAGTATTTTTTTTAGTCCTGATATAATTCTTTAAGCTCTTCCAGAATAGAGTAGACAATCTCAGTACTATAATTCTATAATTATATAAAATTACAGCAATTATAGCAGATATCTTTAACTAAATTAGTAATTTCAAAATGGAATTATTAATATTGTTTTAAGAAGGCATGGACAGTTTCTGCAAAAAATTCAGTTACTAAAAAATATGAGAAAGCAAAATGATAAACACTCTAAATTATCAATTTTTGTTATATATCTTTAAAACTTTTTAACTATATTGTTTTGAAACAAACTTATGGACATTTTTTAATTTTTATTCTGTTTATTTTTTTACTGAAAAATCTTATTCACTCATCAAATATGTTATATTTGAGATAAATTTAATTAAAAGTATATGTAAAAATAATCAATCTTAAATATAAAATATCAAAGTAAAGTAAAATTATTGTCCAAGCTCATTTCCTGTCTGATGTCACATCTGCTTTTGACCAACTAATTTTCTTTTTAAAATTAAATATATTATAAGATGTAATTATCAAATACTTACTAAGAAATATATATTGAATATGTTTATCTATATATGTGTGTGTGTAAGGAAATTGTAAGTACATAAAAAATAAATTTATTTTATTGTTAACATTAGAGAAAAGGTTGCACAAGTGCAGAAATATATTTTCTCCTATTAAAAAAAAGTCTCCTCCTTAGATATACAGATTAATTCTCATTTTTACATGTAATAGTTACAACTAAAATCTTAAATGACAAATGATTTTTAACCATTATATTTAGTAAAAGATTACATTTTTATTGAAGCTTTTAGATAAATGAATCTTTGGCATTGAAATTTCATATTGAAGAATGCAATGTCAAAGAGAGTCTCCCAAAAACCTACAGCATAATGTAAACAGATTTATCAATATTTTTGTAACATCTAAATAATTTTATAATGGCCACACAAAAGCATGTAGACATAAGAGCTAATAAATTAACATCTAGTATTATATTATAATCAAATAGTCTTAAGAAAATAAAAATGAGGCTACTTTCAGTGTTTCTGGATTTTTGTTAAGATGGCTTTTTATAAACAATGACATTTTTGAGATTCAGCATCAAACTCATGGGCTTATTTTTACAGTCTGATTTAAATATTTTGGCAAATTTAATGTTGCAATAGTCAATGATCTAAAAGTCATCATAATAAGAATTTACAATGTGGATGAAAGAAGTTACATTAGCTGTTGAGTGATGATGTAAGGCTAGATGTTTAATTTAATTTAATATAGTTAATAATAGGAGATTTATTAGCCCCTAAAACAATTACAATACTATATATATATATATATATACACACCTTATATAAGTGTAAACAAAATGCAACAGTATCATATTAGAAATATATTTTTAAATTTTTACATCATAATTTATGTCAATGTAATATTATCATTTACAAATAGAACGATAAAAATATGGTAAAAAGTGACGCATAATAGTTGATATTTGTTTCATATTCCTGCAAGTAAAATTATAATATTAAAAGTGTTCAAAATATTGGTGAACAGTTAGTTGGAGCATCAGTCCAAAATGTAATAAATGTGTGTACTAAAATAGAAAGAGCAAAATCTGATAGAACTAATTATCGATCAAAATTAATATTTATTAAAAGAGGTTAGTAAATATTATAAAGAATTTTAACCATAAATCATAAAACAAAGAAATATTATTTACTACAATGATCTATGAATATTTCCTACGTCTATCAAATCACTCTTTATGAACTTCATTAGCAGAGAATTTGTGATATAAATACCATTTTGTAAATCTTGTTTCCATTGTAAATATTAAACTGGATTGTCAGCTGATTTACTTTTTATACTGTTGCTAAGATTTGTGACTGGCAATAATATAAAATAGGCTGATCAACTAAAATGTCTTTTCCAACTGTATGAAAATGTGATTTTGAAGCCATATTAAATTTTATTGGTTCATTTTTACTCTTCCCCTCTCTTTTTCTATATATGTAATAGAAAAGCACATTTAATATATATAATATTAAAAATTGGAATCATGTAAAATAAATATTATCAAAATGCCAATCTAATAATATACATTCTACAATGCTATACCTAACTCTTAGTATTTCTACAGTATTAAATTATAGTAAATTTAAATTTTGCTTCTTAAAATGGTAGAAATATCTTGACCTAGATATAGCATTATTATAATTTAATTTTGTTTTTCAATTTGCATTTTATTATATTTAATCTGGGTTGTTATATAGACATATCTACATACAGAGATTTGACATTGCAGTTGCAGATTATTTAGATATTTTAGAAGATCAGATTCATTCCTATAATGCAGATATTATTTTCCAGTATCACTACTATATTCTATTTTAAAAATATATTTATTGATATAACAAAATTTGTGCAGATGAATACTAAATACACTTTGCTAATGTTGGCTCAAATCCATTGCTGGTATTGGCTTCTTCCATCAAGGCTGGCTTGGTAATGTTGGTGTCCTAGGTCTGGTAGATGTATGGTAGAGCCATTAACTGCACTAACAGGTTGATGTATGAGTAAGTAGCATTTTATTTTGTTGGCATTGTCCACACCGTTTAAGGTTGTCTCTATAATGCTGATTCTCAGAACTGGTATCCATGTGGTGTGGAATCATTGGCTCTCTAGCATGATCTGACATGTTGCATCATAGACTACTTCATTTACAGTACACTATAATATCGATATATCAGGTCCAATATTAATGTAGAGTCTGTGGGCCATACTAGAAGGTTCCATGCATTTGTAAATAAGAATCTAGAGGATAATATCTTGTCCTTGTTCTGAAGAACTTTAAGCTTATTGAAAAATATAGCATTGGGGTCCGGTGCTTGTTGTGTAAACTTTGTCATACATTTTGTGTACCAAAGGGCATATGTCAGGAAGGTAAATAACCTGATAACCGTAAAGTCTCCAGAGGAGAGACAACCCCTGATGTCCAGGATTTTATCCACTGCTATAACACAGTGTTGAGAGATGACACGATATTCTAAGATGAAAATCTAATAGTGTTCTGCATGGTTTTAGTGCTGAGATTCTGTGTTCGATTCTAAAGAGTGAGGACTCATTCATTCCAATATTGGCACTTCTTTTTTTAAAACTCTTGCGCAATAAAGCCATTCAATTTTTTTTTCATAATTTAATAATGATCCAGCCACATTTTCACTCATTAATTATTAGTTTTGAAAAATTTAGTAATAATATACATTTTTATATCCTATTCATTCTGTTAATCTTCTTAGAGAAATTGTAACTTTTCTCGCTGAAATAAGACGCAACATATCTCAAATTAGCTCACAAACGCAATGTAATTCTAATCAGATGTAGTGCAAACAGTTATTAAAACAAATGGTTGTTTTATACTGTAAATGCATTGTGGGGATTCGCGATATTTTGTCCAATAACTACGTGAGTGCATACATATATATAATGTTGATTTGAACCGATATCATTTCTATGCTAGTGTGATTATAATTATCCGTTAACATATATTTATGTTCAATTTATTTGATCGTATTCACTTACAAGTAACTGGTGCCGATGACGCAGATAATAGCAATATTAAATAAATTGTAACGTTATTTATAAAATATATGGCTTTAATAATTATTGGTAGAAATTTTAGATTTGTATTACTTTTAAAATGAGTCTTTTTAAAAGTGTTAATCTAACTATTTCTTGACATTTGCCAATGCTTCTAATTGCGGCAGTCTGCTAATAATTATCTTCATTATTTTCTGCTTAATAAAACATTAAAAAAATAAAAAAAATAAAAAAAATAGAGGAGCAAAAGTTCTCAAACTGTCTTACCTGTTAGAAAAACTTAAATAAATTTTTTGATAACCCTCTCCTAGAGTGCAGCAATTTAATGAGGATCATCTAATACATTTATTATCGTTATTTGGACCGTTTTTATAAAGTTCTATTTTAAATTTGTCAGAATAGTGGAAGTAATGTAGTTCACCTTGCTCTGATAGAGGAAACAACAGAAACTAATTGAAAGATGGTTTTAATGATGCTGTCTTTAAAATTGCCTCCAAAAGTTTTCTTCAACTATAAACTCTTTTAATTAAAATCTGATTATATGTCTAGATTGATGTGTATGTATATATATATATATGTCATAAAGAAACAATCTTGGAACAAATTTATCATATGTTATAAATTCCAATATATTGTCAATTATATAATTTATTATATTAAAGAGCTAAAATCGTACTATAAATAAAAGCACATTGAAATACCATCTATTATGAAATAAGATATGATTACACACATCATAGAAATATATATATATATAATTTATTTCTGATTATATATTATCTAATATTTTATTTTACAGTGAATTAAAGTAAGAAGTATATCTATTGTTCTAACGCACATATAATTTTTATAATTATATGCATATTTAATTCAATCAATCAGATTTATATAAAAAATGAAATTAAGCTTCTACTAGGCTATTACACGTTTGCATACGTATTTATTAGTATATTTATTATTTTATATAAAAAGTAATGCATTAATGTTATGAGTTTTATTTAACAATTTCTATACGTAAAATTAAATATAATAAAGGGAAGGTTTTTAATTAAAAAAATAGAATTACTTTTAACGTCTACCTGGTGAAAATATAATTACATAAGCAAGAGCACCCATTCTAGCATCATCTATAATCTATTATTATTAGATGGTAGTAACTAAATTCCCAGAGTAGACTGGTTTCTAACATTTGCCCTACTTAATTACAATTTGGGATTTAAAGCTGAAACTAATGCAACTAAGCATCTGTAACCATGTTAAATTATTTATTTACATATTCAAGACAAAATACTAAAGTTTCAAGCATGAAAGAATCTGTTTATATAGTGATGTAGATGTGACTTCTGGCCAAGAACTTTTATATCTTTTAGTAATCTCAGTTTTTGTCTAACTATAGGCACTATTTATCCTAGAACAAAATTGTGTGTCAACATAATATCAATTAATTCTTTAGTTTTTACAAGTTTACTGTAGATGCCAATTTAATAGAGAGCTGCTCTTGTTTATATTATATTATATTTTGAAAACTAAAGAAATAAATGATATTACGTTGGTTTATAGTTAGAAAAGAATTAAAGATACCAAATTGTATAATGAGTGATCTGGAGGTTGTTTTGAGTTAAAAACTTCAAGATTCTTTTAATTTCAAGCTAAATGATTGTAGATGCATAATTTATTGATTTCAGTTTTAAATCCAAGTCCTTAATAATAAGACCAAAAGACAACAATAAGTCTGGTGATGAGGATTTATCTACACCATTATCTGGTAATTATCAATACTAAAACTTACTATGGATGGTAGTAAAATAGAAAGCTATTCTTGTTTATATCATATTACCTAAAACTAAAGAATGAAATGATATTGTAGTAATATAATTAAATATGTAATTATTGATTATATTTTTAAAAATCATATTAAAAATATGCATTCATTTCATCTGTCACACTTTCAAAATAATATAAAATAAGATTCTATCCTCTTTTGATTTGAAATTAATGATATTTAATGGCTTTCCAAAGCTGGTTAAGAGAATTGCCTTAAAAGTATATCCATTAACCTTATATTATCATAACTTAAAATTCATAAGTTGATTGGTACATACTAATCTAGCATTTTATTTTACAATGATCTTAGTTGAGGCTTCAACACACTGCTATATTTTTTTATGTAAATACACATACATTTAGAATAATGTTTTCAAAGATAAAAAAGTATATGCATTGTTTTATTATCTAAATACTCATAGAGCAGCCTCTTTGGTACTTCTTATAATCCAATAATCTGGGGGGAAATTATTTATCTTAATGATAGCAATTCTGAAAAAATATTTTCTTTAAATAAATAATACTAATTTAATAAAAAAAAAAAAAACTAAAGTATTCTTGTAAACAATTTTTTTTTCAAATTCAAATTAAACAAAACTTGAAAGCTATAATATTTTTCTAATATCATTTTTTAAATTTTTGGTACCAACTATCTTTCTATATATTTTTTTAATTTCAAAACAATTATAGCTTGAGAATTACGAAAATATATTTTTATTCCATTTTTCTTTCCATTAGCATTTGATTTCGGATTTTTCATTGATACATTAATATGATAATTTTTTAGCATGTGTAGTCCCTCCTAAAGAATACTTTTTTCATCTAGCCAATAATTAGTGACTCAATAATTATTGAAGTATTTATTTTTAAAAAACTGTTCTTTTTAGCATATATATGATACTATTAATAAATTTACAAAAACTGACCATTTACTTTTTAAGATGATCCATCCATTAATAAATTTTGTATCAAAAAACTCTTTCTTCACTCTTTTTAAAAACTTGTTTTATTTTATAAAAAGTTATATGATTCATAATAATAAACAAGTTTTCAAAAGAAGAAGTAAAGGAAGATTTTTTTACTATAATATTCTCATTTTTTTTATATATATATTTTGAAAAATAAAAAGGTAAGATAAATTTCTTATTTACTTTATTTGATATAAAATAAATATAAAGCATATTGCATGCCTCAATTCTCAAATTGTTGCATTTTTAACACTTAGAAAAAAGCAAAAACTATATAGATAAAAATATCACTCTATTTAAAAATAATAAACAATGAATATTTTGAAATAAAAAAATACTTACTGTTTATATCAATTTGTAGCAAAAAAAAAATGCAGATGAATTTTATGTAGTTGAGAAAACTCACTAGAGATTTTTTTTTTTTTTTTTTTCAAAAGCAAATGTCAGATTTTTTTTTTAATTATATCTGCTATCTATTGATTAAAACTAAATACTAGAAATATTGCATGCAAAAAATATCCATACTGCTAGTAGAAGGAAAATAAAAAATATTTTTACTAAATTATACGAATATACAAAATGTGAATCAGCATAACTTCACAAAAATAGCAAAGATTCAAATAAGTTAGATAATATTTCTGTATTGCAATTTTCATTACATCATTACTCATGCAAGATAGGCACTGATTTCTATCCACATGAAGTGTAATCATAAATTTATGATCAAAGTCATGTCAAAAAGATATATGACCAAAGAGTTGTATTTTTTCACGTCTTTGGTATTACACTCCTCCATAGGATGTCAAAAGTGAATATAAACCAATCCCTACCTCACATGTGAAGTGATGTATTGAGACGTATCTTTTTCACATGTCTTTGGCAGTGTGTTTATGATTACACTCCTTCGTAAGATGTCAAAAGTGGATTGAAATCAATCTCTACCTAATATGTGAAGTGATGTATTGAAAATTGTACTACAGAAATATTATTCATTATGTAGATAATTTCTAACCCAATAAACGACTAAAAATAATTATTAATAAGAAAGATAATGTTCTGAGTTTTCATAAATGTTATCCTTTAGCACGTTCATGATGATATTTTGAACCAGATGCATCTGAACCCACTTTTTTTTTTCATATGTCATAGCATCGGCCGGGAAGTGAACCTGCAACAACCATCTACAACCAACTACTTGCTTGCAAAGCAGCTGTGCTGCCTTCTTGGCATACCTTCTGTAATACCTTTTGGGATAACTTTTTGGTAATTTTTATATCCAAACTCTAATAAGTTTTAGCTCACATTTTATATCTCTTGACTTTAAACTAACTTTTATTATCATGCTTAATACATATTTTTTCTTTATACTTCTATTTCTATTATTCATAATATTATTTATTTAACAATATCTTTTATATTTACCATTTCATTATGTCAATATTCCTTTATATCTTTAAAGCATGGAAATGGAATGGCACTTCAAGCAGAGCCAGAGAATACCATTGATAGCATAACTATCGATGATAGCCATGGCCAGATCAGGCTATATGAGGCATAACCCTACCACATTTCCTGACTGTTGCCTATCTTGACTGTTGAAATAAAATCCTGCCACCCAGAGAATTTTATTTGTTTGAGAATCAAACTCAGGTATCAGTAAACCATAAGTTATATAGCTGGTATGCTCAGATGCCAGGCACATGAACCATCACTTGAAATATCCCAAGCTAGTTCCTACTCTTAATCAAGGAGTCCAGATATAAAAAATTATCTCTTTAAATAAATGGCAATGCAGTGACAAGAGAGAAAGAGTATAGTCCAACTAATAGTTAAGCAAACATTAGTATTTATTCATGCACACAAATCATAACAACATAACATAATAAAATTTCACATAGAAATATATAAATGATTATTCAGGCTAAATTTTATAACAGCTCTTCATTAAAAAAATATAAAGTGTCTATAGACAATTATTATGGAAAAGTATATTTACCTAAGTTTTCATTATTTGTGATATTGCGATGACACAGTTCCTTTGGTTTGTTTGTTTTTTTGTGTTATTTTCTAACCAGTTGGCTTTTTGGTCTCCATCTATAGTTTTCAGGGCTTGTCTTCCATTCTTCAGCTTGACAATGGGGGGAAGGAGAGAGTTTGTGGCAGCATCTATTTCACCATTTTGGCATTGACTTCAGGTGTTGATTCCAGGTATGGATAGTTGATTGTGGAGGACTTACAGCATGAAACCCAGTCAAACACTTCCAAGGCAGTCTAGAAATGCATGTTCTAGTTCTAAGGCTTCTGCAATAATATTTTACATAGCAGTAAGGACTGGCTCTATACTGTCCTTGTATTTCTGAATTCTGGATAACTGAATTAATTAAGCAATTGATAATTGAATGAATCAATAATGGAATGAAGACCAAAATAAATATAACAATAGATAGGTTGCACTTTTATATCTACTCTCCTATTGTTCTTTTCCTTATCATAGCTTTAATTTTTGTCATACATTAAATCTATTTTTTAATTAATTTTTCTTTAATCTAATTGATTTTTATATTCTTTTTTTAATCTTTTTTTTAGATTAACCTACTATCTCATCGCTTTTATACAGAAGAGAAAGTTTACATAGTTTTTAATTATTATAATTAATGGTCTCAATTTTATTATCAGCCAGAAATCTTACTGGCATTCCAAAAGTTTATTTTCACTAATTAGTTAATCTTTTTTTTATTTTAGATTTTTCACTAAAATTTATTTTTAGACATTTATTCTTTTAACTTATTTTTTTAGCTTATAAAAGGGAGAGTGAGTTTTTAAATCCCTTTTTTTTCCAATTCTTTCCCCTGCCTGCTTTTAATAAATAATTTTATTCTATTTTAAAAGAACAAAATAACATAATCTTTTTATATCTGAAAATACTAAATTTGACTTCATTTGATAGATATTTTTGTTTACTACTGAAATAAATTTTAAATGTTCATATTTTGTTTCTGTAAATATTAAAAAAATGACATTGTAAACAAAACAAATAGTTTAGATGTCATTGTTTCTAGAAAGATTATTTTCAGTTTATAAAATCAATGAAATATTTCTTAATTCTTATTATTTTTAAACATCCAAATGAATATTTATTTATTTCTCTTATATCTAATAAATTATGCTTTAAAAGTTTTAAATTTTTAAATATTCATTGCAAAATTGTGATATTTTTATACTCATAGGTATAAATAGATTGTTTACATAGAAACTAAGCTTGTAAATTGCTTCAGTTCATGCTTACATTCACTGTAATATAACTTTATATTTTTGAAAATAAAGTATTTCAAGTCAAAATAAGTTATTAATAATTTATATTTCTTGATATCTAATAAATATAGTGTAAATTATTTTTAAAAAAATATCTAAAACCATAATAAATTCACAAATAAACATGTTTTTGGTCATTGGAACTATTTTCTTTAAACATTGTCATAAAACAATGAATGTTTTATGCCTTGACAACAGACAATGGCTGAACATGTCAGCACAAGGCTTATATCTAATGTGAGAGTAGGTATTTTGAATTTTCTGCCTTCTACCATAAAATTTTTAGTGAAAATGTAATATAATAAAATATACCATTTTATGTGCATTTTAACCTATAATACTTATAAAAAAATTCACCAAGGGATGAACTGGTCAAAAATCAAAATTCTGTCATCCCGCTAAATTGAAAGGTTAATGGTCTGGTAATTTCTCTACCAGTGGGTTAAATGAGCCCAGGACTTTCTCCCTTGGGCCTGCATCCTAGAAAATACAGGGTTACTGCAAATGGCAAGTATTCATCTACTGACTATTCAGCTTATACTAAAATTATGCTTTTTTATTATATCATGTTGGGAATTTTTGTTCAATGAAACTGACTTGTGGCTTATTCTGGAAATTTTTTTCCATCATGCACATCTCCCAGTGTGACAGATGGGTCCAGGACTTTTCTATTGAATCCTCATCCTAAAGGGATATCTTCTATATTTTATGCCATTACAGGTCTTATGTTCGCACAGCAACAGCCTACACTTAAAACCCTTTCCTCAATCTTTATCTCCACTGCCCCCCCCTCCATGACTCTACTTATCCAAAAGCAATCTACACTCACTTGAAAGATTATTTTGCAACATTTTATTTAATTTTTTATTATAGATTTCATTCTATTTATTATAGGCTTTATGCGATTTATTTATTTTTGTTTTTGTATTTTAATTCTCTATAAAATGTTTTATTTTATTCTCAAAAAATAATATTTTATACTCTAAAATATTATTTACTTTACTCTAAATAACAAATTCTCATTTCACTTTCATTTATCTACTCTTTTATCTCCCTTATTGGATATTGACTTTCTAAAATATTTTGATTTTACTCTATTTCATGTATCCATCTTTTATTTCACTTCCTTTATTATTTATCGACTCTCAATAAAAAAAATTCTTATTTTATTTCATTTATATACTCTTTTATTTCTGTTACTAATTCTTAAAAAAAAAAAAAAACATTTTATTTTATTTATTCAGCTTTATTTATTTTGCTCTATTTCATTATTACCTCTCAAAAAAAAAAAACATTTAATTTTATTTATTTAATTTTATTTCCATTCTCATAATTCTCAAAAAAAAATAACAACATTTTATTATATTTATTCAACTTTATTTCCATTATTCTTATAATCCATATACAATAAACCTTTTATTTTCCTAAAAGTCCATCTAATTTCTAAAGCCATACTTAATTTTTGTCAGGTAGCTCTTTTATATTTCTTACATATCCACTCAGACCAGGAAGTTTTGACCTACTTCCAGGCCTGGCTTGATAATCTGGGTGTTAGTTTTCAGATTGCAGTTAGTATATTGATCATCCCCTTTTCTAGAATTATACAACTCCCTATATCTATTTCTTTTATCCCAATCATTTTTAAATAAGCTGTAATTCACAATTTTTATATGTTCCTCTCTTTCAAAAAGTTTAAATTTCTTTTCTTTGACTTCATAATCTGGCTTCGTGCTATTGAATGCTTAAAGCAACTTGGGCATTTTCTCAACCACTTTCCTTTCAGCACGTATTTTTATAAATTTCTTTACATTATCAGGGCTATTCTTTAAATGTATGTACATTTTTATGCTTGTCTCTTCCCTACTGTGAATATTTATGTTTTTACTTTCTGATTTACCCTTTTCTTTCTTGTCTTTTAATTTTACTACTTCTATTCTTTCTGCTCCCTTTTTACCACGTTTTATTTTTGACACATATTTATTTTTAGTTTCAAGGTTATTATATGAGTCAGAAATATTTTCTGGTTTCTGAGTCAGACTTATTTTCTGGTTCAGGTTTATTTACCATATTCAAGCTATTTAATTGTGCATACTCATTTGCACTTTCCTGTTTATTTTCAATTTTATCTGTTAACTGTTTTATATTCACTTTCATACTTTCTATTCTTGCCCTATCTTCTAGTATTTTCCTATCTTCTAGTAAGGCTATCATCATTTCCTTTAACTGTTCTATTTGCTTGTTAAACATTTCTGCGTCTTTCTCAAACTTATCATCAAATGACTTTATAATGTAATTTTCTTTTATGTTACTCTTTTCTACTTTATTGATTACTTCCTATTTCTTTATTATCATTATTTTTAACTATTTTAAATTGAATGAAGTGTTCAATTAATTCCAAAACCCTAGTCCTCTCTAATTCCCACCTGATTATAAACAATCCCCAATAACAAATTATTTATCTCTCTGACCATTTTTTCTTCTCTCTTCTTTTTATTTACATTCCATATCTTACTATTTTTATTTTATTTTTTTAATTATTTTAATTTACAATATTATAATTTGTTTAAAGGTCTATTTCTCTTCTCACATTGCTCACTGATTTCAATTTTATTACTACGCAATTTAGCATTTATTTTAATTTTTAGTTTCTGATTTGTTTTTTTTAATTAATTTTTTTATCTCTAATTTTTCTGGGCCATTTATGGCACTTCTACATCCATATTGGATGGCATTCGAACCAGATCCCTACACATTTACTTTGTAATAAAGTATTTGATGACCATTTTTCATTATTTACTCTTTACTTTTATCTTTTAATATCTAAAGTTTAATAAGTTTGAACATTTACTTTAAAAGTTTAATATTTCTAATAGGTTTAATTTATAATACTTAATACATATTTATTCTTTATACTTCTTTTTCTATTATTCATAATATTATTTATTTAACAATATCTTTTATATTTACCATTTCATTGTTCCATTATTTATTTCTATCTTTAAAATATGGTAATGGAATGGCACTTCAAGCAGAGTCAGAGAATACCATTGATAGCATAACCATCAATGATACCCATGGCCAGATCAGGCTATATGAAGCATAACACTATCATATTTTCTGATCATGGCCTATCTTGACTGCTGAAATAAAATCCTTCCACCCAGAGCATTTTATTTGTTTTGAGAATTAAACTCAGGTGTCAGTAAACCAGCAGTCCCCAAACCTTTTTGCACTTAAGAGCACATTCTATAATACCGGCCAGGTGGTGGGCACCATTTATTTTTTCAATGTAAATTTATAGTTGGATATTGTTAATAATACACATAATGTACAAAAAAATATTTATTTCAAAAATAAAATTTTAACATTTGATTACAATATAATACACTAATTTATAAAAAAATTTAAAAATTAAATTTATTTATATCAGATAAATAATTTTTTATCATGTTTGGATAGCGGTGGGAACATGTAAAATAGTCTGTGGGCACCCAAATGCCCACA
The DNA here is from genome assembly GCA_028023455.1 of Epiperipatus broadwayi. NCBI lineage: Eukaryota > Metazoa > Onychophora > Udeonychophora > Euonychophora > Peripatidae > Epiperipatus > Epiperipatus broadwayi. The sequence continues at coordinate 4,519,266 of JAQFVV010012452.1, read as the reverse complement.
GGCATAGGGTTGGGGACCCTTGCAGTGAACTATAAGTTATATAGCTGGCATGCTTGGATGACAGGCACGCAAACAAGTGCTTGAAATATCCCAAGCTAGTTCCTACTCTTAATCAAGGGAGCCTAGCACATTAACTTAACACATATAAACCTTTATCTCTTTAAATAAATGGTAACACAGTGACAAGAGTGAAAGAGAATAGACCAACTAATAATTAAGCAAACATTAGTATTTATTCATGCACACACACCATAATATAACATAATAAAATTTTACATAAAAATATATAAATGATTAGTTCAGGCTAAATATTATAATAGCTCTTCATTAAAGTTCATTTCATTTAAAAAAATATAAAGTATCTATAGAAATTATTATGGAAAATATATTTAGTTTTTCGTTGTTTGTGATATTGAGCTGACACAGTTTTTTTGGTTTGGTTTTCTTTAGTGTTACTTTCCAACTGGTTGGCTTTTTTAGTTTCCATCAATGGTTTTCATGGCTTGTCTTCTATTCTTCAGCTTGACAATGGGAGAGAGGGAGTTTGCAGCAGAATCTATTTCACCATTTTGGCATTGTTTCCAGGCATGGATAGTTAATTTTGGAGGAGTACTTAGGGCATGAAACCCAGTCAAACACTTTTAAGGTGGGCTAGCAATGCATATTGCTAGTTCTGTAGCTTCTGCAATAATATTTTCCACAGTGGTAAGGACTGGTTCTACACTGTTCTTGGATTTCTGAATTTTTAAATAAGAAAAACATTTTTTAAAGATTAAAGTAAACTGGGTGAGTTTAAAAGATTATAATATTTATAGGTTTTAGATATTAAAAAATAATAACAAATATAAAATATTAATTTTAACAGAATAAAGAGTAAGAAAATAATAGATAATATATGATTTAAAAATTAAAAAAGAATATTACTAAATGAATTATTGTTGAAATGACAGTTATATGAATATAAAATTGAATATTTTATTGAGGTGGAGCTAATAAAAACAAAGTTTAAGTTTATAAGAAATAGAAGTAATTAAGAGATTATGAAAAATAGTAAAAATAAATAATATATTTAGATTAATAGTTGTTCTTGAATATATATGTATATAGTTAAGTATACACATGTATATTTTTATTTTATTTTCTATTTACATTGTATATTTTATTTTATATTAACTGGATTATTTTATTTGAGTTTAATTATATTTATTTCAGTTTTATTAGATTTTTTTATATATTTTATGTTGTTTTTAGTTTTTTGTTTACATTTTTTGTGGTATTATTTATATAGTTGTGTATTTTATTTTATTTTGTTCATTATATCATAGCTCTGAAGAAAACTTCAGGACAGTTGAAATGTAGGTGTATGTGTATATATGTACAATAAAAGGCTTTTGCTAAAAATTATTCAAAGTGATTTGGATAAATTGGATTTATATTTGATATGTTCAACAGATACACAAAGGTTTTTTTCATAAAGCTTATTTATTTTCTCAAATATTCATAATGATTATTAAAAACAAAAAAATTACAAATAATATATAATCATTATACAAAACTTATGTTGTTCAAGTTAATATAAAAACATAAATATCATACTATAAGGCTCAAGAGCACTGAGCTAGTTTTTGGCAGGTTCCTGCCAGAATCATACTGCTAACACTAACTGTGTTGTATGATTACCTATTTTATGACAAGTGTATAAATTTCAAGATTTACATATGCAGTCATTTTAAAAATAATTGCATGTTGATAAAGGATTAATAAATGCAACATTATTAGAGATATGTTGAAATTCATTTATACTAAGAATTGTATAAATTATGAGTATTTTCACAATCTTAATATGTTATTTACATTATTTGCACTTGAATAATCTTTAGATTAAGCATAAAGCAGCACATTAAAATGTTGTACAGAAGTTTATATGGTACATTGTGAAAGCTTTCTAGTGGCAAATCAAATATTTAATAGATTCAATTGACATCCAGTGTTACTTAATGTAATGATAAAATAACACATTCTGAAACTCAAGGCTGCTAGATTATGGCCTAGTTCTAACAGTTCTAATTCTTGAACTTCTTATCAACAAAACATCCAATTATTTATTTTATTCAGTTAATCTGAGCCAAGTTTTTAAAAATGATACTACTCAGTGAATTCATTTTGGAACTTTTATTTCCAACTCTGCCCTCTACCACTAAGCTAAAGTGCATAGGGTAGTTGTGTGATGATAGCCAAAAATGTATTTCACGTGGTAAAAATTACTACAGTAAAGTTTCAATTATGCAAATATAAATATGTAAATGGCACTGAACTACAAGTTTGTCATAGATTAAACTAACTACAGTTAGAATGCTTTGGGAATCATAATTTCTGCTAACCTTTCAGCAATTTTCTAAATGTATAATAAAATCCATATTATATATCTTAAAATCTATAACTGAAATATAAAAAGATGTAATTTTATTATAACCAATTCATATATATTAGACTTTAAAATGATTCATATCCTAGACACAATAGAAAATAATAATAAAATAGTTAGCCACTTAAGAGATCTTGTTATATTCTGTGCTAAAATTAATATTTTGAATTTGATTCAGAGCTTTTTAACTTCATTCTACAATTGCACAGTGTACAATAGAAGATTATTATAATGTAGGGAAGGTTTAATATTCGAGTGATGATGCTGTGAAATGCTCAGAATTAATGAGAGGAAAGTATTATCATAAAAAAGTGAGATTATATGAATTTTTTAACTTGGAAGAATATCTGTTGGTGGTGGTATGAAAAAAATATCATTAGAAATGCAATGTTTTTTTTTTTTGTTACCTATTATAAAAAGTGAAAAAAGTATATGCTGAGCACACTTTGGTACTTATAAGGCATCAAACTTAATGTATCAGATATTGTTATATTTAAATATATATATTTAACAAATGGTTCTTTTGAATAGACCCAGTAAAGAAAAGGTAGCAAAATATACTATATATAAAACTATCAGAGGTCATCAACTTTTCTATAAAGTTGTCAAAATCATCCATTAAATTCTATCTTCAACTCAAGTTTTTTTTCCCAATTTATCATTTATGTTATGTGACTCTTTTAACTGGCTTGCAATAACTTCATTGTCTTTTAGAAATTTTTTTTAAATCCCTCCTTAAATTAAAATACACACACACATACAAATGGTATATAGTACATCTGCATTTGTTAAACAAATTTAAATGAAATACTTGCCAATTTAAAAATTTGCAGAGTTTATTATTTCATGTTGAATTCAACTGTTGATGAAATTATCTTAATGAGCTTAATAAAATATCACAAATAAGTGTCAAAAGCAAAAGAGAACCAACAGAGCATGCTCATTTACACGTATTCAAATAGCCCACTATCCAAGAATTCAAGATCCAATTTTCTGAGATTGTAAGATAAAAGAAAATAACTTTATTAAACAAAACTGAAAAAGAAAGCCACAGAAGTTTAAAACATTAAAATTCTTTAAGATTGCAATGTTTGTTACAATATGCTATTTATAGAATAAATTGGTAATTTTAATAATAGATTTATTTAACTGGAAGTTAATTTTGTATAAATAACTTTATAGATATATGTTATATTAAACATTTGTAGGAGGAAGTCATGAATATAGAAATTAATCCACAAATCTCATTCAAAACAAAATTCAATTAATTAGGAACTTATATGGTAAAACATAAAAATGCTTCTTTCTTAAATTTGGATCCAATGCAGATATGATGTTGGCAGATATAATAACTAACATGATAATGATATATTCAGTGGGTACTCAAGAACTAAAGGGTCATCAAGTTTTGAATCCAAACTGAGAAAAATATTCAGTTTAGTCAATCAAATAAAATGGTTGTGCTCAGCGCAGCACTTCAGAGTATATATATTAATTAATTGTAGCAACAAGAACTGTTTGTGTTTATATATTGTAACAGTCATGTTTGTACATTTGTGCAGCAAAATTCAGAGTTTTGGCAAATTATCCCTAAGGTGAGCTAACTGAGGAGTTGAGACCACAAATCAGATCATACCTCAGTTCCTTCACCAATGCTCCATGATTTACTACCCTATAAAAGCCAGATATGAGGTTACACTCAGCCTCTTTTAGTTCATGTGCTGGCAGTAGCAAAGGGTGGAGTATGAGACTCAGAGAATAATGACTAAATTAATGCTAAATTGACTAAACACACACACATGTGGCTTACTGAGATAAATGAAACTAGGTTTGGATAAGATTTAGGATGGGTTGTGAATAACACACTAAACATTATTATAAGTTTTAAGATATTTAATTATTAAATTATAAGTTAATTAATACAATGGAAGTGCATTGGGATTTACATGCACAAATGTCTTACAATGATGAATGAGTTAGATACAAGGTCTCATCTTTAGAATGCAATTTAAATCATTTAATTTTAAATTTATTACACTTATTATTATCTATGGTTTATAGTCATGCCCGAATTATGCTATGTTATTCCTATGCGGTTTGCTAAGAGTTAAGTTTACTAGAACAACAATGATAAAATATAACTAAAATTTATTAATGATACATAATGAGCAGTAAATGTGCTCTCCTATGCAGATTGATTATATATAAACTAGATCAGGTGTTCATATCAATGCTGAGCTGAAAAATATTATGGAGGGTGAACTTGTGTTTTGCAATGTAATTTCAGAGACTAGGGTGCTACTTACACTAAATAAAGGTTGTGGACAAATGTGTGATTACTCATGGAATTCAGTACCAAGTACTTGGTTCCTGTGGACTGTATCACTTGCTATCACAATATGAAGAACATTTTGTTTGGGATATTGGAGAAGCTTAAAATATGTTTCTGGACTCTCATGTTCCAGCTCTAAAAAGAGCTGTTCAAACTAATACTAATGGGATGGCATTAAATCGAAAAGCCCATTTTAATAAGTATATATATATATATATATATATAGCAAGGCGTATTGCATTTATGAGCTTTATAAGGACACATTTGTAACACTTTCCAAAATATCAAATATTAAATTAAACTAAAGCACTAAATCTATAGTTTTGTTCAGTGAAACTATCATATGCCAGTTCATGCATTAGCATATGTAAAACATGCTAAAAAGGGGTTAATTAAAGTGATATAGTTTATAGATTAAATCTGAATAGTTTATACCATAAACTAAGGAGAAAATGTATATTTGGGACTTAACTTAATTATTTATAATATGCTTTATAATATCATTCTTGCTATTAATTAACTAGATATAATTCATTATCATGCAAACCTAAATTATGATAAGCTAAAACATAGTAACTTAACTAAATATACATATGTAGAATAGATATCAAAATGGAAATTTATGTTTGCTTAATAAGCAACATAAATCTACTATGTGAGGGCTTCTAATCACCTCTCTATATTATTAATATTAATAATCTCCATTTTGAATCATAGCATATCACAAAATCAATACAATAACAAATAATATAAAAGAGAATAGTGTACCAATCAAAATTGTATGTTAACTCAACACGATTCACAGCCTGGGTAAAAGTATCTCAAATACAACCATATGTGAGATCAAAGATAAAGAATATTTATGGATTCTGCCCTGTTCACCCACTCTCTAAATCTGTCAACTAATTAACAACATTTTTAAGGTAAGCAATAAATTTTTTCTACACTCTGCTCTACTAGCATCAATGGTGGAGCATGAGCCTCAACTAATACTAACATCTAACTCTAATATTGATTCAAATTAAACCTATTCATTTACTTAAATATAGGACTGGTATGTATGTGACATTGAGTCATCAGATAGCAGCACACTAATTAATTAAAAATGTTAATTTTAGAATAAAATGAATGGAGACGAACCACAGGTAGCTTAAATTCACATATATTTTTAATAAAACATTTGTATAACTTTTCTAATGTCTTTCTGTTTTATTTCATAAATTTATTAACATAAATTTTGACCTTGTCATTAATTATGCCTTGAGTAAGGGAGCGGTATAGTTCATATGCCAATTTAACAAATGAAACGATTAGAGTTTCATGGTAGATGCCCACTCAAGTATGTGATATGAGAAATAAATATTTTAAATAGTCCTATTTTAAATAGAACTTTATTATAAGTGAAATTATTTTAAGAGAGAAATAACTGAATCATATTTTAGGAATTGGTTTCGAAGAGAGTGACACGTTTAAAATATAAATGGATTGTGATATTCACAACTAAATATTTTAAGATTGTAAAACAAATAAATTAATCAGACCATAGTCAATCTGTCATGATGTACTCAGAACAAAAGAAATTGGACAGACCCAGCATTTGATATTACATTACCATCATAGACTTAATTCCACTGCCTCGTTCTAGTGATGCCAAGAAATAAAGCAAATGATCTGTGTAATTAGCAAACCTAAAATATTTCAGGTGAAAGGATGGGAATCACCAAGGCTAGCTAAGCTTAGCTTACCCCAGGTCTTCCCAAGTTGTCTTTCATATCCTGATAAAAAAAATTCATAGCCAGTGAAATTATCACGTGGTCTAATTCTGATTTAGCAATCACAAAAAATAAAAGACAAGTGATCAAGCAAAATGCTAGCAAGGCAAAATACAAGTACTGGAAAAATACATTTTTAGAATTTAATATAAAATTGTACTGAGCTATTAAAGATTACACAAATGTTATATGGATTGACCAAGATTAGACCAACAAGAATAAAATAAGCATTAAATGTTATTACAAATATCATTTCCTGGGCAACACGTCTCTCTCTTCAAAACAAAATTCCACCAATATTTTTAATTAAACATTTTATACTCTCTTTTACTATTTATCAAGAATAAACTTTCTAAAAAAAAACCTCACTTTTATTCTTATAACATGAAATGATGTAATTAAATAGATCTTACACCTGACCTAGAATCTCCCCAAAAAACTAAACCGTATACACATAAATATTTTAATATAAAATAATATAAAATTATTTCATCTCGACAAAAAGGGTTGCTCCAAGTATTAATCATTTAGAGCTAGAGAGTTATTTATTTATTTATTTACTGACAAATGTTGGTCGGGAAATAAGAAGCAAAATATTTAATTATATAAAACTTTTGTTGAGATGGAACAAATTGGCATATAGTGATTTCATTTTAAATAAGACATTTAGAAATCTTAAACAAATATATTCATGAGTAAATAATAATCTTTCTGAACCACTTTAAGAGAAGAGTTTAGCATTAAGAGGCATAATTTTAAGATACACAGAATGAGAGCAGAGACATTAAATGTAAATGTATAGCAAGTTAAAGGTTATAGAATTTAGTTAAACAGTTACATTAAATTAAGGGGGTTTCATTTAAGAAGACACTAACGGTAGCAAAATTACATTATCAAGTCAACTGGAGTTTTGAAAATAAATCAGGCAATTAGAAATAAACAAATTGAAAACATATTACCTAATTTATTCTGAGGCTTTTGGAAATTTGGATTCTACAATGAAATACAAATTTCCACACAGGCATAGCTAGTTATGAATTTAATTTGAGAGTTCACAGTTCAACAGTCCAACAATTAACATTTTCATGAAGTTTCTTTGGCTTACAATATTTGGTGATCATCTTTGGGACAACAGGAGATGGGCAGACTACAAGGCTGTCTACTCCACTACCATGCTTCTAAACATTTTATATTTATTGAAAATTTAACCGGTGTGGATTTGCCAGGCAATCACTGATGAAAACTATGACTGGCCAATCACTATTGTTCTCATGGGCTATTTATACCCCTTTCTGACTACTTTTGGAAAATTCTCTTTTTCATTCACCCAAGGCTAAGTGGATATGTTGAAATTCTGGTGACCGCAATTATCAACCTAAAATATTTTGCATTGTATTTGTGAGATCCACTCTCCTGATAAATCCATTGATTAAAATTGTTTCAAATCTATTTTTAATTTAATGTAGATTTGAAGAATTTATGTTTCAAATATCTTTTCCATTTTAATTTTACTTTAATTAGAAAATTTGATTACCATTTTATTAATGGATTTTCTTTTGGTTGATGCTATGGAATGTTAGCAGGGTTTATCATGAAAGTAAATCTCCAGAATAAAATATACTAAAAAAAAAATAGCATATTAAAATTTATTGATTGATTTTTATAAAAGTTTCCATCTGTAATTATATATATATATATATATATATCTCTGGGTCCCTCTAATATTTATAATAAAAACATTTTAAATAGAAAATTGATATTTTAATCACTTATTTTCTGGTCTAAAAATTAAATGTATAAAAAATGGCAGATAGAAAGTTTTGTAAACATTGTAACATGTGTGGATTGGGTTTGATCTTAGTCTAGCAGTCTAGAAAAACGTGAAGCACAGATCTAGCCTACAGATCCATCACTTCAATAGGCATGACTGCAAATCAGAAATTATATATATATAATAACTGATTACAGTTATTATGTTTAGGAGAATATTATTAAATTATAAATATTCATTTAAGTAGGCAAGACTATTACAATTTTTATTATTAAATTAAAGTTACATTACATTTATATGATACGATTTAAATTATAGTTTAGTTTACTAAAGAATTTAAGTTTATAAGTTTATGTACATTCAATTAATATAGATAGCTTTAGAAACTTTAAGATTACATTAATTTAAGATTTATTTTAAGAGCTCTTGGTCTTGAACTTCTCCATTATCATAGCCCAGTCTTCCAAAGGAAGATGCAAAAAGTGAACTTCTAGCCACTTGTTTCCATTGTTTAAATGGGTGTGGCCCTTGGCAGCAAAACATTTCCAAATTTTAAGAGGGGAATTGTGTTGAAAATTTGGGTTTTTTTATATCAACTTCTTAACCCCCCCCTCCCTGCAAAAGGTATGAACTTGTTTTTACTTTTTAGTTTTTTAATCTTAAGTTTAACATAATTTTATTAACTTTAGAAAAGACAAAAGAAAAACCTAAGTGATTCATAAAATAGTGCCCTTGTCTTAAAATTTATTTTAAACTTAGTTTAAAATTTGCTCTTGGTTCCCATAAAATTAAACCAGGTATGTGGCATGATATTTTTCAATAAACATGTGATCTTTCAAAACAGATTTAAGTTCTGTAAACATTCTGTTATATATATATTATCTTGCCACCTCAAGAATTGAAGATTTATATGTGAATAAAAGTAAATTTGTACTCTAATTTTATAATAACATAAAGAAAAAATAATTCAATTATAACCCAATTCTTATAAATCTATTACACTGCAGCTTCATTTGCATATATATGTAGGTGCTCACCTACACATACAATAGTGTTTACACAACTTACTTGAATTTATTATTTTAATTTATAGTTGAGTATACATATTATAACTATATTCATACAGACATTAATATACTAGATGTATGCAAATATCTAAATATACATGCATGTATGTAAATATACGTTAATATACATGGATTTGGAGGGGTTTGAATTAAAGAAAGAATTCTTCTATGGGACATAGTAGGTGAAATGGGATGTTAGACAAAATAATACTGTTTCAATATAAATGGCTAAATAGGTGACATTTTTCAGTAAGTACTTTCCTCAGAGTTTCTTCCTTTTCAAATCATAAGAATGTGTGTGGTGAGATTTAAAATCATTACTTTTTTCCTTTGTTATTTTCTCCTCATTCTCAAATTATATTGATTCAGAAGTTTTCAAAAATATTTTATCCTCCAATAGATTTTTCCAAATATTTTTAATTTTCTTTAATTCACACTTCTCATTTATTGTCTTGCATCTTTTAAAAATCTATATAGCTTCCCGTAGCAGTCTTTGATCATATGGTTTAATTTTTGCCAGAATTTGTGTTCTATTAAAATTGATTTCATGGTTAGTTAATTTAATGTGTGAATAAATAGTTAATGAATTACATTTTTTTCTACTTGTTAAAATGTGTTCTTTCTTTTTTATGTTTATTTTACGAATGGTCTGGCCAATGTATGCATGTAAACAAACTCCACATAGAATTTCATATACACTATGACACTTCAAAGGAATTTCATCGTTAGGGTGTGGAAATACTTCATTAATTTTTTTAATTGTAGTATAAATTGTGTGGATATTATTTTTCTTTTAAACATTACCAATTTTAGCAATTACTCCCTTTATATGTGGTGGAACAGTTTTAATTTTTGAAGTATCAAAATCTTTTTTCTTAATATATATACAAAAAAATCTTGTGATCAAAACTATTATGAAGAAGCATTTCTTTTAATAGCATAGACATCTAGGTGAAAATGGCTATCATCAGAAAGTCTCTTAGTTCTATCTAACAATGACTTTGCCACTGAAAATAATTGTGCTGGATGGTAATGAGAAGTAAAATGAAGATATCTCCGAGTGTGTGTTTACTTTGTACATATATATTATGGGGTAATAATAGTTCAATACAATTGAAATAAAACAACTATATAAAAATAATAAATATTTTCTTTATTGAACAGGTTTTCACCCTACATTAGGACCTTTTCAAAATACACTTTCCAGGTTCAATAAAGAAAATATTTATTATTTTTATATAGTTGTTTTATTTCAATTGTGTTGAACTATTATTAATTATTAAAAACAACATTATGGACGAATTTATGTTTGATCATTATTAAGGATATCATGGGGTAAAAAATCATCATTCTTTCTTTCAGTTAAAATATCTAAAAATGGGAGTTGGTTATTATTTTCTACCTCAATAGAAATTGTGAATGGGGAGAAAATGACAAAAGAAAAAAAATTACAATTTTAAATGTCGACACCCACATTCTTATGGATTTTTTTTTAAAAAAAAAGCTCTGAGTAAAGTACTTGATATTGTATCTAAACTGATCCCTTATTACTTCCATGGCAATTGTCTTTTGATTTATAAAAAAATATCTCAAACTAGATACCAAATAATAATAATAATAATTACAATTCATTAACTAATGGTTAGTAGTTGTAGACATTATATATTTGTAAACATGAATATATTTATAAACATGAAATTTGCTTTGCTTAACATTAAGCTATCCTAATTTCATGTTTCCAATTATTACCTTCTGCTCAATTCCTCTTCATTATATGCATTAAGCTATGCTAATTCCATGTTTATATACATTCATTCAGCTTTTTCCATATAATTTTTGAAAATTTAATTCATTAATCTGGATTGATTAATTTATGATAGACATTCTATCCAATATCACGACTATCACTATAGCTATCAAAAAATTATTAATTAGTTATGGATATTATTAAATGAAGAAAAATCATAAAAGAACATGGATAGAGTTTCTTTAGTTGTCATTGTAGTGTGATACAGAGTGTATGAAAAAATTATTAAAAGTAAATCATGGACTCAGTATTGAAAATAAACAGTGAGCTCAGCATCAAAACGAGAATAAATTCTTAATTAACAATAAAAATGCAATATTCTACAATCACATTTTTCTTTTATAATCAGTGCATGATAAACCTCCAATAACCTGTGACGTTTATTTTCCAGTTAAGAATAATTAGACACCCGATTACTGATTAATAATTGGATTGATACTAAGTTGACTATAGAAAAAAAAAGGCATGATTAAAAACTAGTTACTTGCGCAATTTGTATTGAGAGAATTATTTTTTAATAATATAAAATGATCAGAAGCAAACACGAATCATATAAATATATTAATGTATTTTTTCGATACGATTATTCCTGATATTATTTTAATATTATAAATATATTTACTTAAAGCTATTATTTTATTTTATTAAATTTTCAATTATTTATTTATCTAAGCAATGTTTAATTTTATTTTCAGTGTTTGAATTAAAATTTTGTTTAAACTTCTAAAATAAAATATATATAAACAAAGCCATCTCTTTTTTTTTTTGTTTATAAAAAAATAAAAATGTTATAATCCGTAATTAGAATAATTTAGATTTATTCGAAGTCTAAATGTTTGATTTAAAGTTTCTTCAAGCAGTAATCATTTATTGATATTGAAAGAAGGGAATCGCTATTATTGTGTTTTCAGTGAAATTATCTTTGTTATTTATTCTATATTCTTGATGATATTATTTCTTTTGGCATATGTATATGTATTACATATATATTGATGCTTCAGATATTATAACAAACCGTTTTTCCATATTTTTTTTTTGAAAAAATAAAATTTTACGTTTTTCTATATTACTATAGTATAATCGTTTCTCAGGGTATGCTATAGAAAGTCAATATTAACCAGGTGGCCAATCAACTGTTATGTGTAAATATTGACGGTTATAATTTTCCTATTTTGTTTTATTAATTATAATAACAAATATCCATTTACCAAACAATAATTAAGAAATTAGTGGAACTGACTTGGCTATTGAAAAAAACCCCATTAGGTTGCTGGAAATTCCTAATTACTTGAAAAAAATCTGAATTTAACCTATTTTTAGTATGTCATTATATTAGCTCCTACATTCTCACATTCTTTATCAAGAAAAGCACATAGAAAGAAATGTGATAAAAACTCGCATTTCAGCTTGTGAAACAATTGTTGAAGAGAAATGAAAACAATTGAGTTCTTATTTATAACCATTAATTGGTTCTAAAAAAATAATAAAATCATGCTGAATGATTGCAAAATTCTCATTAGAATAACATTAGAAAACATTTAAATGGGTCTATAGACCAATAAATCTATATTTTATATGTATGTATTAACATATACATCCATGCTTTTAAGATATGTATTTAAATCTTTTACAATTCCATATTAAAAGAAAATCTTTAATATAAAATGCATTTAAATTTTGAAGTTTTGAAATATATAACATTTACAATATATTATTGATTTTGGTAAATAAAAAAAGAAAACAAAAATAGGAACAGAATGAAAAAATATATATATTTTAAAAACAAAAAACAAAAAAAAAATGAATTGACTTGTAATGATTAGAAAGGTAATGTATATATATATATTGCAAATTGGTTGGTGTGATTTTTAATGGATATTGTTCAAGTTTTTTTTTCAACTAATTTTAAATTTATATATGAGCATTATAGTGTAATATTTATCGCTATTGTTTTTAATCATGATCATTCACTTTTTGAAAGAAATATGATTTGAATTAAGTGGAAAATGTAGCCTAGCTTAATATTAGATCAGAGAGCAAGTCAAGTTTTGCTGAAACAAAATATAAATCAAGAATCATCTTTCTGAATGGGATGTTCTCCCAAGATGAAATTTTAATAAAGCTGATTGGAATCAATATACTAAATACTTTTCAAGAAATATTAATAAAATTCTCTCTTTTGCTATGATAGAATTGACATACTCATAACAACAGCTGACAAAAATCCATCTTTCAAAAAAATTGAAAACAATTCAAGGTAGAATAAAACCAGTAATGCTCTTTATAATCAACACTTGTCTTTCAAAGATCTGAAATTGCTAATAAATTAACAATATCTCTTGATGTTACAAAAAGAGAAGAGATCATCAAAATGAAATCTTATAAATCAAATTTTAACCCCAAGATTGACAAAACTAAAAAAAAACGTCATTAGAGCAGCAAAATTACAAGTTTCTTTTTCACAATAATTTTCTATTTTAAATCTAATAAAACCAATACACACTAAAAACTGTGTAAATCAGGAAAGAAATCATTAATAGATAAGATTCTTCTAGAATTTCTAAGAAATTGTGGAAACTAAGACCATAGTCTAGTTGGAAAAAAATATCAATATTACTTATACAAAAACAAATTCAAAACTTTGGCATAAAAGTAAAATTATATGAGTCTTGTAATGTAATAAATTCCAAATATTATTGGTTAATGTTATTATTATTCTTTTTGAAATCCTTTTAAAAAGATTAAGTTCACATAAAAGTTGTCACTGGTTGAGAAACATTTACCTATATAACAGACTATTTATGTCATGATAAAACTACTGCAAACACATTTTATTTTTAATTATTCACATTGTAAAAAGCTTTAAAATTATCTAAAGACTGGCACTATCTGCATTAATCTAACCCCCATTTACGATATCTTTAGAAAAAATGTTTTAAAAGTATTTACCATTCTTAAATGCAATAAAAATTTTAACTCACTATAAGCAACATTACAGCTAATAGTAGAAATGAGGTTAAAGTGAGGAAAAAGGTTAGGTTTACATTTAGAGATAAAAATTAATATTAGCTAAATTTAGGGTTCGATATAGGACTAGAATTTCACATGAAATAGACTAAGATAAGAACTAGAGTTCAAATTAAATTTTGTCTTGGAGATAGATTATGATCTGAGTAAAATTAAAAACTTGGATTTAGAGCTAGGATTATTCTTAAAACTAAAGGTAGGATTACAATGAGAATTAGGTTAAGGTTGCAGTCATGAGTTATAGTTGCAAATTACAGTTAACATTAGGCTTAGGTTAAGGTTAGAAATTAGAATTAGGGATGTGGCAAGTATTGAGATTAATATTAGGTTTAAGACCAGGCTTAAAAGCAAGATTAGGCTTAAAATTAGGATTAAAGCATATGAAAAATTAGTATTAAGATTTTAAAACTAGGATCAGTGATAGAATTTGAATACAAGTTAAAATTAAGTTCTTGGCTTATACTAATTATAGGTTTATATGAGTTAGTGATTATGTATTAAAGTCAATATTAGATTATTGAGCTAAGGCTAGAAATAAGGCTACTGTTATATATATTCATAGTATTATTTTCAGGAGCTTTCATATAATAGAAAGAAAAATTTGTTTGTGGGATTTGAGAAAGAAGAAGCTCTGAGAAAAGTATTGTAGTGAAACATAAGCAATTTAGCTATTATAAATCTTTATTATATGGAAGCTCCCAGAAATAGTACTTTGATTGTTATGTTTAAGAATAGGATTTTTTTAGGTTAAGGATTAAGATTACATATAACAGTTAAGTTAGGTCCAGGTTTAAAGTTAAGATAAAAATTAAAACTAGAGTTAGAATTAAGGTTAAGGCTTGTATTTTGCTTGTAGTTAAGATTAGAACTTTGTCTAAAAAATGATGTTAAGTTTAAAGTTAAAACTATAGTTAAAGTTAGGATTAGAGCTACAATTAGAAATTTAGGTTATGGATTAGTATTGAGGTTTGTATTAGATCTAGTTTAGATTTGATTATCAGGATTAGCTTTACAAATAGAACTTTGTTTAGGCATATAATTACAGCTACAGTTAGAAATTGGATTCACATCTAATATTAGGGTTAAAACTATGGCTAGAATTTTGATCAGAATTAGATTAGGGTTGATATTAGGATTATACTCAAGGTTAGAATTAAAATTAGATCTAGAATTAAGGATAATGGTAAAGTTAGTTCATAAGGTAGACTTAAAGTAGGGTTAGACTTATTGAAGATATATAAAATTAGAGTTTGATTAAGGTGGATGTGATGTACCATGAGTTCTTCTTAAATAGAGTCGGGAATCTCTCAGCAACTATGCCCAAAGAAACCTGTAAGCCACTTTACCTTCCCCTTCCATTCCCCACCCTAAGCTTTCCCATAATCTGCTCCATCCCATTTCCACAACATAATCTTTGTCAACTCTATGGCCTTTACATCTAAATCCCCCTTATCTTTTCCTGAACCCAGCATAAAAAACAATAACCCACTTTCTGTATAATCACTTTGCTCATATTTATTCTTCCATAACATCATTATTTGTACCCTTTCTGCTTTCAAGCATTTACATTCAATCAACAGATGCCTAATATTTTCTATATCTTCCTTACACAATTTGCAGACTAAATCATCCATATTTTTCCATTTACATATATATTTTCTTGTTGCTAAGGTGTTCAAGCCTTAAACAATAAGCTACTTTCCTTACTATTATCGTAAATTAACTCACACCCAATGTTCCATTTACTTCTATATATATTTAAACTCTTTTTATACTAAGAGTTGGAGCTAAGGCCAGCTTTAGGGTTCATATAGAACTAGAATTAATATTAATATTACATCTAAAGTTAAGATAAAACAAAGGTTAAGGTTATATCTAAGATAAATGTTAGATTGGTGACTAAAGATTAGGATAAGCTGGTGTTAAAAATAGCTCTAGTTCTAGGATTCAGGTTAAGGTTAATATTAGCATTAGGTTTAAGGCTAGGGTTTTGAGTTAAAGTTATATTAAAAAATAGATGTAGGTTTTAGTTTTATTTATATATTGGACTAATTCCATCATCTAATATAAATATTGAATGTCTTTAGAAAAATTTAACTTTATTTAAATATTCCAAATACATTCAACTGTTAGTAATAACACAGTTTAGTATATGCACAGCATTTTGAGAGGAATTATTCTTCCCTCTTCTTCCAATATTGCTGTCCTGACCAATGACAGTACTAGCATGAGAATCTAATCAGGACTCTTAGATTATTGAATACTGAATTTTAAGGTAATGCTCTAACCAACTGAGCCATTCTGGGTTAAAATTAAGGTGAAGGTTAATGTTAGATCTGAGGCTAATGTTATGAATAGTGTTAGATTGAGAATTAACATTAGTTTTTAGAATTAAGAATAATATTAGGATTATAGCTATGGTTTGGGAAGAGATAATTTTAGGACTAGTCTAAAATTTGGGTCAAAACAGTACTTCAATTAAGGTTAAGTTTAAAGTTATTTAATAGATTGTCTCAGATTTAAGATTAATTAAATGGCAAATGTCAATGTTAGGGTTGTGTTTCTGAATGCTAGGGTTATGGTAAGGGTTAGAAATAATATTAGAATTAGAAATAAAACTAGAATGAAGGTTAGACAATATCTTAGAATTTAAATAAAGTTTGGGATTAGGCTTAAGATTAATATTTGAATTAAGTTTTTACTTTACAATTAAAGTTCAAACTATGCATTGAAGCAGTCAGATCTAAGTTCAATCCTAGTTTCATGACATCTTGCCAGAAGCCCACTTCAAACCCTAGTACTAATCTTGAATTTTCGATGCAATGGGGCTTTATACATTTAATCCATGCTAGTTTCCTTAAAAAAAAAAAACTATTACATAAATGTGTGTTAAAATTAGCTCGTTTGAGGTTTAAATTAATCAATTCTATTAATAAATTCATGATAGAATTATTCATGAATTTATATATATTATAACTGCGTGGATTGTGCATATATATTTATAAATATTTAAATATATATATTCGTTCTAAAGTTTCATTGCATCAGAAATGTTTTATTTTACTTTTAAATAGTTTGTGCAAATTTTAGTGATTAAAAGCTACATTCTTTCGATAAGCTTTCAGATTGTCCCTTTCCAAAAACAATGGGTAAAGTTTTATTAATTAGAAAAAAGATAATTATTTAAAATGTAAGGATGGTTCCTAATTAAAATCAGTTTTCTGATTTTAAAAATTCATTTTCTAATTAGAAAATGAATTCAAGTTAATGAGTTTGAAAGCCTTATCGAGGGAATGTACCTAAAAACAATTAGTAAAATTTTGTAACATTGATAATGAAAGAAGTACTAGCCTGAAGGCATCAGACAACAGTATAAATAGCCTGGAAAAGTTTGGAGAAGGAGAGGAAGCCATCTTTGTATAGACAAGTACCATTAAACTCTGTGCATTTTTAAATTATGATTTTAAATAGTGTTTCTATCATGGTGAGGGGCTAAACTTCAGGAATCTGACTACGGTTCCTGAAGTCCCCTGAAAATCTTCAATGAAGCTGCTAAATCGTTTCCGGACCAATCATGCTGCCCAAAAATCATGAAAAATCAATCAAAATGCCATTCAAGTAACTTACCAAATGCGCGCCGATGTTTGCACCCAACTCGGACATGTAAACTAAGGAACCAGCCCCGGAAAAATGGTAATATATTTCCATCATGAACCATAACTTTCTGGCCAGTTTCCGAACTTTACTTTTCACTCCCTTTAAAAGCTCTTCTCATTCCTTAATGTAATAATCTGTATAAAATCTGCTTTTATTTATGCTATTTCAAATAGTGCCGTAATTCTCTCAATCTCTAGTCCTTAGGTTTAACTTTCCTTTCTTACGATGGCAGTACATTTATTGTGTTATATATATTTATTGAGTAATTTATTAATGTCATTTATTTTTAATTATATGCCAATAATCCTTCGACTCAATGATCTCCTTTGTTCCATTTGCCTTTTACAAGTAATAAGATATTAGGTCTGATAGTAATTTATGCCCATTAGAACTAAATTTATACTGTTCTATTAATCATCGAGTTGAAAGAATTTATTAAATGTTTGCTATTTTTATAATTGGCTAATAATAAATCATTAGCTCCATTTCCAACCTATGTCCCTGGCTTTTATCAGGTTTACAAATGTTTATCTATTTATATTTATGATCTTAAAATATTTTTGCAAAAGGGTTAATAAAGGAATCAAATGAATACATTCTAAACCAAATTTGTTTTATTATATATTAATATTCAGGAGGGGCATGATGTTTGGGGCATAATTAAAATAATTTTATAACTGCTTTAAAATAATTTTAGTTAAAAGCTCGTTTGACTTTAATTAATTTGATCAAGTCATCATGTAGAGCATTCTATAATAAATTGTGACATCAAGTCATCATCTTCGAACATTGCTGATGCAGGACAATCTTCCACTCCATAGGCTTGTCATTGGTGATATTACTATTATTTTAAATTATAGAGGAAGAAAGCACTTCCTCCCCCGCTTATATTACATTTGGAACACCAAAGGTTCGTAGCTATGACTCGGCCTGGCTTTCCCCATGTTCCACATCTCCTTAAAGGGCAGCAAGACTTGTAATATACAAACCACCATACTACTTAAATCACTGACAAGCTATTATCTTTCCTGTTCATTTTATAGCTCATAATTCGTCAGCACCGTTACCTCTCTGTTCCAATAAAGCCCACTCTTATGCTCGTAATTCATGATGAAGTGATTTCATTAAAGTCAAACAAATTCTTAGTCATTTCTACTTAAATAAGTTTTCTAGTAAAGGTTAAAGTTATGCCCTAAATACGTATTTTGCTCTTCATGAATGGATTTGCAAACATGAAAATAAATCTTACATTCTTTCGTAGAAAATTAGAATAATAATTTCCATCACCACTGAATACCTTTATCTGCCTTTATTTTCTTGTTGGAGGCATAGATATATAGACTTCCATAATATTGCATAATTGTTGTTGGCAAATAATAGGGACTGCCATTCTTATTGTAATTATAAACTCTGTTTAAGGACTAGAGGTAATCAATATAGTCATCATTTAAAAGTTGAACAAAACTATTAATCTTATTATTAAGTAATAATTTACTAAGGCTGTAACCTTAGAAATAAGCGTCTGAAAAATACGAAGGTAGGGACCTCTATGGGTCTTAAAACACAAGCTTACGCTATGAAGAAAAGAGAGAATCCTATATTAAACATTTTATTAACACACTTGGTTTCTTAACTCTTTTATTCAATCATTATTTTAATGTTAATGCTCGCTGTCTGTGTTGGCAACCCGAACATATACATATGATTCGACTTAAAATTATCTTTAGTTAATTTATTATCCGTTATTAGTGTCAATTCAGGGGTCTCAAATCATCATCATCCATTGAGCTAGTTTCTTGGCGCATAGTCATGTACCATCGATATAAGTCTTCCATTGATTTGATTTGAGCTCGTGAATTGGGTTTGAATTCAGTTTGGTTCGACTGAGTTTGAATCCGACTTAGAGTTTAGGTTGCCGTGGGTGGTTTTTTGACTGGTACAGCATATAGGTAAAAATATTATAATCAAGGTTAGAGATGATGGTTATAATTTAGAAATATAAAACTATGATTAAATAAAGGGATATAAATAAAATTATGGTTATAACTAGAGTTAAGATTAAAACTCAGATTAAAAGTAATTCAGTGGTAGACCTAGTCTTAGAATTCATTCTAAAGCTAAGGTTTGAGTTAAGACTACAGTTAAAGCAAAAGTTTGGAATTGTTGGTTAGACTTATGGACAGAGCAAATAGAGTTAAGTTTCCAATTTATTTTTGGAATTGTACAGAGACTAGATTTAGAATTAGAAGTAAGATTAAGATAAAAGTTAAACAAATGTTAGTTTCATGTTTAAGATTAAAGGAATGATATTATGGTTTTGGATAGAGTTAGGTTAGAACTAAAATTAGAGTTAGGACTAAAACTAAGAATGTAATTTAATGCTTAAGGCTGGAATTAGAATAGAGGCTAAGACTAGATTAGAATTAGGATTAGGGCTACATTCATAATTAGATCTAGATTTAGAATAAAACCTATTACATTATGAATATAAAATTCAGGAATTTCAACTCACAATATACAAGTCCAGAAATTTATTCAGAACTGAGATATATTATATATTGTGGATAATGTGTGCTTATTGAAATCTTGCAAATTAATTTTATTGATTTACATTTTTAATAATTAAATAATTATTCTTGTTTATTTCATGTTTATTGAAATTTTAACATTTCAGTTTTGCATGTATTAGAAAAGTCATTAATCAATTATGTTTTTTTTAAAAAAAGAAAAAAAGAAAAAGAAAAACAAAGGTATCTGTTTATTTAGTATTTATGTTTTTAAAATTTAATTTAATATTTAATTTATTGATTTCTGGAGATATGGAAAAGTAAAAAGCAACATTAATATATTCTTGATTTATATATCAATCATCTGTATGTGCTTTTTAAATTCAATTATGAATACTTAATTTCAATTATAGCAAGAAATAGCATTCTGTGTAATTTAATGCAGTGGTTGAATAGATCAAGAGTCAACCTGTCATTTCAGTAGTCAAATATTACATAACTTCCTCAGCAATTACTCATTCAATTATTGTTATTATTAATGATAATTAAAAATACTTCTTTTTTAAAAAAACAAACTAATCCCACATATTCATCGCTTACTCTTTATTTCATATCAAAAGTTTTTCTTTTTACCTTTTATTATCATTCTTTTTGATGCCATGGTAAAGATTCTTGTACTAATTTTCATTAGAAGAAAATAATTCCACAAGCTTGATAAAGTGAGTGGTATTCAAATTCCCAGCATTTTGAATTCCCAAACAAGTAAAAACATAAATCAAGCATCGGCAGTCGTTCAAGAAAAACAATGATGGGAACATCATTAACTAGACTAGGGGATAAGTTTTAACAATTTTCCTTTCTCGTTTTAATTGTAAACGAGAAAAGTTGGATATCCATTTACTGTTCAATAATTGTTAAATGTTCGAATAGTTTGGTTTAGGACAGCTATATGAAAACAAAACTTTAAGTTTGATGGAACTTTCGAATTCCAAGTATAAGCAAAATAATCGACGGGCATGGTGCGAAAAATAATATATTTGATCTTCATAAAATGACATTTCATTAGATTTTATTTTTAATTTGAAACTTTTTTGATTCACAAAATGAATGTTTTATTACAGTATTATCAAAACTCAGCTGACGAATTACAATATTTGCTTTACGATAAAAAGAATAACAAAAAGTGATTACGTAATTTAAATTATTTTGTCATTCAAAAAGATAAATATATATTCTTTCTAGTGACAGTTATTTCCAATTTAGATCAAATTCAAAAATTGCAATTTTTTGTTCCCCTCTTTCAGTATATTTTTAAAAATAAATTAATCTTTAATGTTTTAAGTTATAAAATCATAAGTTTCAAAGAATAAGAGTCCTAAATTGCAGTTTATTTTATTAGTTCCGGCGAAAAATAAACGAACTTTGCAACTCAGTTTTTATATTAAATGTGTTATCCTTCAAGAACTATAGATAAAATCGCAGCCGATTTGCAAATCAGTGGATTGTTTTTTTGTTTAAATATTAATACCGGTCTTAAAGAAGCACCATCTTGATCACATGATCAGATATTGTTTTGACAGTTTCTAATTCCTTTTGATTAATGATCTTACTTCTTTCATTAAAGAATAGTATTTCTACTGGAAGCTGTGATTCTTACAGGTGCTGATTATTTACGTAGGTTTTTTAAATTAACATATGGTTATCCACTTCCAAATTTTATGGAAGACAGCTTTTAAGAATTAATTGTGCTATCAAACACCCCCCCCCCCCGCTTCTCTCCCAAAAATAAGAATTTTAAAATTTCTTCTTTAATGAACTAATTATAATGAATATATTAATTAAAAAAAACCTAAGTTTTTAATTAAATAATTTTAAGCATAATATTTATGTCAATATTGATGTTTAAATAGAAATGTAATTAGGAGAACACAGATGTGTCCTTCTATATTAACGACTGACTTATTAGATATCTATTCCTTTGTTAATTTCTTTTTTAAATAACACTTTCTTAAAGTGATACTAATTTCTTAAAGAGGATTTAGTTGCAATATTTTTATAACTTAACAGCAATAAAAACTGGAACATTTATATGCATATATATATATATATTTGCTATAACCTGTTAAAATAATAAGAGAAAAAAATAGTAAATAAATAGTTGCTAATTTAAAGTTTATGAAGTAACTTTAAATACTGAGATGCTAGAATAAATTGTGTTAGAGGAGTGACAGGAAATGCCAAACTAGTCTGATGATGATTAAGTAATATTATCAGTTGGTCTTAATATTCCCATCAAAAAAATAATAGGATGACTTTATTGCTGGGGATTCATAAGAAGTTTGAGTATATGAAGGTTAAACTTTCGAATCTGCTACTCTACCATAACATCAAATCATGTGACATGCAATTATTTTTATCTGGTTAACATCAACATAATTAACTACTCAGAATTCAAAAATTTTTGAAACCTGACATTTTTTATTTGTCTTGAAACAATGATTCAGCATCATAAAAGTTTATGGAATACAAAATTTGTATTTATGCTTTATCATGAATGATGATCATTTATATTTATTTTGTATGCAAATATTAGATGGTAATCATGAGATCAGAACCCATAGCACTATGACAATGTCTGCCCATCAATAATGAAAACCATATCATGCTATAATATTATTTTTGTATTTTTATAGTCAGCACAAAGACATTCTCTCAACAATTCAGATTAACCTGGGATCTTTATTGTATGGCTAAAAATATCTAGATGCCTATCTGTATATTGATTCTGTTATACAGCTGGTTGAATGAAACTATGGACTACCTATCTGAAGAAAAAATCCTAAGCCTGTTCATGATCTGAAAACATTTCATTGCTCATCATCAGGATTTAAATCCCGGATAAAATTTGTAGGACTATTTAATTAAAACTAAAAAGTTTGTTGCCTTGTAAAACATTAATTTATTTTGTTCAAAAATATTCCATATAAATTATAATAAAATAAAAAAATATAAGCCCAATTAATGTAAATACTAAACTAGTTGATTATTATCAGGAAGAATTTGATGATTTAGAACCTTCTAAAATGTGGGTAATTTATGGCTGTTGCCATTATGAGCAAATAAATGAAAATATAAATAATAATGCAGATGCTTTGACAAAAGTCTTGTGTTTGTATTATTGTAATTCCTCTATCTTTGATAGAAATATATAAATAAATGTTTCATATTTTTAATCTTAACTGTGTTTGTCATATACAGTAATTGCAAAAATCAATGACTATCAAATACACCATGAGTCAGAATAGATCAAAGAGAAATTTAAATTATTGAAACATTTGATTTAAAGATTAGAAAAATATTCTTTTATAGCCAAGCACAAATTAATGAGTTTGTACTTTCATACATAAAAAAAAGTAAACAGAAGAGATTAAAATATGTGAGCTGCTGCACCTCCATCATATAAAAAAAAAAAACAATGAAGATATAACATTGCTCATAAGTACAATAAGTAATACTATTTTTTTACTTAATATTTTTAAGCAAATTTTTTTTTTTAGTAAACTACCATTTAATTTTTATTTAATTAATATATTTTAAACTTCACTTTTTTTTTCATCAATTTTTTTAATGATTTTTAAAACCTGGAATTTTTATTTTTATTTAAAAAACATTAAAGGATATTCACCAAAATCAATAAATTATAAATGGCTAGCCTTAAGAAAGTCCAATTAATATAGAAATATGACTAAAAATATACACAATAAATAAATGAAAACAAAGTTCAAAGCAAATGATGCAAATGAAGCAACTCATAAATCCATATTTGGAAAAATTGTTCTTTAATAAAAATTAAAATCTATCATAAAGTCACAAAAATACAATCAGGCAAGTAAAAGAAGTCTTACTTTTATGCATAATTTTAATTATATGTGTTTATGTGTTAGGTGCACATAGATATAAGTAAATATTGTGTTTAATACAATTTTGTGAAAATGTGTAAAATAATGTAAAATAAATAAATGGCTTGTCTTGCATTGGTGGTCGAGAGGTCAGCGCGACTGCCTTGCACTTGCAGACAGTTTCCTGGGTTGCGGGTTCGCGTCCCGGCCGATGCTATGACACTTAAAAATAAATAAATGTCTTCTATCGATTTCTTTCTACACCAAAACAATTTTTAAAAAGTCATTTAAAAGGAAAAATATATAAACAGATATGTAAATTAAATTTATTTTAATGTTATACTTTTTAATGATGTATACTGAGTATAATTTTTTCTCTACAATATTAAATAAATTATTTGTTTACAATGAAGAATTCTCAATTTACTATTTTATTATATCATTACAAATTAAATAATCAATCATGGTGTGGCTGATAAAGCTTGATACTTTAAAAAATGTTGATTTTAAAATTATTGAAGAAGCTTATATAAAATAATTTTTTGATAAAAGCAATAAATCCACTAAAATTATGTATGAAATAAAAATAAATATATTAATTGAAATAGAACTACACAGTGCTTAGTTCTGGGTGTTTATGTAACTTCTCTGTAGCAATCATCCTCAATTTGTACCCAATATTTTGATTTACAGCTGATTATTTGATATATCAATCATAAAAAAAAATTCAGAATTTTTTAATAAACTGTCATTTTGTAAGATTGATGGCATCATAGAATAGTGACTTTATGTCATCTGAAAGAAAAACGGAAACATGCATGCTAAAAATATACAATGCAGAGTATTCATTTACAGTACAATAAGAAATATTTTGATTATAAATTAAAATATGATTAACATACAGTACTTTATTAAATTACCATCCAGGGTCTTTGTAAGAGCAATCAGCACATTTATTAATAACAAATTCAAAGCAAAATTTAATGATTATAAAATTAAAAAAGAACTGCATTTCATTTAGTACACTAAGTAATCAAAAGCCTATTTTGATGATGTACGGCAACCAAATGTATTACTATTTTATTTTAAAATGTGTACATTAGCATAAAAATGGTATATTTACTCACTTTTATAGATTAAAATTCTTATTAATAGTATTTTTGTTGTGATAAAATTACATTCACCATAGTTGTAAAATTTAGTTACTATAACTGCAAGTTATTTTGAGAAAGAAAAAATGATTTCATGTATTATGCAATTAATAATCAACTTTACATCACCAAAGTTATTAAATATAATTATGTAATATCACCCATTGTACAGCATTTCCTTGTAAATCATAATATCATAATTTGTTTCAAACATATCCAAGGCAAAGAAAACATTGTAAAAGTAAAAAGATACAGTGCTGAAAAAGAAATACAAATTTCATTTAGCATAAAATTAAAAATAAATTTTGGTCACATACTGTACTAGTAATAATTAATTTTAAATTGTGTATTATATCAGCTAAAATATTCGGTCAGTCAACAATGTTGAATTAAAGCTTTTTACCCAAATTAAAATTACTATTATCATAAATTAAAATATTTTTAAGTAAAAAAAAGGAGAGGGGAGAATTATGCAATTAATAATCAACATTATATGATCAAACGTTACTAAATCTAAGTTAAAAATAAATATTTTCTTGCTATATTTTAAATCATAATCTCCATAATTTGTTTCAGACACATCCAAGACAATGGTGACATTATTTTGCAAACTTAAAAAATTGCAGTATTGAAAAAAAAAATATAAATTTCATTCAGCACAAAACTAAAAATAAGTTTTTGTTATATATTATTCATATTTAATTTTAAATTATATACTGTATACATATTAATTAAAATATTCAGCTGAACATATTTTAAATTAAAACCTTTAGAAATGCTAATTTCAATCAAAATTAACAATTATCATAAATGTATTTTTGGAATAAAAAAAAGAAGAGGAGAGATGATTTCATGCATTTAATAATAAATTTTACATGATGAAAATGCAAGACCACTAAATTGAAGTTTTATGCATTTCCTTTTTATTTAAATTTCTCATATTTCTGTCATTATAACATACTGTATTATTTAAAAAATTGTTAAGTCATTCCAAAAATATGGCTATCATGCATAATAAAATGTGTTTACTTTATGCCAAAAAAAGGCTGCAGTTAGCATACTTTTATATAAAGTGCTGTTTATTTAAATCTGCATAGTAAATACTGTTAAAAAAATCTAAAATATTGATTATAGTATGCAAACATAGAGTGCAAATGAGTTACTTTTTTTTTAAATATGTCAGAAATTTATTTTTTCTGAAGTTAATTCTGTGATTAGGTTTTGGTAATGTACAGTTTTATAATTTGGTTACCTTATACTGTTGATAAATAAGAAGTCTTATGGGCACAACAGTAAAGTTAAATTGGATATTAGTAAACATTGTCTTTTAAATAAAGGAAACTTCTGTATGTTTTTTTTTCAGTGTAAATGATTAATAATTTCATGAAAGATCACAAAAAATTGTCAACTGCAAGCTTATTCTTCTTTCTTGATTCATTTTTCTGTAAATTTGCACAGTGAAACCACACTTTTTAGCACCAAATAATACCACCAAACACCACATCACTTCTTCAACTCATAGATCAAATAGTTATTACAGCCTTCAAGATGTATTAACTTCATCTACTAATGTAGCAGTTGACATCAGTGTGGATAAAGGCACTGATAAGAAAGTGATAATGGCAACATTAAAGAGCTTTTGAAATCACACATGGAAGAATTAATTAACAAGGAATTAATTCATCTGGATAAAGAAAAAAAAGACAATGGTAAAAAAATCAACAAGTCTGTAGAGAAGAATCTGAAAATCAAAAAACTGAAGGAACTGATTTTGTGTCATGAGTTTGACACTAATGGGGAATGCTCTGTGAACATGCCTTAGGTTAACAAATGATATATAATATGTTGATAAAAAATCAAGTCAGATGACCTAATTTTAATAAATCTCCTATTTACAAATATTATATATAGAGTAAGTTAAAAACAAACTCTTATGAAGCTTCAAAATACCCTCAACCTCAGACCGCGGTTTCTGCCTCTAGCGTCATTAGTGAGGTGCTAGGGAATAAAAATACTAGAACTAGTCCAGCATTTTATCAATTTAATTTTAGTTTTTTGCTATTAATGCTTTGGCGATTTTATATTGCTAGAGCTATTAATATATGGTGTATTTGAACTTAGTTCAGTCCCATACTGCTATTTGAGTTAGATAGCTGGATTTTTGGACATTTAAATGTCTGAAAGTTTCAGATTTTCTTCTCAATAGTTAGGCATTGATAAAATGCTGGACTAGTTCTAGTATTTTTATTCCCTAGCACCTCACTGATGACACTAGAGGCAGAAACCGCGGTCTGAGGTTGAGGGTATTTTGAAGCTTCATAAGAGTTTGTTTTTAACTTACTCTATATATAACAATTGTAATATGTTGTACAAAATTAAACAATCAAGTCAACCATTGATTCTAAAGATTTTTTTTTGAGATCCACAGCCATCAACATTTGATGTACCTTCTTCAAAAACACTATCAAAACATTTAAAAGACAATGATGAACCTCTAGAATGAGCAAGTGATGATTCAAAAAACTGAATGACAATGAATACTGAATGAATAGATTATAAAAAAGAACAACTTTAAGCTAAGGGTTATATATATATATATATATATATATATATATATATATATATATATATATATAAGTTGCATTGCCTTCCATGTATATATATAGATTACACATGCATATATTGTACATTAGGATTTTTTTTTTGTTTTACTATAGATTAAATTGTTTTATTAATACAATATTCACAACATTCACAATTTATGGTAAAAATTTTATCTGCAGGAACAAGCTAAATTTTTTGTCATAGAAAATCTTTATAATCACTTGCTTTTATGCTCTTTTTGTTTTACAGTGAGTTTTGAAGAATCAATTGTCCTCATTAAGTGGAGTGGAGTAAGGGTGTATATAGATTTAATGTAATGAGTAATTTTAGTGCCTATTGCAAAATGATACCTCAAATATGTGCCTCACCATGATATTTATGGGATCAGTCCTGTTTAAAACCTTTAGTTTTTAAACTTTTTGGGTTCTAAAATTTTATGAATTTGAACAAAGTCAATCAAACACATATATGTATAATTATAATGATAAAAAAAAAAGAAATACTGAAAAATGTGATGTGTAATTAAAATATTAATGAATGTTGTTCCAAAATATTAATAAAGCAAATTTAATTACAAAAGTTTTTTGCTGATTATGAAATTTTTTATTGTATTATCATAATACAATTTTACTTTTTTTGTCCAGAAATTATAATCAAAAGAAATTAAATAATTCATATTAAGCAATTCATTGCATTTATTTTGCTGACATTTGAAAATAAACATTTAAAGCAGAAATGGAGATTTTTTATTATTAAATTTTGGATGCAGATGAGAATCGATAGTGGATAAATTGGCATGATTTTTTAACAACTGAACCTTTTTTTTTCTTTTACAAAAGAGAAATTATATTCTGACTGTAGACTTTTGTTACATTGGGATGGCTTATGTAATCATGCATGATTTTAGCAAATGATATTTTTTTCTTTGTAGTTTGTTTTGAATTTGGCAAAAATGTTACTTTATAATACAAGTCATAAATCTATCCATATTATTTACACAACATATGGCCAAATTAAACTTCTTTATAAACTTATGCTATGGATATAAATTTTTAAAAATATATTTTGATATATTGATTATGACTGATATAACATTTCCCAACAATAGAAGCTATTGCCATTTTTTTTAAATTCTTATTTATTTTGAAAATGAACATTATTTTTTATTATTTGTAGAGCATACTACACTCCTTCAGTACATGTATTTGCTATATTGAAATAACTGACATGGCCAAACATTAGAAGTTAACACCATTTTTTTTTCAATTTTATTTGTTTTAAAATAAAGTTTTAGCATTTTCTTTGCTTTGATGTATCATGCGTAATTAAACATCAATGTGACAATATACTGTGTTAATGAACATATTTTGAAATAATTTTAAAATGTTATGATTTTTTTATTGGTACAGTACCTTATGGGAAATGTTTTCTTGTATATATTTGAATACCATGATGGCAGATCTGAAAGTGTTTGAAAAATAGAAGTTTTTGAATTTGTGTAACTCCGAATAATGATATTCCACTCAATACTAAGTGTTCAATTAATTTTTAATAATGTATTATATATTGAGATGGTTATGTGTCTCATGGCATACAACAACATATAATGTGTCTTCACATATACACACATATATATAATGTTGAAAGGAAAAGTAAAAACAAACAGAAACAAAAAATTTTTGTAGATATTTTCTATATTACACTGGAATAACAGTTAAGGATTAAATAATTTTGAATTTAATTTTTTTTATTATAAATTAAACTTTAAAAAGGTCTAATTAATATTTTATTAATTCTGATTTTGAAATTAAAAGAAACATGTTTTTATGTTACAATAAATATAATGGTAATTATAAAAATCCAACTATCTATTTTGATTAGCAAATTTTGTTGTTATTAATGCTTGTATAGTATATTTTGATAAAATTCTATAAAGTTGTTTTTCAAAGGATTAAATTGAATTGAAAAAGAGTCATTAACTTTTTCCAATCAAAATAGAGAAAACTTATTTTTAATTACAGTATTTTTTCCCAACCTGATTATTAAAAGGTTAGAAAAAATTGAGTTTTACCGATTATGATAGAGTCACCATGAAAATAACTGAAGGCAAGAAAGTGGAAGTCCAGATACTGCTATTAGTTCACTACAATAGAGTTTAGATTTACGTGGGCATAAAAAAGATCTGTGTTCTCCATAGCCAATATATTATGTACTAGAAGGTATGCCTAACATCTACCAAATTCTAGACTAAATGTCATATGTATGCTAACACACCTTTCCCAAAGATGACAATAAGCCAGTCTATGGTTTAGAAGGGACCAGCTTACATGGAGAGTCTATCAGCTAGCTGAAGAATTAATTCATATTTATACTGTTTTATATATACACATTATGGCACATATAAAAGTACTGCATTATATATATATATATATATAAGTACAGCAGATGAGTAGTGTGATGTATATTGAGAATATGATAGTATTTTAAATAATTTCTTGAAAATGACATTTAAAATCTATAATTTAAAAGTAAAACAAGTAAATAATTTTTGCTTGAATTAAACATTTAAAAAAAACAATAGATTAATTCATAGATAATTTTATTTTGAAAAAAAAAAAGTAAACTCAAAAAATCTTTTTAAATTAGGGAATAAAATGAAACTTGCTGGAGTATTTTTTTTAAAAGATGTTTATAATTAACCAAGAGTAAGCTGTTAAAAAAAAAAATTTTATGAAGGACTATCAAAGAATTAATATTACTATTTTTTAAAAAAAATACTTTTTTTACTATTAGATAATGAATGAATTAATAACTGATTCATATTATTTATATATATATATATATGTATGTGTGAATTTTATGTATACTTTCAACATGGAATTAATTGTCAGAAATATAATATTGTTAATAATTTTATTATTTTGACAAATTAAAATATCATATGTTATAAACATGAGTCTGCACATACATTTCCATGGGATACACATATGTGTGTGAAAACAGTCATTATTTATAAAAATGTAATAACTTATTTATTATTATTATATAACAATTCCCATATCTTATAGCATGTCTGTGTACTTATATAGATGCATGTCAGGTAGATACATATGTTTAAATTAATCATATTTTTTATTATTATATGATAATTTAAATTTATTCATAAACTATTATACCACAAATGTGTGTCCTTATGTATAGTATGTTTTATGTAAACCTATTAAAACCTATTGTAAATCACAAGGTGATAACTTTTTTTGTATGTTAATGAAAATCAGAATACCAAATTTATATTTATGACATACTCAGCAAGCTTAATTTCATTTTAATTATTATTAATAAATTGATATTTCATTGTTAAAATTACTCCAATGAATTTAATTAACTCTGAATAGATTTAAAATATAAATTATTATAGATGTTGTATTATATCTCTTGTTAACACTAACAGTTATAGAGCTTTTGTTCCCGAGTTAGATATATATACAATGGTCTATTATATAAAAAGGATTTACATTTAATGTTTATGGATATCCACTTGATGATGATCCTATATTGCTACAAAGGGGATATCTTTTAAAGTCCATGCACTATATTTTATTTAATTTGGTAATTAGAAATTAAGTTTATAGTTGGCTAGTACATTAATGATACTAAGCAGTCAGAGCATCAATAATGATCAGCATATATTAGTATCCTAGCATTATTTTTAATGTTATATTCTGATGAATTAGTACTTAAGTTTGTGCATCCAAATTAATGTTTATATAATCTATCCCAATCTGGCAAGGGCTTGATCTATAGTAGACCCATTTCAAACCCAATCATAAGATGGACTGTTGATTTATTTTTATTGCTGATCTTGCATGATGACAAAAAATTATACTTTTGTATAATGCTGGTGAACTTATAATTAGTTCTGTGCTGATATCTCAGGCTCATTCCTCATATATATTCATATATATTTGTAAATTTAGAGTAATTCATTAACTTGGAGTTGATGATACTATTTATAATGGATTTAAAAGATGAGGTAAATATAAATAATTATAAATAGTTAACAAATTCACATATAAAGCATTCAAATAAAATGGTTAAACTTAAATAATGATAATCAAATAACCTAGAAGTAAAGGTTATGTTAAGTGCAATTATTCCAAAGGTATTTTCAATTTTATTTTTCTAGATTCAATTTAAAATTAATCTTCATGTACCAAGCTTTCTAAATAGTAGCTAGAAATTTTTAATACCACCGATCATCATTATCATTTATCTGGTAATCTTTAAACTACTGTTCATGATCATTTTTAATTGCCTCCATTAACCTTGCCTTTCCCCAGTGGAATGACCGATCTCTCAGGATTAATAAATATATATTTTTAGTGGATATATATATATTTGGAATGAGTTTGACAAGCAACAACAAACTAAATTGTGAATAAAAAAATAAGCTAACTATTTGATTCACTCATTTACGCTGATTGTTATCAGCATATACTTTAAGTAATTTTGCCTGTTCTCTCATAATCCTCTCACAGGGGTTGATTTGAAGATTATGGAAGACAGCCTATATGTGTTTAATTTTCCTTTTTGATACCCAAAATTGTCATTTTGCTGATATAAATGGAGTTCCATAATTTGTGACACTTTTAGATTTGCCAATGAATGAAATTTGCTGGTGTTCTATTATCTTGATAATATTTTTGCATTAGCATGTGTAATAGCATAAACAGATACATATTTTGAAAATATATCATAAATGATTACCAGGTACAACCATGATTGGAATGGTGGCAATAGATCATAATAATCCATCATGAGTATTTCCTTAGGTTTCTTAATTAATACTGGATACAATGCATTAGCATAAGATTAATTAGAGTTTAATCTGAAGATACACTTCACAGATGCCTTACTTTCATTTTTAGACAATGAAACAGCTTACATAATAAATATTTCATTTTTCGAGGACCAAAGTGCCTGTATGTACAGTGCCCATAGATAATTTAATATTTTCCAATGCCATAAGGTATTTCTATTTTTTAATTATTTTTTCAACATAATTTGAAAACAAAATATTATCTTCTCTTGCCTTTTATCTTCCAGAAAGCAAATTATCTGTTTATATTTAGCATTACTTGTTTGTAAATGGGGTATTATTTTTACACTATCCTCCACCAATTTATCAACTACCAGATTCAGGCTTACAATATATATGTCATCAATTTATAAATGTTGCTGAACCAACTGAACTGGATTTCAATTATAACAGCTACAAAATCCTCTGATTCCTTACACTAAATAATAGAATTCTTGAAAAAAACTCCATCAAATCAATCAACTATTAGTTAAGTAGCTATGGTTCAAGAATTTGAAGTTATAATGATCAGTTATCACAATAACCTCAGAGCTTGAGACGAATTATTTAAATTTTTGAAAAACTCATACTATTGCTAGTGCTTAGTCTGTAGCAATATAGTCTAACTCAGGGACTCTTAGTAATTTACTTAAAAACAGTGAACTACCTATGCTATACATGTGGACATAAAAAAGACTTGTCAAAATTCTCAAAATCTTGATCATGTTTGGATGTTCTTCATGTTACATAGTTTTTAATAACTAAAGCACAAAGTTGAATTTGGATAAAACCTATGAAATAAGTTCATAGGTATTTGTTTTTGTGTTCAAAGGGCTTGAAAATTTTTGATGGCCATGATTTTATCAAGATATGGACTTATACTTTATATAGCTTAAAAATACTACCTCAGCAGCCAATAAAAACTCTTATATTAGTTTCAAATCTCTTATCCTTACATTCTTTAAAGAAGAGATCTAGATGAATTATGTGCTCTTGAAAGTCTTTAGATGTGACCACCACATCATCATATACAAAGTCACCAAGAATTTAAATTTATTTAAAGGATCTGATCCAAACATTTTATTAAGCCAGCATTGTATTGACTCAAATGGCATACATGAAAACTTATAGGAAAATCACTATTCTGAAATGCTATGTACTTTTGATCATCTTGATAGAGTGCGGTCTGACAGTAGCTCAATCAAAAGTGGTTAAAACTTTATGCCCTTGAAATTTAATTAGTAAGTCATGGATGAGTGGAGTAATATTCCTACAAGGAATCATCTTATTCAATTGTCTAGCATCTAGGCATAATTTTACAGATTCATTCTTTTTCTTTACAACCACAGGTTATTATATGGTGATGAACATCAGTTTAATACTGATGGGGTATTGGATATGACCTGGATTGATCTTTGATGAGTTGAATACAATGTCATTATGTTTGGTATTTCAGAAAATATTTAATGGTATTGATCCATTAGATCATAGTTTTTTTTTTCAAATATCTTTAGCCAACTCTTCTTTGTTCATATTATTTATTACATCTTATGGATCTTCAATGGGGTTTAAATAACTGATCTCATTGGAATAATACAATTTTAGAAACACAAATTCAAAATTTTTTCTGTTTACTTGATTTTTTTTTTGATAATATACAATTAGACTGATGCATAAAGTCTGTTTCTGGTACAACATCATAAGTTAATTTTTTTAATATCCAAAACACATAATGTAACCTCATTTGCTTTATTTAGTTTTCATTCAAATATGTTTTGGGCTGAACTGTGCCTTTTTTTTTTAGCGAGCATTACTTTGCATGAACTTTAAAGGGACTGCATATATAAGGGAATTAGCATTTACTATATGCTCATATAGATCATTAGATATCATAGATATCTGACTTATAGGATCAATTAGCACATTGATACTAATTCACTTAATATTAATTTCTACGTTTGGGCATATCTGTCTTGAGATATATTATCATCCCATTCACTTGTTAAATAATCTATAATATTAATTAATTTTATCCTTTTCAATGTTTTATAAGGTTGGAATTTTTGTTTATCATATATATTAATTCAGCCAAAAGATCCCTCACCTCATCTTATTTGATTGCCTGTTAGATATGGTTAGCTTGCCTTTCCATTATCTATACTTGCATTATTCTTGTGGTACATGTTGATGTGATTTAATACTTGATGATTTGTTCTATAGTTTTCTGGCCTGTGCTGATGATTATCTATTCCACTCTAAAAAGTAAATTATTTTCAATAATCCTGATAATTTGACTTTCGGTCATGTCACATGCATAATGTGATGTCTAATTTCTTCTTGGCACTCTTCTGACCAAAAAATCCTCTCTGTATCAAAATTATGAGGTTTTTTGTTTAATTAATGAATTCCACCACTTTCTAACAGGTGCTTGAAGATGATTATAGGTAATAACTATTTGTTTTCTTGCCATTAATTGGTTTAATTGAAAAATAATTCTCCACACTATGAAGCATTCCATTGGAATCTCATCTGCAGCCTCTAAAACACCTGAATTTTGATGAATTGATTAATACAACTGAAATCATCATAACTTCTATTTTATCTAGTGATTGTTGAATTTCCATAGCTTTTTTTTGGTTTCACCATTCTTATAATATCACTTTTTCTATCTATCTTAGATTCTTTTGCCCATTCTACAAAACGGTTTTGCATATTTTCTTTTATCTTAGCATAATTCATTTTTATGTCATTTATGCTGCCAATTACTTCTTTCTGAGTTTTTTGCATCTCTTGAGTCTTTTTGAGTTTTTCTTTGAGTAATGAATTTTGAAATGGATTATCATCTTTTCTCATTTATTCCATACTTCCAATTTTTCTAACCTTTCTACTATACCTTGTACATTTTCCTACACTTTTTTTTTACTAGATTCAATTGAATTTTGTACCATTTCCTCTAAGTCAGTATGTAATTTTCTTTCTATTAATTTCATTTTCTGTTTGTATTTACTCTTGCATTAACCTTCTATTTCCAACCTCATCTTCTTATAATTTTTTGTACAATTTCAAACTTTTCTATCCGTTTTTGTTGCATCACTTAAATTCTTTATTTCTTGATGTATTACTTTTTTTTATTGCTTTACTTCAAATTCTTTTCAAATTTTGTTGCATGTTTTTTTATAAATGCATGCAACATTATAATAGTAAATGCGTCTGGATTTTCTTCTGAAGAATTTTGCAGCTCTGGTTCTATTGGATGTAGTGGCTCTTATACTGAGGATTGAGGATTGCTCCATGTTTAATTGTGCTTCCAATCTTTTTGTTATTGAACTTGGTATCACCTGTAATAAAGTGCTGTATTATACTATTGAAAATTATCCTTATTACTGTTTTACTTATCCTTTCCCCCACATTTGCTACAATCTTAAATATATTTATTTTTTACTTACTAGTCTCAAGCTTTCCTATACAATCCTGTTCAGTTTTTGAATCTGTTGTCCTAGCTCCTCACTGAAGGGAGCCATAGCTCGGAACTGGTCTGGAGATGGGGACAATCCTAGATAAAGATGATTTGAATGCCTTCTCTTGTAACATTTATCATAAAAAAATTGTTTGAGCTATTGAAATGCTCTTTTATATTTATAATAAATATTGATCTTATTTTTTATTTCAAAAAAATTAATATAAATTTAAAGAAACTTATTGCATGGTACTTATAATATTATATTCCACATTATGCTCAAATTATTCATGATTTAATGTTTGGTAGAGAGTTCAAACAAAATGTTTAAACTCAAATATATTTATTTAATGTAACAACTAGTCTGATTATGAGAATCAAATAACCTAGTAATGCAAGTATATTTTATTACTTTTTTTAGATTCAATTTAAAATTAATCTTTAGATGCCAAGCGTTTGAAATAGGAAACTTTGTTCTGGAAATTTTAATACTTCTCATCATCATCATTTTAATCATGCACCCAATGAAATATATTGTTTTCTCAGGGTTAGTAGATATTAATGGTATATGTTTGGAATAAGTTTAAAAGCAAAAACAAACTAAGTTTGTTAATAAAAAATGAGCTAACAATTTGTTTCCAGTAAATATGTTTTTGTTTAAACTATTAGACAAACACAATAAATAAAATACAAAATATTGAAAAGAAGAAAAATAATTATAAATATTAAAATGTAAAGCTTTATGGTTAATTAGAATGATCTGATCTTATCATGATGAAAATATTGTAAAGATTAAACCATGATTTTCTGCAGACTTCTATGTTTACTGTTTATGCAACATCTTTAATGATAATCTTTATTAATCCAGTTTTGATTGTGATTATCCTCTTCAGACATTATGATGGTAAATATTGCAGATGTATTAAACTAGAACATACAGTAGATTTTATAGCAGTTTACTTTTTTTTCTTATGGCATAGTTTTTTTCTTTAAAGCAGGCAACATTGCATTCTGTGGCACTCCAATATTGCCTGAATATAAGTGAATAGCTTCAGCTTTTTTGATCAGTGTGCTTTCAGTTGTATTAGAAAAACATATTAAGTAATCCTTGAATCTAGATAATGTCATCATAATTGCAGTGGCAGAGAAAGTATTGGGAAAAACTTTAAAAGTTAGTAAGACATAACCATCTAAGGCTTTTCTTAGGGAGACTGTTTAAACCATAAGTTTTCCCTACCTTAATGTAAACACTTTGCACTGCTTTCTTCTTGAACTAAGTCTTAGAATGGACTACACTCATTTTCTTTTCAGATCTATTTATATATGTTTACACAACATCCTTTTTTAAAAGCTAACATATAATCAATTCTATATTTATTTACAATATAGTTTTTCAAAAACATTTATCAGGATCTATTTACAAGACAAGCATGTTTTTTTTATAAATATTATTTTAAAAATAATTACATAATTAAAAAAAAAAACATTTTTTTTATTTCTTTACTTAATGATTGGAAGAAAAAAAATCATGATTGACCTTTTATAATTTCTTCTTTAATTTTCTCAATTTTAGCGCTATAATTTTTAATGCTATATTTAGATTTGCCATTCAATTTTTTACGAGAAAAGGCAAATTATTCCTTTAAACTCATATCCAGCAGGCAAATCTAAAAGATCACAAAATACAATAAATTTCCTTAAATTATGCAAATCAACTTCATTTGTATGCTCTAAAACTAATTTTACTTTCTTGCCTTTTATTACGAGTTACCATTTATTAATTATAATTTTACAAAATACATTTATTTTATCCAATATTAATAGCATTATAAAAATCTATAGACCAAATTTCATTTATTAAGTATTTAATGTATATGATTAACTTTATAAATTTATTTCCCTTTACTTTCTAAAACTGGACTACTTAAAATACACTTATATCTAATATATTTGCCTACACATATGGAAATCTATAAATTTATTTATCAATCAATCAGCATTTTTATTAAACTTTTTTTTTGAATACATGGCTTTGTAATATAACTAATTTGAGTTGCTCTTAAGTTTGTTCTTTTACAATATATATATATATATATATATATATATATATATATATATATATATATATATATATATATATATTGTGCCATTACAATTTAGTCACTAGCTAAATTTATAGTAATGTGCATGTAGAAAAGGTAAACCAAAATCATCATCACATTTTTATATAACAATAAATGAAGCTGTAGGGCATCCAAGTTTAAACCCTACCAGATCCAGTTTTAAAAAAAACTTTTAAACAGATAGAAAGTGGGACAGCAATTATATTCTTTATTTGTTTGTGTGTTGATAAATCTCAAAAGGAGTAGTACACACATTTAATTTTTAATTTTTCTGTTAAAAAGCAAAGTTATAACGCATACGTATAGGCAGTGTATGTGTAAGTTATTTAATTGTTTTATATTTCAGATATTAAACATTTTAACTTTCTTTAAAACTAACCTATGCTTGATCAATTTTAATATCTTATTCTATACTTCTATTTTTCTTTTCTAGAATTGTAATTGGGATTTAAAAGCTAAGGATTTGATTGTAAATGTTAGAGTTATAATTTCTGAACTAGCATTTATATTATTAGTCAGCCAGATTTATAAATGATTGGCATAATGGCAGTGTGTGTGCTTGGATATATTACATACATAAACTACTTTTTTTTATTTATTAAATATTGAAAGAAAATTGAGAAAATCTGTTAAATTATTTTTTTTATTATTCAACAGTTTGTACAAGAAGGGTTAAATCTGTCAAATTATTTTTTTTGCAATTTTGTGTTAAGAGAGAATATCTGTTGAATCAGGTATCTATTTTTGTAGCAGTTTTGTTTTTGTAAATGATTATTTGTTATTTGGAGCTTAAACTTTCTGTGGGGTCTGATTTTGAAATTGTCTCACCTAAGGATTAAAGGAAAGAAACTCCAATTTTAAATATTACGGATATATGTGAAAAAAAAGACAGAAAAAGGATTGAGTCAGTTTTTCCTTCCAAACAAAAGTGTCTGGAAAAAGGATTAAACTTTTCAGTTGAAAAATAATTTAGTTAAAAATAAATTAGAGATCTAATTAAAACGAATTTGTCCAAAAATAGCAAGTGACGCTATCTCTGATTGGTTAAGTTAGCTCAAAAATTAAATATAAAAGCTGTCTGGAAAAAATCAGTTGAATTATTATTATTGTGATTATGATTCAGATTATTAGACTATTAAATTGAAATGTCGAAAATATAAGAAATGACTGGCTAGAAAAATTATATGTATGTCCCATCTTTGCCTGACCATCTGGGAAGCTGCACATCATATAAGAAAGAAAAGATGTTTTGTCTAAAATAATATTCTACACCTTTCAACTGACCAGAGAAATAAGATGTTTTTAATAGAAGGAAAAAAGCATTCACCTGCATTCGATGAAAGATGAATTAATCTACCAATAAATATTAATCATCAAGTCCAATTAATTGTTCCAACAACTGAGTTTAAATCCAGGAAATTTATAACGTGAAAACAACTGCTGTATTTCATTCACTAAAAGAATAATGCTTGACAGGAAGAGAAGAAAAATTGATATAATGATTTCCAAATTATCCACTAAAGCAAATAACCTCAATAGGATCCTCATCATCAAATAATTATATACTTCAAGAAAGTGATTGTTCCAAAGAACACGGAAATTGTTGCTGCCAAGTATAGACAGTATACAAGACAAGTGAACCCTTGGATCGGTAATATGACTTTTATATCTATTTTCTTTATGAAATCAGAGTATTAATAAAAATTTAGTAATAAAGTGACATATTTTATTTAAAGAACTTTTAAAGACAATTCAGATCGATGGAAACCAAGAATGTCTTAATAATAATAGCTTTGAACTACATAAATGATTTTGAATGTATCAAAATTTATTTGTTTATTAATTTTACAGTTATGAAATATTAATGTGTAAAATAATTTTTTTATGGTATTATGATTTTAGTTTTAACTAATATATTATTATTATTTTGGGATAAAACACGCACATACATAATAATATTTTTATATGTGTATAATTGCGAGTGAATGTGAAATAATAGGTGGTGTTAAAATATTAAATTATTTTGTCTTGAGAAAGTATAGATTTCAGCGCTTAGAAGGGAGGGGGAGATAATGATTTAAAACTCTTTTCTAAGAACTTGATTTTTCTAATTTCTATTAACATTTTTTTTTAACATTCTACTTACATGTTAGATTTATAAAGTATGTGTGCTAATGAGCGGATAATTTTTTTTTTCTTGAAATACTTTTCTCATGGAGTGAAAATCATGGTCAATGTGACATCCAACTTAATACAATATACATTTGAAGGGAAAGGGGGAAGAACTTGAAATTAATCTGAGGATTGTTATATAATCAATTATTATTATTATTCTTATTCATATCAATTTTCATGTTTATCTAGAATTTTTCTTATGTATATGTTAGAAATGCAGTAATAAATATTAGTTTGTTTTATTAAACGAGGCGTATATATTTCATTAAGTGTAGTCTTTGTTAAGTGTGATCATTCATCATCATCAGTGGTTGAATATCAGTTATTTAAGATATAAGTAAATATGCTAAAATTAAGCAATAATTATGAATTTCTTTATAAAAATTAGTTTTATGTTTAGGCTTAGTCCTAGAGCTGTAGTTGAAACCCTTGTCATTATCGTTATTATTATCATCATCATCATCGTCATCAACGTTTTAATTAATGAGCTGTTTAAATGTTTAAAGGCCATAAATAAATATTAATTTCATAATATTTAGTGATTTCTTAGTATTATTATAACCACATCCCGTCATCTATTTCATGCAAGGATGAGTGAATTGCCATCCTAAATTAGTTATATATAATCTGAGCTAGTAAACTTATAAAAATATTGAAACACATTTGTTATGTTAAGATCTGAGAAATGATTTATGTCTAATATACTCCACTTTGGTTTATAGATGTTTTACTTTTACCTAAATATTAGTGCGTATAGTGATATGGCTCAAAAAGCAAAATCTCCCATTTTTATTAGAAATAAAGTACCAAGAAGGGATTCAAACCCGGTACATGTGAAAAGGTTATTAGATATAACTGTGTCTAGATTCAAATAATCTAGTGGCGCCCTGCTAGACCATATTCACTTAGTATTTGTTTAAACATGCACTTAACATCAAACCAAGAAATGAAAGTGGATAAGATCTACTGTCTGTATACCTGAGTTATATTTTATTGAATTACTAGTGTACTCACCTCACGTGATTTCATATACCTGAGTTATAATACTTGTTATTAATAATTTGCTTATAATTATTGATAGTGGGATATCTTGAGAAATCTAATGATAGAAATATGTTTCATTTCATCCAATGACCCATAATATGATAGATAACTCAGTCTGATCTTTGGTTTAATAGCCACTACTCAGGTTAAATAATTCTTTTCTTTTGATATAAAAATCTACAATGCATTTTTCGTTTATTAAGCTAAATATTTATATTGGAAGCTTTTTGAAATAAAATAAATATTTATATTTGAATCATTTCTTGATTAAATAATATACTTGATCCAGTTGATCCTCTTCATTAAGTTAAGCTGAATATAATAATATACTGAATATTTTGAATTCATAATTTTTTAATAATACTTGACATTTCATGATCATTTAATCAATATCTTTTGATCTAAACCTTAATTTTATTACAATGGATCTTTAATCTAGTTTATTTAAGTTACAATGATACTTTTGATCAGTTTATTAATGTTTGTAATACTTGAATATTTGAGATTTTAATAATGTTTGAATTCTGACATTTCAAAATTACTTTAATAGACCAGATCTCATTTTATTACACTTGATCTGATCCATCTTTAATTTTGTTACAATATATATATTATACCGAGACAATATATATATATATATATATATATATTGTACCAGAATGCTATGGTAACTAAACTATTAAACATCACATGATCACCATCCATTGATTACTATGGCTTGCATTGAGTGGCACTACTATATGAAGAGTTTTGTCTCTGTGTAATGTTATGGTACAGGAGCTTGAACTCTTCAAACTCTAAAATAATAAAAATTAACATAACATTTTTTTAAAAAGGCTTTCAAATTGTTATATATATATATATAATGTGTAACTAATAATATGAAACAGGTGTATTCATAACTATATATATTACTTAACAAAACTTTCATGTTTGTTAAACTTTTAAAAAAAAGTTTTTTATTAGTTTGATTTTTATAAATCAGGAGATGTTATATAAAGCATTAACTACAAAAAGGTGCATGTTTTTTTTCTCTTCTTCTGATGTTAAAGGGATAAAGTAAAGAAAATTTTTCATTAAAAAAAAAAGAGGAAAAGAAAATATTTATCTATTGTTATCAATAGCAAAATTGCTAAATATAAATGTGAAAAAATTAAGAGAAATATTTATAATTGAAAATCAAATATGGACATCTAAATTCCAACTATTATAGACACTAACATTTAAGTTAGTTATTAAAAAATGGATACAGTTTAGTCTGTTACTGTTGAATGTAGTACATGCAGTGAAGAAAGAATGAAGACCATGTAAAATCTGTAACTGCATAATTTAATGATTTGATGAAGTCTGGACTGGCAAACGGATATAATGATATACGTTATGGATAGACATCTTAGTAACTATGGAAATGAACATTAATGCTTGACTTACAATAGTTATGAAAAGCAACTGGGGCGCACAACTGTGTATTTCCACATTTAAGTCTTTCCATATGCATAGAATATACACATTCATAAGTATAAAAAATAATAGAAACTATACATATATCAAAATAAATAAAAAATTGAATTATTTTACGCCTTGAATTGAAAATATAATAATCTTATTTATTGTCCATTTACTGCATTAAGGCTTTATAAGCTCATAGCCAAAAGGGACTTTTTTTTTGTTATATGCATGTAATTCTTTTTTTACTAATGATTTTTTCTTAAAAACAAATATTATTATTGTTGGTAAGAAAAAGAAAATGTTCTGTAAATGAAGGGATTCTTTTTTATATATAATCTGTCTTTTTATTTTGGCAGTATGTGTATGTTAAACAGAGTGAGTTTGTAAAATTTATATCACAAATCATCTAAGAATAAGGGCTAGTTATCGTTAGAGGTAAATATCGATTTAGAAATTAAGAATTACGTGATAAGAGAATACAATAGGAATAGAAAACGGCGGACACTTGTTAGTTATATGTTTTTCTTATTCCACGGTTTTTTGATCAACCATTGTTAAGATAAAATATCTCCTTAGATTCAGTAAAATATTATTTTATTGCAGAAGTTGATAAATTATAATATATTAGAGTCATATGTATTTGGCGCATCAACTAGATCCAATTACATCAAGTTTTAATCTTTTAATTAAATCTATGCTTATTTTTGACTCAATAATACCATATCAAATAATAATTTAAAATTACGATAGTCCTGAAACAAGAGTCAGAACATTAAAAGATATAAATTAAACTATGCACTTAGATTTTTGCTGAAGAAGGAGTGGTATTATGTTCATAAAATAAAAAATAAATAGATCTGATCACCAATAAATTAGGAATAAATAAAGCAGGTTATGAAAGTTGTAAATGGGGCAAGAAGGCTTTGAGAAGATATATAGGTAAATAGATAAACTGTTTCTGGTGGATTATGTTGTTATTGTCTATAGTTTTTTTATAGTAAATTAAAAATATATAATAGCAATATTTTATTTAAAGTAAGAAAGACAGTATTTAACTAATAAAATTTTTTTAAAAATATATCTTTATAGTAAGTATTGATAAAAAATTATTGTAATAGATGATAATTCAATCAAAATTTTAAAAGCTGGAACAACAGTTCAATACAGAAAGGGTACATGAAGTTGTGGAAAAATAAATATGAAAAGAGTGATTATACAGAAAGTGAATTATTGTTTTTTATGCTGTGTTTGGGAAAAGATAAGGGGGATTTAGATATAAAGGTTATAGAGTTGACAAAGATTATGTTGTGGAAATGGGATAAAGCAGATTATGGGTAAATTTAGAGTGGGGAATGTAAAATAAAGTGGCTAACAGGTTTATCTGGGCATAATTGCTGAGATATTCTTGACTTCGTTTAAGGAGAAGCCATAATACATCACATCACATCAATAAAAAAACAACAATAGATGAAATCAAAAGAAACACTAAAACAAGATTTCAAAATGCTGATAGAAATGATGACAAATATGCAATGAAAGGTTGGTGAAAATCAACAAAAGATTGATAAAAAATTTGCTAAAGGTGAGCTAAAATAATAGATGCTACAAGAAATACAAAGGGTAAAGCAAGAAATGCTGGAAAAAGTAGATGAAAAATGAGAGGCACGTAACACAAAATTATTAAAAAGTGA
Organism: Epiperipatus broadwayi; assembly: GCA_028023455.1. NCBI lineage: Eukaryota > Metazoa > Onychophora > Udeonychophora > Euonychophora > Peripatidae > Epiperipatus > Epiperipatus broadwayi. The sequence goes on along the minus strand of JAQFVV010012452.1, from coordinate 4,474,450 downwards.
AAAAAAAATAAACAAATCATATATGATATAACAAAAAGTATTAGAGAAGATTCAATGGCTCAAATAAAGGAACAGGTACAATTGGTATGGAAAGTTTTAGAAAAGAAAATATCTGGGGATAGTGAGAAAATATGTAATAATATTGATCAAAACCATATACATATACAGGAGGTAGTGCGGACCATTACTGAAAGATTAAAGAAACTTTAGATCCAAGAATTAAGAAAAGAGGCAGAAGAGCAACAATGTTGGAAATGCCACTCAAGAGAGATGGTTAGAATAACTGATGAAATAAAAAATGGTTTATACCAAAATGAAAGAGTACAATCAAAGCTAGTTAGAAACATGGCATGAAAAAATAAAAAAGAATGTCAGAGACTATGTCAAAAGAAATAAACAGAAACTTGCACACAGAATTCATATGAAGTTCTGATATATATTTTACTATAAACCAATTTCTAAAAATCCATGTATTTAGAGATGATGGAGGGGAATTACCAATGAAGCATTTTGATAGTCTGCATATATATTTTCAGATGAATAGCTTGAAAGAGAATGAACAAGCAGCTATGACCCATAATCACTTAAAATATCCTTCAAAAGAATGGTGGAAATTTTTTATTAATTAAACCACGAAGTTATACAGACTACCATTAAATGATTTTGAACAATTTTTGGAATGAAGAGTGATAAGAAGGGTAACAGGTTATGTAAGAAAGGTTTTGTATAGGTAGTGGTGAAAGTTATAATTAACTGTTCCAGTGTCAAGTAGAAAGGTTGAGAACTCTTAATATGTGTTCGGATAGAGAGCCAAATCATCAGAATCATATACCACACTCTACCATTTAGAATGAAACAAATAATATTAAGCACGAACTTAATAAAAGATCATTAAACAAGTGACAGAGATTCTTTATGCCATTGACATAAATACTCAGGGTCAACATGGCTGTCATAGGGATGAAAACAGGTCCTTTAAAAAAAAATAGTCTCAAATTTCAGCCATATTGGAAAGGAAAGGGGAAAAGCAGTGCAGGCAGTATAGATCAAACCAGGATTATGAGACAATCTAAAAACCTCTCAAGTCCTAGATAGACAAGCAAATCACCACTATCATCACCTGGATCCTCACTACCCAGCACCTGTAGAAATCCAGAAAGATTTGGTAATAAAAATAAATCTTAAAAAAGAAGTAAATAGTGACCCAGATGATGATAAAACATATCCCAAGCCAACCTGGATGAGAACACCATTACCAATAAAATCCTACCTTGATCAATGTAAGGACTGATTTATATTGAAAAAATATAAATGACTTATTATTGACATCTCTGGATATGCTTTAATAAATAAGTTTTTGGAGAAAAATTTTATAACTAGATATTAAACACACCCTTATCAGGACTTTTATAACTACCAAATAACATTTTATGTCAAAAGTGGCATATAGTACCTAAATTTTGAATTAGTTAAATGTAAATATACAAATTTATTAAAATGAATTTGAAAAGTTAGGAATGTATGTGCTGATGCTTTTGGAATTTCTAGAGAGCTTAGGATGGTGATATGTTGATGTGCATTATTGAGATGTCTGAGTATTGTTTGATGAGAGTTTTACAATGAAAATGATCATGTAAAATTTTGTTTCAAAAATGTATTAAGAGAATTTGTAGGCCACTAGATGGAATATCCTGAGACATTGTTATCTGTAGTAAGTAGTATTTTTTTATTTGGTAGAGGCATGTTTTATAAATAGTTCCACATCTTAGATAGTCAGCAAGAGAAATTTCTGACTCTTATAGCAACTATATTGGTTGGCTTGTCATAGTAGTAGATGACCCTGGTTTGCCACTATAGATCTTAACATGATTATTCTATAAAATTGGCTCTTGCTGTAGAAGCATTTTTGTTATTTTCAGCAGTGTATATTTGCATGTACTGTCATGAGTTTTATGGTGAATCTAAAGGTTTAAATACACATTAATATTTTTGTACCCATAATTTATCAATAGTAACCAAATTTACCATTGTTGTAAATGGAATCAATAAAAGTATAAATAAAAAAATGGATTCAAAGTAGATTAGAGCCTATGACTATTTTTGTTTTATTTTTAGTGAGGGAATATGTATCAGAATATTATGGTACATGAATTTGAACCCTTCAAACTCTATATTAATAAAACTAACAGAACATTTTGTAATAAAGAAGGCTTTCAAATTTTTTTTTTATATTGTGTATAATTAATGATGCAAAATGTGTTCATTCATAATTACATCTATTACTTAATTTTTATGTTTGTTAAACTTTAAAAAAAAATTTTTTTTTCTTAGTTTGATTTTTATAAATTAGGTCACATTCCAGATATTAACTACAAGAATGGATGAGTGTTTTTTTTGTTCACACTATTGTTTGTTTGGTTTTTTTTTTAAAAAAAGAAGGAAAAAAGATTTACCTATCATCATCAATCACAAAATTGCTGAGTATAAATTCAGAAAAATTAAAATAATGTTTACAATTGAAGAACAAATAAGAACATCTAAACTCCAACCGTTACAGATGCTAACCATAAGTTAGTCATCAGATAATGGCTGCTGTTTGCCTAGAATATCTGTTAGTGTTAAATGTAGTATATGCAAAGAAGGAAGAATGATACATTCATGTGAAATCTATAACAGTACATTCAATGCTTTATTGAGGTCTGGATTGGAAAATAAATATAATAATATTCTAATATATATGTGATGGATAAAAATTTTATCAACTATGGGAATAAACATTAATTCTCGAATCATGATAGTTATGAAAAGTGACATGAAATATATGTGGTACATGTCTATATATTTCCCTAATTCCGTGCTTAAATCTTTAGATATGCTTAGAATCTATATATCAATAAGTACAAAGAATAATAGAAAACACATGTATATTGAAATATATAAAAAAAATTGAATTATCAGTTTAGTTAAAATTTTTAGCTATCTAGAAAAAAAAGTCTTAAGTTATATTAGAATGCAAACTCCAGGTCATTGACATGACAGAAGAAAGTGCTAATCATTAGTGCATGAGTTGCATTCAATGTTTATTTGTCTATATACTGGTGTATATAATTTGAAACATCATTAATCAAACTCAGAGTTGTAGTTAAAGATAAAAAGGGAACTAATCTGTTCTTCCTAATACTTTCTTATTAAACATCTTATTAAATTTGGCTTGCTAAAAGGAAAATTTCATCACTTTTTATTGTAATATAATAAAGCAATAGCTCTGTGTGGTTGAATGCAATGATAGATTCTGGAAAGCAAAGTCTTTGGACCGATTCCAATTCTGGAATTTCTGGTGGCACTCAAACTCTTTATGAATTCTCTAGCCATAAAGCCGTTCAGTTATTGTTACAATGATGTCTAAAGAAAAGAAACTTTGTAGTTACTTTATATATTTTTCATTTTATATTTAAAATGATTTAAGTAATGCATGTTTCTATTGTTTTGATTTAAAGACAATATAGATTTATGAGATTACTACAAAACTTTTTTTTTATTGTATTTTGATGTGATGTGATCCACTGCGACTTATCCTTAAACGGAGTCAGGAATCTCTCAGCAACTATGCCCAGAGAAACCTGTTAGACACTTTACCTTCCCTTTCCATTCTCCACCCTAAGTTTTCCCATAATCTGCTCCATCCCATTTCCACAACATAATCTTTGTCAACTCCATGGCCTTCATATCTAAATCCTCCTTATCTTTTCCCAAACCCAACATAAAAACCAATAACTCACTTTGTTCATATTTATTCTTCCATAACTTCATTATTTGTACCCTTTCGGCTTTTAAGCATTTACATTGAATTAACAGATGCATAATATTTTCTATACCTTCCTTACACAACTTGAATTTAAAATTATTTGTTAGCGCCATCTTTAATGTGCTTGCACTTCCTAAATTTAAAACCTGGTCTAGTCTCTGATCAGAAGCATTTTGGCGATATACTAATATTTAAATTTAATTAAAAATACTTTTAAATGAATTTGCTTGGTTTACTGGTTTTTATTATTTTATTTAATCAGAATTTGTGATTATATAATTATTTTAATTTTATTAAAATGTTATGATTTTTTTTTCTAATGGAAAGAATTTGTTTATGCTTCAATTGTTAATCACAGCATTACATTAGTGGTTCATGTAAGATTGAAAAAGGAAGGCCTTTGGGAGAAGTAATTTATCAAGATAAAGTCATTAATGATGCAAAAGGATAATTTATTACTACGTTATACATTTTTTTTTTTTTCAATCTTGTTTATTTTAAAAGTTGTAGATTTTTTATTCTACTGTTTAAACATAGATAATTGAATTTTTAGAAAAATTAATATTTTCTCTAAAAATATTCTTTACAACTGTGTCTTGATTAATTTATTATATTCACTAGTAAAAAAAATATTCTATTTTTATCTGCAGTATTTTTTATATATATTTAAAATTTAAATTCATCACTAATTGAAATAATTTTGCGTTTGATTAAAATTTTTTTTTCCTGCTTCATGCATAAATAAGAATTAGGTTTGATTTGCGTTATATATATATATAATTGTTAGAAAATACATTTATTATTTAAATAGACAATCAAATTATTTATTGAATTTATTCTAATTGAAAATGAAATATTTCCTTTCAATCTTAAGTCAGTTTTTAAAAAGTTATGTATTTATATGTGTAAGTATAATTCCTTATCTCTTTGCAGTGGAAAAGCTTCCCGCATTCTTCCACAAAGGAACTGTGAAGATTTGGTAGACTAGTGAAGAGTTGGGAAGTGAGAATTTATATTTTTCCTTTCTGTTTATTTTACAGAAAAAAAAAAAGTGGTTCTTCCTTAATTGGATGACTACTATTCACTGGCATATATATTTTGATTTTTTTTACATATAAAATAATATTGTTTAATTATTTACAAAAACAAACAGATTTATTGGTTTTTTTTAAAAATGTAAACAATGATACTAATAAACGTATCAACAAAAGTGTTGATATATTCGTGATTCATATACACAAATTGCTTATCAATTTTTTTTTGATACTTTAATATATTTATTTCATGTTAGAATAAAGGAGTTACAGTAATTTTGTAAACAAATAAATTAGAAACTTTTGTTTGAGGAAAACCTGCACTTCTACGTAGATATTTATGTACAAGCTGCCATCTGTTATAATAGCCAGTTTATATCTGGTATACATTATTTGCAGTTTGATAGATCATACAACTTTAATCTTTTGCTGTTACCTTTTCAGAGAAAAAATGATTTTTCTACAGAATAATCTTTTCCCACACATATGGAATATCTCTGAACATAATCTATACGGATTCATTTGTTTTATTGATTGGTCAAATCTGTAAAGCTTGCAAGAGAAAGTTACTATAATGCCATAAAATTTATGAGATAATATAAATATTGAAGCTTTATTATATGTTCAACATTGTAATCAAAAAGGCTATAGTTACACTATGATTTTGTCTTTCTCAATTATCCAAATTATTTTTGCAAAGTATACACTGTTCTACAAGTTTGTTAATTTGTATTTTATTTTCATGCAAATGTTATAATTATTATTATTATCATTAAAGTATAAAGATTTGCTATCTTAATATAAACTGAGCACTGATACTATATATGTGTGGGAGATGATAATCTGGACCAATTGATGAGTGCTGGTTCAGCACAAAATACATATATTGGTGATATTTATCTCATGTGTAGTCATGGGTATTGGTAGTATGAGATAGTGTGGATAGTTGAAGGTTGCTTGAAAGTCTGAGTTGAAATTCCCTATATTTATTATTATCATTGTATATTTATATTATTTTACATCTTATATATGTATAGCAATAGGTTTTAATTAACAAACATTTTATTTGTATATATATATTGTAACAGTGGAAGACAATTGAAAGTTGCAGCTGGGATTTTCAACTTAAATATATAGTAAAATGTTGAATATGTATAAATAGAAAGCACACTAATGCTATCCATATTTCTATTAGAGCCATTAATGTTGTGATATTTTATACTAGGATATTGATGAAGATTCTTTCCATTAATTGATGATTCTTTTTAGGAAACTTTTAATTTTGCAACAATATGATTTTTCTCATGAGTGTTGGCTTTATTTCTTTTCACTATAAGTGTCACAATGGTAAGCATTGACATATTATATTCATAACAAAGCAAAACCTCCATAAATCAGAATCCAGAATATGACAAGCATAATATTGCAGTGACCCTCAAGATATTATAATTTGGACACTGACCATAAAGAAATACCAAAATTTTATATAATACAATATAATTTTAATAAGTAATAAAGTAATACTTTTATTATAGTTCACATAACTATTAAATATCAAAAATACATAGTTCAGAAATATTAATTAACAAAACTCATGCCAAATTTAATAATTAAAAAAGTTATCTATGACAAAAAATTAAATAAACTAAAATGAATTAAATAAAAAAACAAATTAAATAAATATTCCTCTTATTAAATATTATGCTAATGCTATATTGAAGCATTCGGATCTAAGTTCGATTCTAGCTTCATTATATCTCACCTGTAGCCCACTTCAAACCCTAGCACTAACGGTGAACTTCCGAATGTAATAGGGCTTTATACATTCAATACACGCTAGTTTCATTAAAAACCAGTATTATATAAATGGGTATTAAAACCAACTACTTTAATATTTAAACTAATCAATATCATTAATAAATTCATGATAAAATTTATTTAAGAAAATGTATATATTATAACTGCATGGATTGTGCGTATGTATTTATAAATAATTAAATATATATATTCATTATACAGTTTCATTGCGTCAGAATGTTTATTTTTACTTTTACCAGTTTGTTTAAATTTCAGTGATTAAAACCTATGTTCTTTCTATAAGCTTTCAGATTGCCCGCTCCCAAAGACAATGGGGAAAATTTTATTAATTAGCAAAAAGATAATTTAAAATGAAAGGACAGTTCCTAATTAAAATCGTTTTTCTGATTTACAAATTCATTTTCTAATTAGAAAATGAATTCAAAGTTAATGAGTTTGAAAGCCTTATCAAAGGAATGTATCTAAAATCAATTAGCAAAATTTGTAACTTTGATAATGCAAGATTTAGCCTGAAGGCATCAAGGATCGGTTTAGGTGGGAAACCAGAGAACAGGTATAAATAGCCTGGAAAAGTTTGGAGAGGGTGAAGCCAGATTTGTTTTGAGAGAAGTGCTACTAGAAGCTACATGCATCTTAAATTATGAATCTTTATAGTGTCTCGATCATGGTGAGGGGATAACTTTGAGAATCTGACTGCTGGGCCCGAAGTCCTCAGAAAATCTTCAATATAGCTGCTAAACTAAACTTTTTCCACACCAATCGTGCTTCCAAAACCTGAGAAAATCAATCCAAATGCCATTCACAAAAGTTCAAAATGCACACCTATGTTTCAACCCAATTGGACTCTGCCGTGTAAACTGAGGAACCAACCATAAAGGAATGGTAATATCTTTATTTAAACAACCACAACTTTCTGGCCAGTCTCCGAACTTTATTTTACATTACCTTTTAAAATTAATTACTGTTAAAGCTCTTCTCTTTATAATGCCTTTATTTGTATAAGTAATTCTCTATCTGTATCTCTAGTCTTTAAATTTAATATTTGTTAATTTTCCTTTCTTACGATGGCGGTTCATTTCACTAACTATATTATATATCTTTATTGAATAATTATTAATGTCATTTACTTTTATTATATGCCAATAAGGCTTCAACTCAATAATAATCCCTTTCATTAAACTTGCCTCATGAAAATAATAAGTATTATAGTAATTCTTTCCCACTAGAACTAATTTAATACAGTTCTATTAATTATCGAGTGGAAGGATTTATTAAATGTTGCTATTTTTACTAATGGCTGATAATGACTATTGGCCATTTTCTAACCTATGTTCCCAGCTACTTTACTGAGTTCATAATATTTATTTATTCACATTAATAATGTTAAAATGTTTTATTAAAGGTCGATAAAGAAAAGTAAATGAATATATTCTAATTCAAATTTTATACGTTCTATTAATATTCAGGGAGGGCATGATATTTAGGGTATAATTAGCATAATTTTTATAATTTCCTTTTTAGTTGAAGCTCATTTGACTTTAATTCAACAAGATCAGGTCATTATATAGAGCATTCTTTATATAAAATGGGTTTTATTAATTAAACATGATGACTATTTAATCATTATTTTCTGAACGTTGCTGACGTGAGCCATCTCCTGCCTCATCGGCTTGTCCTCGGTGATATTATTATTACTTTAATTACCCAGGAAGAAACAACTTCCTCATTACTTTAATTACCCAGGAAGAAACACCAAAGGTTCATGGCTATGACCCGGCCTGGCTTTCCCTGTGTTCCATGTCTCCTTGATAGGGCAGAAAGACTTGTAAAACACAAGCCACCCTCTTACTTAAATCATGACAAGCCATTATCTTTCATATTCATTTTTATAGCTCATAAGATGTCAGTACCATTTACTTCTCAGTTCCAGTAATGCCCGCTCTCATGCTCGTAAATCATGATGAATTGATTTTATTAAAGTTGAACAAATTCATATTCATTTATAAATTAAGTAAGTTTTCTATTAAATATTAAAGTTATGCCCTAAATACTTATCTTGCTCTTTGTGAATTGATTTATAAATGTGAAAATGAATCTCACATTCTTTCTTTTAGAATTAGAATAATAATTTCTGTCAAAGCCAAATACCTTTATCTACCTTTATTTACTTGTCAGGGCATAGACACATATAATCCTCCTATAATATTGCGTAATAGTTATTGGCATATAATAACGACTGCCATTCTTATTGTAAATTATAAATTCCATTTTAAAGACTGGAGGTAATCTATATAATCTTAATCATAAAAGTTGAACAAAATATTTATTATTATTAAACATTTTATTAACACATTTGGTTTTTAACTTTCTTTATTATTCAATAATTATTTTAATACTAATGCTCGCTGTCTGTATTGGCAACCTGAACATACATATATGAATTGACTTATAAATATCCTTAGTTATTTTATTATATGTTATTAGAGTCAGATCAGGGGTCTCAGAGATCATCATCATCCATTGAGCTAGTTTCTTGGCGCATAGTCATGTACCGTCGACGCATGTCATCCATTGATTTGATCTAAGCTCATGAGCTGGGATTGAAATCAGTTTGGGTCATGGAGTAAAATCTTTGGTTAGACTAGGTTTGAAGACGACTTTGAGTTTAGGTTATTGTTGGGATTTTTCGACCAGTACAATATTGATTGCAAATATGATCAGGCTTTAGAATCATAAGAAAACTTTAAGATGATTTGTAAAGTTTGTGTCATTTGATGCTCTGCAAAATAAAAAGATAATAGAAAAAATCAGTTACTTGTTTTTTTTATATAAATTCTAATTTATTAAATAATAATTACTAATAGTTTACCAAATGTATAATCATTATTATATAAATACGAATTAGATTTTAGATACATTAAATTTGATTTTATAGTAATATGTATTTATGCAGGATTAAGTTCATAATTTTATTCCAAAATTAAAAAACTCAAATAGGAAGTTAGTGTCTATTTGTTGTTATCTTAGTGTTCTGTATTACTTTAGATCTTTTGACTTTTTCTAATTAACATAAAAAATTACGTTTAAATTCTGAAGTTTTAAATAATTTAAATCTATTATTTGAACAACCTAATATCTATAAATATTTAAAATAATGAAACTCCAATGTTCTTCACTATTTATAAACTTCCTCTTTTTTTGTTGTTGTATTCTGTATAATGAATATATTTATTATATTTCTATCAGTCCAGAAACTGGAGATGACATTATTTTATTTTAATGGTATAGGTACTGTATTCATAACATAATTAATTTATCATATCTAACTAATTTCTTTGATTTAGTATTTTCTTCTTATATTAGATAGACATAAATACACTACATTGTTATTAATAGATCAGGGTTGGTGTTATTTTTTTCTAAGAATTGATTGAATAAATCTAAAATTATAAGGTGTCTATAAAATCATTTTTAATTCAGATTTGAGGGAAAGACCTTTAATTGTTGCACATATTGTAATAGTCAATGATCTATTATATCATTCTAACACCAGTTTTATAAGCATGACTAATCATTAGGCACCAGAATACAAAATTAAATGAAAGCTAGAGATGTTTTTTACATTATCTAATAATATTCTTCATTTGGGGTTCAAATTCTAAGAGGTAAATAGAATTTTAAGACTCTTTTTTTTTCAGTAAAGTCAACATTTTGAAAGAAATGTCCAAAGTCAATATTGGAAGTTATCAAATAATAGTTGATTGACTTCAGTGGTAGAATGGCAGAGTTAAGAGCTAAAGGTTTTTGGATTGAAGCTAAAATACTTTTTTTATATTACTCAATATTGTACCGGTCAAAATAGTATGCTCACTTAACAAGATTCAAATCTTAAGCAAAAGTACCTAGAATCCGATCATGCTCGAGATACACAGGTCTATAGCAATCCTGAATTCTAACCTATTTGCCTATTCTTCGAATCTCTGACCCAATGAACAACAATTCTGATGACACAGTAAAATTGTTTTAAATCCGTGCCCATAAGCAAAGCGGTAGAGCATAAGATCAGACTGATGATGATGATCGACATTGGAGTAGCCCAGGAATTACATTTATTATAGTTATTTATTATGCTAAGCTCTTAGCTAAAGAAAATAGTTCTAAATATTAACTAGAAAATAATTCAAAAACAACAAACCAGGATTTACATGAAATTATATATATTTAATAAATGTAAAAAACGCATATATATGTTACAAAATTGCTTCACGCTTGGGACAATATTATTTATTTACAAAACTTGGGAATTTGTTGTATAAAATCCCCTCTATCACTCTTTAATAAATACAAATTTTACAGATACAATTTTATAGTGTTTTAAAACTTGTGCGGAGTTAATAAGCTAATTAAAGAAAACTTTTGCTACGGAGCATTGTGGATGCCGAAAATAAATATAAAAGATTGTGACAGTTTTAACAGTAAATGGATTTATTTGATAACGGGCAAAATATATGATTTCAAACATGTATTTCTTAGGAGAACCATTATTTATACTTTTATTCGCATTGTTTGGCAAAGACTTCTTTTAGAAATGAGAAACAAACAATGCGCTTTATTTACGAGACTAAGTTATGCAATCATTAATGTAAATTAGATTTACGTCTATGGGAATCGATAACAGTTTTTAAAAGAAAGCAGCTTAATTTAATAAACTAAATGTATTTTTACGAAATGAATCATTATCTTTAACACATCATTGCGACTTACTAGGATTAGATGTACGGATGATCAAATTCAAGAGCAAATTAACGGTACTAGCATACAATAACGGAATAAGGCCTCATGGCGATTGGATATTTTATCATTTAAAAGAATACTTGAGACGAACTTAGATTTGATATATCTGCGCATTCTGGCAAAGCGATATCGAAGGAGAGGCTGAGTTTGAGACCCCAGATCATTATGTACTGCCATCTGCAGCACATAATCCTCATAAACCTTACATTCCACAGAGAGTAGTGTCTCTGAACGAACGATTTTTGAAAAGATAGGACGGGAGCTTTAGACGTTCCCAATGACTAAACAATCGAGAAATGGAGAAGATAAAATATCAGAATAAAGTGGATGGTATGCCAGCAACGTTATTGGACATGAAAATAATTTTATAACATTATTTTAAAACTTGGAAATTGTCTAACCTCTTGCGCAATAATCTGTTTTTCAATTCTGAGTCATTTAACAAATCATAATGAATAATAACTTTTATTTATAATATTAAACTAGCAAAATTTATATTTAAGTTCGATTCCCAGATACGTATTAATTAAAGAATTAGCCCTCTGGGCGATGGTAAGAAAAGGTGGAATTTTATATTAGGTGTCGCAGTCTTTTATAATGGCAACTAAACAACAAAGTAAAATAAGCATTCACAATAAAATATTTTTAGATATACAACCAAACTAGCAAACGATTTGTATTTTAAATAAACAAATGAATATACTTTTTTACTAATGAATTTAATTAAAGTTGCGAGGTTGACTGATACCGACATATTAGAGAAAATAATATATATATTAAAATAAATTGTATATATTTAATTAAGCCGCATATAATTATATAAACATAAATTGAGCGTGAAAGCAAACGTATATTCAGAATTACATAATTATTAATAAAGGATTATAGAGAGAGAGTTTACGAGCAAAACATCATAAATGGATCTATGAATTAATTTAGCTACAAATTATAAATCATCCGTGAATGTTCGTATTAAGGCAGCTCTAAATTACATGAATTTACCTAAGATATCAGCATAGCAGCAGGTTGGTTGGCAATTCTACGTCATCTCATATGGCCGATCAGCTGGAATTTTGACGGCTGGTAGACAATCCTTCGAGAGGAGAAGAAAAAGGTGAAAAGAGTCCTTTACGCTTCTTAAAAGTAATTAAACTCAACTGACTAGACACTCCTCTGAACTCAACTAAAACTGAAAGTCTAAAAACTCGAAGTAAACTTCCTTTGTTCTGTGGTTCCTCTTATAACATTTCAATACCGCCCAGAATGCAATTTCATATACCAACCTTATCTCTGTAATCCCTTTAAAAACAACACTTAAATAGCAAAAATATTTTCAATAGATAAGGCTTGAAATACCATTTTTAGCCATTTTAAATCATTCGGCAACAACTGATAAACGATTTGTTTTTTCGATTTTAATTAAGATTTATAAATTTTAATTATAGACAACGATCTGACTAGTGATAAAGATAATTTCAGTATTTCAAGCCTTCCTCATTTTTCTTTGTTGTTACATTCCAATAGTTTAATTAAATACTTTAAATCAAAATACATATAGATATAACAAAAAAAAAATTACAATTATATAAAGAAAATGTTTAGTTGTCAGCAATAAACATTAATAACATTATTGCTTCATTCATATATATAAGCATCACGCACACTGCTGTTTTATTTTACTAAATAAAAAATAATTTTACTAATCTTTCTAATGATTCAGCATACAGTGTGTGAGTGAATAGCATATAAATTATAGCAAGGTCTGAATTGCGGACCCCTAGGAGGTTAGTATAGATGGTGAAACATGAAGCATCGTTGATGATTAGACATCGATTGCTTCATTCTTTCCCACTTAAAGTGATCAAAAAAAATCAATAAAAAAAAATCTTAGTTGGAGTCTACTATCATTTTGGTGAGGAAAACAACCCTTTTAAATGTGGAAATTAAAATCTTTCATTCGTTTATTTTCTTTACTTTATTGCTGCTGATTATTATGTTTTTATTCACTGAAATATTTGGTGTAGATATTCAAACGTGAGAATGTTCATTTTCATTTTCGATTGTCTTCAACGTTGTTTAGCCATGGCTGCTGCTTCTTAGTTGTTTTTTTTTTCAATAATATTTTCCTGGATCTGGAGGTATATAAGGATGATAAGTATGTCTTTCTAGATCTTTTACTAAAATATCAACAGCGGTCACAAAATTGTGCTTTGGTATATTATTGTATTGTTCATTATTAAAAGTATCTTGCTTTAGAAGAATTTCTCTAACTTTCTGTGATCTAATGGCATCCATTATAACATATTCACTTTGGGAGTTGAGGTTTTTCTCCATCTTTTATGAAAGTATTTTTTTCAACATATGTCCAAGCTTTAAAACAAAGTTTATCATTTCTGTTTAATGAGTTCATCTCCTCATCAATTTTCTTCTGATCATATTTCATAAACAAATAATTATGGGTTTTATTAAAATGGGCAGCATTGTACACAACTAAAGATCTGTCCACTTTCCTCATTTTCATATCAGGAGGCCATTCAGCATCATTTCTAAACTTTAACTTTGATGTCACTTTTACACAGAACATCTTTATAATTATTATGAAAATATAACTCAGAATTATCAATCATGATTTCAGAAGATTTATCCAAAACAGTATGTATTGTTCTATTGATATTTTTCATCGTCGATACAGCCACTCCATTATAGGGTGGTAAACTGCTATCATCACTTTGAGATGGACTGGCTTGCAGTAGATTTGAAGCCACCATTTCTTCAGTACTTTCTTCATCCTTAGTTAAATCTGCTCGCTTAATTGTGTTGGTGACTATTTCTTTACATTTTTGTTGAATAGAGTTGGCATTTGTATTCACTAACATAATCTCATGAGGTTCCAACCTTGTTTTAGTTGATTGAGGTTCTGTGTCCTCTGCTCCACTGTCTTTTAAAAGTGCTTCCATGAAAACTGTCTTATCTTTGGTTTCAGCATCAATATCCTTTTGCTTGGGAATAGATACATTTTTGAAACCATCAGCTTGTATCTCCTGAGTGATAGTAAGATCAATATTTGATTTTAGTCTTTTTAATTCATCAAGATCTCTTCTAAACTCCTTCATCATTTCCATAAATTTTGCATCTCTTTCTGCTTGGTCTCTTTTGTGTTTCATCATTTGTTCTGCTTGGTCTTGATTTTGTTTCATCATTTGTTGCATGAGTTGCAATAGTTGAAAGATATCCTTTTCTTCCTCTGGTGTCATTGCTCATATGTTTTCTTCGCAATTCACTTTTGTTTTTCTTTTGAAAGATAGTCAATTTTAAATGTCTCTGTGAAATATATTTTAATATTTTGATTTAAACTTTTTTCTTTTTTTTTGTTTAACATATGATCACTTCTAATTATTTGAAAAATAAGGCTTGTTTCTTTCTTTATTGTCACTTCTAATTATTTGAAAAAAAAAATAAGGCTTGTTTCTTTCTTCTTTTTATTTTATTCAGGATATACACCTCTCTCCCTCCTCTCTTCAACTGTCATTTAGCCAATTTTTTTTTGTTGCTACTGACTGCTGCTGATAACAGGAAAAAAAAAAATTGTATCATAACATGTATGTGTATGATCTATTGGAATTCAAACTGCCTTGCTGCTTGACTTTTGGTTGTTTTTCTGGACCTATAATAGACTCTTACAAAAAAATTGATTAGTGATTTGTTTCTACAATATCATATATGTTTGCTAATTACAATTATGCATGGCAAAATAGTGGAGAATAATTAAACTCTCTCTCAACCTCTAACATCCTGGTTTGAACTCATTTTAACACATAGTTTATTATATTACTGTTGGCACATTTATATGGCGCCAGCCAACAGGATATAGCAAAAAACAATTCCAAATACATCTGGGCTACTCAACTAGTAAATATAAATAAGTATGTTACACATTATAAACTCTATTACATATATAATGTACAGAAAATGAATGAAACATGAAGTGCACCTTGTTACATGAAGTGCACCTTGTTACAATTTCAAGGTTTATAACTTATGGCTGAAGTACATGGGTTTTATTTATAAACATTTTCATTTTCACGTATATAACATAAGAAACACATTTTATATATTTATAAAACCAGATACAAAAGGAAAAAAAATCACTTATGGTTGTAACACATGGGTTTTACTTGCAAAACATTTTCATTTTCACGTATATTACATAAGAAACACATTTTATATATTTGTAAAACCAGATACAGAAAAAATTCACTTATGGTTCTAACACATGGGTATCAAAATTCTTTTCCTTTTTAAAAACAAGATTTTTACATTTGTAGACTATAAACATAGAAAAACAATATTTTTCTATAGTTGCAAAACCAGATACAACAAAAACCATTTACATTTATGGTTGCAACACATGGACATTGGTTTTACTTTCAAATGCCTTTATTTGTGGCTCAAGACGATTCAGGAGGTATAAGTTTTACAATGCAATCAACAAGAATCATTACAAAGAAATTTAGGGAGTGTCGGTGCGTGTCAAGCGCATCCGCACCCATACACTTGATTCAATGCATATGATTTTGAACATTTAAGTATAAATGTATGGATAGGTGAGTGGGATATTAATAGTTCCAGAAGTACAGTGACACAAAATTCACATGCCCTTCCAGACTTACACACATAAACCCAACTTCTTATGCTGAAATTATTGTTCACAAAACTGTCCAATTATACATGTCCATTAGTTATTTGGAGACAAAAATGTTGTTATATTAACAGCAATGTTACACTTTCAGAACACTTCTATTTGTGTCTCATTACTATTTGGGGCCATAGCTTGAAAGAAACAAGGCAACCGCTTCAGTTGCAGTGGAAATATTGTCCTTGGATTGTCTAATTGTACAAGTCTATTTCACCATTTGAGCATTCCCAGTACTGTTATAAATGAGGTGTTTGGATTGTCCAATTGTACAAGTCTATTTCACCATTAAAGCTCTCCCAGTTCTGTTATAAATAGCTTTATAGGTATATATGCTTATTTCTTGGTTTGCATGGCATACCACTTGTAGAGTAGTCACTTTCCCTTCTATCTATTCCTAATCTTTTATTAATTTGTTCAGGCTTAACTACCTTCATTTCCTAGGATTTATCATTGTGATATGTTAGTGCTCTTTGGGCTGTTATAATTTCTAATTACTAATATATCGATTTATTTATTATGTAAGGTAAGCACTACACTAGGCAAGGCATGGCCCTAGTTTGATCTGGTTCCAAGTCTGATCGGTTAGCCATGGATGGCATGTCCTCTTGTCATGGTCCTTGGCATCATTTAACAATTTGAAGTATAATACCTCAATATTGTAATCAATACCCTTTTCAAAAGTTACCTTATTTCGTGCCAACCAGATGACAAAGTTAACATAAGTTGCCAATCTAACACTGCCAAAGGAGCCCTTTTAAAAAGCTTTCACCATATCCGCCCAGGCCCAGTCTTTATCTGTGGTCTTTTGCAATGTCAGGTAGCGTAGTTTATTCCAGGTCTCACATTCCTGAAGAATGTGGGAAATTGTTTCATCAGTTTTCTTGCACAGAGGGCATATCAGATCCATTTTATACCTCCGCTTGTGGTGGAGGAATGCAGCCGTTGGTAGGGCCTCAAGGTTAACTTTAATTATAAAGTCTACTAATTTCACCTCCAGCTTCCAGAACTTTGTTAACCCTGCAAGCCGCTTGATCCCTAGCTGAAGTCTGCTCTTAGTGATGGGACTGCTACCATTGATTAGAGCATGGGTGTCCCAATAGGAAAGCTTGCCATTGAAAAGGGAATTGGACATTGTTAGATTTTTAGTCACGAGAGTGACCTGTTGCTGTAACCAAATGTTACCCTTTCTTGGGGGGGAGGGCAGTCAGTGGGTTCAACCTCATTTATTGGTAGGGGGCTTTCCATTTTTGGATTATCCTGAAATAGTTTGGTTAAAATATTGTGGGCTTTCTGGATTAAGAAGGTGTTGATTGAATGGAGTCCGAGTCCATTTTGTGATTTAGGCTTTTGAAGGGAGTTGAGGCCAATTACTGCTGTTCTCATGCCCCAGCAAAGCCTCCTACATTGAGTCTCCACCTTTTTTATAAAGTCTTAGTAGGGGAAAAACCGGCCAGAAAATAAGTGATTTTGGGTAGCACAGCTGTATTTAATAGTGCGACCTTCCCCAACAAGGAGAGTGGGACCTTAGTTAGGGATGTCACTGTGTTCTTAACCTTTGTGAGAATATTTTCCTCCAGCTCCCTTCTCATGACACTAGGAGAGGAGGCCAGGCTAAAGCCAAGAAACTTCTGGGGGGGGGTGTGTGCTCGGAATCTCCCCTGGATCTGTTTTCCAGTTCTGATCGACCACATGGCCAATTTCGCCTCATTAACTCTTAGACCTGATTCGGAACCAAATTGATCCAAGAGCTCCTCCAGCCTACCAACCTCATCCTGTGACAAAAAAAACACAGTCACATCATCTATGTAGGATACGTGGCAGACCCTCTCTCTCAGCAAAGGGATGGCAATTCCCTTAATGGATGCCTCAATGCGTAACAGCAATGGGTTGAGGTAAGCTGTGAAGAGGAGTGCACTCAGTGGTGAGCCCTGTGGTATTGAAACAGAGGGCTAAAATCCTGGAGCCACTCGGCCATCAAAATGAGAGAAAGATTTCTCTATTCTGTAGAAGATTCTCGATCATTTGGAGATATGCCTGGGGCACTTGGAGTTTCTCCAGTATACTGAGTAACACATTGATCTGCACACAGTCAAAAGCACCAGCAAAGTCGAGTTGCACTACAACTGGCCAGACCATTTTATTCCTGCGTATATGATCCACTATGAGGCGAAACCGACTGATGGCTTCTGCAGTCGAGATCCCCTTTGCAAATTGGAAGGCTCTTCTGTATGTCTTCTTTGATGAGGTTTTCGATTGTTTTTATCAGTAGTGGAATCATGGAAATAGGTCACAGATTCCCCAGCTCACATGGCCCCTGGGGTTTTTTGAGGAGGGGGACCATTGCAACAGGGTAAATCCCACTAATTTCCCAACTGCCATCAGCCAGTATATCCACCATCTTCTTAACAATCGGTATTGTAAATGAGCTCAGGTGCAGCAGAAGGAATTTTGGGATTCCATGCAGCCCAGGATGTGTGCCATCAGGAAAGGCTCTAAGCATTGCCAGGATTCTGGCCTCAGTTATTTTGTGTGGTGTATTTGCCATGGAGAATGTTCTCCTAATTCTGTTAACACCATTGGGATTAAATTTTTTAATGTAATGCTGTCTGATCCTGAGCAGCATGGATGCACCAACATATTTGTTGCCATCTATCTCAATTGAACCTGGTGCCCTGGATTTAAATTTTTTATTCAGAGGGCAATTCAGTAATATATTGATGCCCTGTAGTGCTGTCAAATATAATAGGTATATTTAAAAATGTAAATTTTAATTTAGCTTTATTAAAATTTGGATTTTTTTTTTTTATAATATTAAAATATTTTGGTTAATTTATATTAAATCTTTAAAAAAATTGTTAAGCAATCAATTATTATAAAAACAATGGATTGAAAACCTGGAGTTTTTGTTTAATAAATGATAACTATTGCCAGGTACATTCTAAACATTTTTTTCTCAATTGTGAATTTTTCACATGTATTTATATATTAAAATCATTTTTAAAATTTACATTAAATTCTTAAAAAAAAATTGTTAAAAAAAAACAAAAAACAATATTACAAATATTATATTTAATATTGCATAACTTTTACTATGAAGAATTTAATATGTTGGAAGTTACAATGTCAAATTCACATATCAAAATGATGGCCTTTCAAAAGGCCAGGTACATTTGGTTATGTAATAAAAACACATGATTATGCTAATCACATTATATTTTATTAAAGGGTAGATACCCTCCCCTCCATGTTTATAAGAGGTCAATATTTCTGATGAGGCTCTAAAAATTAAGATGCTACGGTAAATTATGGTAAAATGATAGCATACTATAATCATCACTGATATTATTTGATCACAGTACTATTACTTAGTTAATACTGCCTTAGGCAGATAATATAACACATATACACATAAAAATAAATAATTTAATAACATATAAATTACAGACTAGCATTTATTACCCCCAAACAATTGCGTTGGTGGTCGAGAGGTCAGTGCGACTGTCTTGCACTTGCAGGCAGTTGCCCGGGTTGCGGGTTCACGTCCCGGCCGATGCTATGACACTTAAAAAAAAAAAAAAATTTTAATAAATCTTTTTTTGAAGTTTGCAGAAAATTAATTTGATATATGGTAAATAACTCCACTCCATTTTAAAAACAATAATAAAAACAATTTGACATTTAAGATGACTATTATAGCTAAACTTATTAATTGCTATTACATAATTATCTGTTTGCTATTTTTTGTATGACTTATTTCAAATTTTGTTGCAAAGTTGAAATTGGATTAAAGAAATACTATAAAATACTTAACATCACATCTCCCCAACTTCACATAAATCTGATTAAGCATATGACAAAAGTCTACTTCATTTAATTGTTTTTATGAAAGTGATTCCAACATGAGATGCTTAACTGACAATTTTTGTAGACAGTATTTTAAGAAACCAGTTAATGTATCACACTTGTTACAAAAAGAAACAATGAACATATTTTTAATTGGTGTTTACATCTAATTTTAAAAAGTAGTGATCATTTTATTTACAGTTAAAATATCTTGAATGAATAGAATTTAACGAAATTCACTTCATATTATTAATAATAATTTTTTGACTACTATGACATACATTTATTTATTTCTTGAGTTTTTTTTTTCTTAAATAAAATTTAACAATCTATTATTTCATCTAACCAATCAAAAATTGGGTTATTTAGAGCAGAGTCAAGAGCTAAAAATTCCTGGATTGAAATTCAGTCAATTGTTTCTGTTGTTTAAATATCATGGCCTTCTGATGAATTAGTCACTTGATTTCTTTTATCAATCAAAATTTATTTTTTGAAATTCATAATAAACTCTATCACAATATTGATGAGCTCTCAAGTGTAGATAAGACAGTAAATAGTAGTTTTTGACTAGATCTTCTTACAAAGTTATTCACTGATCAATTAAGTCCAAATTCATTTACAATTCACAAGTCAGATTCCTAAAAAAAAAGTCATTTTAAACTAACTCAAAACACAGTCACTTTACTGTATATGGCCATCTTTGATTAATAAATAAACATTAAATTAAGAGAATGAGGATTGTTTGCAAGTTTTGTATAAGCGATTCTTTAAGAACTTGTGAATTATAGTTACATATTCAGATTTAGTTGATCTGTGAATAAATTTATATATTAACTTTATATATTTAATGATTTATTTACAGGCTTATTAAACTTATGAAAATGTTCTAACAAGTAAGAATAATCTTCTGATAAATAAATGTTTTTTTATTTGATTCATAATTGAAAAGAAAAGAAAATTAAGTTTGATCAATACAAATGGAAGTGCTGTATTCCATTACTTTGGAAAATGAACACAAATTGTACTGATTTAAAAATATCAATGAAAAAATTTTTATTTTATTTTAATATATGCTGATATTTATCAAGTTAATAGTCATGCTGTTTCTTTAAAATAAACAATCATCCATTCATCTTTGTAGTATTCTAAATGGAACATTGTCCTATGTGGTTTAGAGCAGTGGCAGACAAAAGATCTAAAGCTTCCTGGACCAATTATTTGAATTAAAAAAAGTTTAGTGAACTGAACAGAACTGTTACAGTTAAATTACTTGGACATTCAAACCACACAATTCCCCCAAAAACCCAACTATAAAATATTTTTTTAAGTGTTGAATTACTATAAATCCTATTCTCTTTATCATGGACTTTCTTCTTTTTGCATAATTTTTCTTTTCTAGACTTATTAAGAAGCTAGTAAGTCAGAATGTCTTTATTGCTTTAATTTCATAATTGACACAGACTTAACTAGTGCACAAAATTGTTTTTGTGTTTTAGAAATGTGCTTCACGGGAATTTATCCACAATAATAACAAAAACAAACAAACTTACATTTTAATAAATATTATCAATGTAGCTTATTTACAAATGTCGATTAAAATGTGCAGCTTTGGAAAAGTTCAAAATAAAAACAATTTTTCAGCTTTATTTAACATATGGATTTAGACAACTTCCCTATTAACATCTGAAGACCCTACAACCAATAGATAGATTCACTAGAGGCTTTATTAAATCCAGTTGACACTGTAGCCATGATTTCAATAGAACTATCTTTAGAGAAGATGAATCTGTAAGTATGAAACATTTGTTGTATGAAATATAATTTTTAAAGTCATTGAATTAAAAATATTTAAATGTATGTTAAATTTTGAACAAAATAAAATAAATATATTTGAGCATGAATAAACCTGTCCAGTATGACCATTGGTATAACAAATGTGTGGAATTTCTTGATCTCTGTGTATCGACATCATCTGTCCATGTAGTTACTTGTTACATGTAATACCATTTACAATATTTAAGGAGTTTAGGGATGGTGGATTTCCAGAAGGGACAATAAAGAGGAGTATTGAGAGTGTAAAAAAAATGTACAAAGGAAGGTGGGAGAAGGGTAATTGAAAGGGATAGGAAGAACAAATATATAGGAATAAGAGTAGGTGATTATAGGATAGTTAGGAAGGTTAATAGTATAATTAAAAAGCTTAATGTAAAATATAAAAATGAAGCGAAATATAGAATAGTGAATAAGAGGAAAAACATGGTTTTGGATAATAAATATAAAGAGAGAAAATATGTTAATGGGGTTTATATGAGTGTAAAAAGTTTAGAGATGGGAGGGGGGTTAGAAATAGATATGTGGGTGAAACAAAGAACTCTATATATACAATGCTGAGGCAACAGATAGATAAAGTTTGCCAGTATTTGTGCATATGATGGAGACAAGGCATGATTTGGAGATGGAAAATATAAGAATTAGTTATGCAAATAGTAAAAGGAACAGGATAAGAGAATTGTTGATTAAGAAAATAAGGCCTAATATTAATAAAGGCGGGATAAGAACTTCGGCAGTGTAAAATTAAAAATAGCAAGATTAAAATTACTAAAGTTTAGATCGTTGCTTGCTATAATTTCCAAGTTCTTTGAGTTTGTTCGTATTTCAATATATAACATCATATAGCAGACAGGTCAAAGTGGTATCATTTTGATCTGGCTATTTTGAAATACAAACTCTAATGTATTTATATATTAGTTCACAGAGGGCGGTACTGGATTTCTTAACCATGTGGAGCGATATATATATATACAAATATATTCTCAATACTTTATGTATATTAAAATGTTCCAACCTGGAAAAATTTATGCTTTCACATAATATCAATAAATTGAAAGTACGAATATAGCTAATAAAGTCTCACACATCAAAATGATTAAAAATACTAGAATTGAAAGCTTATCATAGAAAAAAGGGTGACAAATCTTTCTATGTTTAAATGATTTTTGAATATTTTTCACAGTTAAGGATTTTCCAAGATATTCAGGATTATTATGTAAGCAACTCTTAAAGTTATCTTGCTTGTCATCTAGTATTAGTGAATAAATGGATTTATTTATTTTTAACAGGAGATTAAAGGCACCAGAACAAGGGATATTCAGTTGAGTATGTTTTTAATATGATCAATTAAGACAATTAACAATTACAAGTTAAGGCATTATGTACATCTAGATGCAATATAGTTCTCAGGCTAAAAAAAAAAAAAAAAAATTTTAAATTGTTCTATTTATTTTATTTAGTGATAAATAATGTATATGTATACATTTAATTTCTTCAACAATTTTGTAAGTTTGAGTTCACACATTGTAGATGGAAATATAACAAGAATTATAATTTATTTCATTGATAAGAGAAATCTAAGAACCATTTCCTGAAATTAATCTTTTTTCACTTGGAAGATCATGCTTAGCATATACTAATAATGTTATAATTATTACAAGAGGTATTGCAAATTTCTGAAAATTAACAATTGGCAAATCTTTTTGTTTCTAAAAATTTCTAAGCATTCCAATATGCACTTCCTTTACAAAGATAATATATAGTCAATAACAATTTCTAAAGTCATATCATTAAAATCACTCAACCTCATTAACTATTTTATTACAAAAATTATTAAATCAGTTATTATAGATATGACGTTTTATATCATAGTTACGGAAATAAAAACAATCATAATACCAATTTTATCTTTTCTAGAATCTTAATAATACTCCCTTATCTAATTGGTTTTATAATAGTAACCTTAAAACTTGTTCACAATATAATAATTAGATCTTTCATAAAAATATAGTAAAATCCAATGTCAGCTTTCATGGGATTTTAAAGTCATTGATCATAGGACCACCATATTTTTTTCTTATTGAGGATAATAGCAATGAAATTATTATACAGAATTTAAATGACATAATATATGCAAATTTTTCATAAAATTTGGAATATAATAAAAATGTAAACATAAAATAGCCTAACATCTTTACAAATGTGGTTTCTAATGAAAGAAATTTTACTGATTTTTTGGAAGATAAAACAATAATACAACTTAATGGACTTGTTTTCTTTTTAATAGTTTAAAAGTATATTCTTTCAAAATACAAACTTAACTAAGTTTTTGAAAGTCTTGCATTGGTGGTTGAGAGGTCAGCGCGACTGCCTTGCATTTGCAGGCAGTTGCCCGGGTTGCAGGTTCGCGTCCCGGCCGATGCTATGACACTTAAAAAAAAAAAAAAACTAAGTTTTGAAATAATCTTTTATCATCTATAGTAAAAAAAAATGCTTTAGAATATGCCTTTTTTGTTTATTACAAATTATCAGATCAATTGGTACTGGTTTATCTCCCAAACCAAGAAAATGACTAATTTATCAAATTTGTATTTGTAATGGTGAAGTTTGGATTAGAGAGATCTCAGATACACACTGAAGATTATTAGACACAAATATGTGAACAGCTTTAATTATTCAATTTTGTTTATCAATTGAATTAATAATTTGGCTCTTTGAAATACACATATTTCAATCATAAAATCAGATCCAGAATAATGTTTAGATTCCCATCAGTTGTAATTGTTTTAATGGATAAGACTTCATAATTTTACTAAATATCACATTACATTAAAAATTTTAATGTCCTGAGAACCAGTCCATTCGTGACATTGATCACAGGTGATTTTAATCATACCTATGAACAGTTTCAGAACAAGTGTCTCATGCTTTAACCAGCCAGATGAGAGTGGAATAAAGTTTTTTCCTCATCTTTTTCGTTTTACACAAAAGACTAAAACATTAATTGACCTATTTTCTTCACTCCCTCACTGGATCCCTTCATTAAAGTTCATCTCTGCCCAACTGTTTTCTCAGATCATTTTGCCTTAGAGGTGAAGGTTAACTCTAGCACTATCATCCAAACAATTAAAGAGATGCCACATACCATCCAGATGTTAAACAGATATAACATCAGAATCCAATTGTTGTCTGAGGCATACATCACATTTAATCAGATCCAATTGTTGTCAGGCATGTATTGCATTTAATAAGACTTCGCTTTTATCCCTCCCTGCACAGATCATTTGGAAATTATTTACTGAAATCCTTGGAGACCTGATTACAGATGAACTCATGTGACAAAAGATTCAATCCGAATGCTCAGGGAACTGGACTCGATTGCCCATAAACTTAAGCATCTTCCATATGAGGCCCAGAACATCCCAAATATTTTCTCCTTAAAAACGAGATACAAACATACTCAAAGGGCTGTAGCCGAATAACTTCCAATCAAAAGAGCCCAGCAATAACTTGAACATCAACATTGCTGAACCAGGGGCTACTTGAAATGGGCCCTTGGATCCAGCAAAAAAATCAGGCCCCCAAACTGATCAAGGTACAAGGCAACAGCTATTCTGGTTCCTCCATGCTGCCAGGATCCACAACCACTATTCCGATGAAATTTCAGGTATCGTTAATACATGCAGAAAATTTTTCATGGAAAACACTCCTCTGCATCTGCTTACTGAGGGCAGAATACTGTTAAAGTTGAAGTCCTTTCCCGACAGAATTCATCCTCGCCTGTGTGGAATTCCTAAATTTCTGCTTGTCTATTTAAGATCATTTCTGGTTCCTCCATGCTGCCAGGATCCACAACCACTATTCCGATGAAATTTCAACCTCCTGGTATCGCTAATACATGCAGAAAATTTGTCATGGAAAACACTCCTCTGCATCTGCTTACTGAGGGCAGAATACTGTTAAAGTCCTTTCCTGACAGAATTCATCCTGGCCTGCGTGGAATTCCTAAATTTCTGCTTGTCTATTTAAGATCATTTACCATCACAATTTTCAAGAGAATGGTGGATCTACTTGCTGATGACAGTCATGAGTTAGATGGGATCTGTCCAATTGCCATGGTTTCCTTTATTAAAAAATGAGAAGCCCCACATGAGTTGGACAATTTACGGCCAATATTCATGGTCCCACTGCTCATGAAAATGATAGAAGGCTTTATCAAGGAAGATATACAGAACATCAGACATCAACTGTTTTCGCACCAGTTCACCAAGAAGGGGAGACTCACTACCGATGCCATCAGCCGATTTCATCTTGTTGATCTGACTTTGCCAGTGTCTTTGATTGGGACAGATCGACATGCTACTCAATGTACTGGAGGAACTCAAGTGCCTGCGGCATACCTTCAAATGATCGAGAAACTTCTCCAAAATCGTGTTTTCTCTTTGGATGATCAAGTTGCCCCAGGATTTCATCCATTTCCATCCTGCAGGGCTTGCCATTGAGTGTACTTCTTTTCATGGCCTGTTAGTCTATTGCTGTTGAGCATTGAGGCTATTTTCCCTGGAATAGCCATCCCTATGCTAGACGAGCCTTTCTGTCATCAGCTTAGATATTCTACAAAGACCTAGACTGCTCAATAGTCTCTCCCTTCATTCTCTTAGAATCTTTAATATCCAATGTACTCACAATGTCCTATTCAAACTTTTCAGACAATCCCGGTATGGAATGTCCTTTCCGACTGGAAAAGATTGATATGGTTGCAACAAGTTAAGTCACTATTCAGAACATCAAAGCACCCAGATCGTTGTGTCATGATAAACTTACCTATTGGGATGTTTACACTCATTTTCTGTTAAGACTAAGATTACCAGCTGCTCCCTATTGGAACTCAGCACTTTTAAAATTGACCAAGTTTCTCAAACTCAGCCCTTAATTTATTGACTTCCTGATAAAAATCATCCTTGGTGCTCTCCCTAGAGAGGCCTTATCTTACAGAAGAGGGTATAATATTAACCCACTCTTCTACTATGCCTTAAACAGAAACTATTGCACACATATTAGATGAATGTGAATCATAAAAGCAACTCCAAACACTAGCCCTATGACAAACAGTTAACATGGACCCAGCAATATGCTGCTTAAATTAGCCATTGAGAAGAGATGCTTTAGACAGATCCGACTAGCTATCATAAACTTTGCTATCTGGTCTGTCCAATGCAAGATTACATTTGAAAAAGGAAACCAATTGCTCCATTGAAGAACTTTTTAATAAAACTCTACTCTAACATCAAAGATGATAAGTGGACTTGTCAACCCTGGCTGGCTGATCAGACTTGGGGCCAGGTCAGGTTTTAGTTTGATTCACCTTGACCATGAGAGATCAAGCAATGGCATTTCAGCATTCTTGCTGCTCAGCACTGAATAACTACCCATATAAATATATTTATCTTTGTATTTATCTGTTAACTTTTCTTATTTGTAGCAGTGACTGAACAGAAGGGGCCAGACCTGATTTTAGTTAGATCCCTCTGATCTATTCTTGTTGATTCTAATGCCATGTCATCTGGCTCTGAGGTATAATCCTTATATTTTTCATTTAATCATTATATTACCTATATAATCCTTATACTTTTCATTTAATCATTGTATATTCTTGTTTCCTTTTCCCTATATTTTACTTCATATGAATGTGAATAAAATTTTTTGAAAGTAAAACTGTTTTAACTGTCACTTCTTTTGTATATGTATATATGTTATTTCATCATGTATGTGAACTTATTTCATAATAATTAATTTAGACAGACACATTTTTTTAAATCCAAGTAAACTTTATTTTCAATAAATCATAATTGCTGGTATAAATACCAAGAGTAAAGAAAGGATAAATAAAAAGGCAATAAATTTATTTGGAGAGAAATGACAAAAGCGAACAAGGCAAACAAAGGTGATCAAATAATATTAATAAAATATTAAAATAATAATAATAAAAAAAGAACATTTTATTTTCATTTTTTAATAGTAAAGCCAAAACAATGATCTACACCAGCGACCAAACATCATTGTCCAGAAAATAGCCGCCCACTCCACAAAATATGTATTTTTTGTATTTCTAATGCATAAAATATAATTTAACATAAACAACAATTAAAAATCAATACATTCAAATATTATTTGAAAAATAGTAGTCGCTTTGTATCAAGAATACAGCTTAGTAAATACATTCAACAAGCAATTTTATGTTTAAATACAAAAATAATAATAATTGTAATAAAATAATAAATAAATTAAAAAAAAAAAGTGGAGTTGGGTGTACTTGACATTAAAGATTACTCTTTTTTTTATTATTATTTATTTGGCATATAAAACAATGGGATTAAGTAAGAAATACTGTGGAGAGTATACAAAACATTGAAAATAAATTCTCCATTAAATGATAAATGCATATCTTTGAAGAAAGGAGTTTTCACTGCTTTACATTACAGTAAAAAAATAAACAAAAGTCAAATCCCAGTAGGATTTAGTAGGCATTCATTACAGGCAACAAATGATTAAAAAAATAAGTTTTTTTCCCAATATTTATTGAGACCATGACTCCAAGTTGTTATATAAGATATGTTATATATTTCACTAATTTCTTGACTACTAAACAGTAAAAAAAATTCAATAAGAAAGCTTCCACTTAACAAAGATTTTAGTGCAAAGATGAGGATCGACTTGGTGCCATCAAATTAGTAATTTAATTTACATAATGAAGAATATCAAATAAAGTTAACAGTTTAAGTTTTCATTAAGCAACACTGTATTTCTTTCAAAATAATTATGCCCACAAGTAATTTATTTGCATTTATATCTTTTGCTGCATTGCATTGTAGCATTTGACACTTAGTGGCCAATTCCAAAGGCTATATAGCTAGAAATTTTTTTTTCATAAGATTGAATAACCATTAAAAATGATACCAAATTTCGATGTGTCATCCAGATTTTCTAAACATTATCTATTGATAAAAAAAAAATATCTCAGCAAAAAACATTTTGAGATAGGTTGATTTTTTTTTACCAATAAGCAACATTTAGAAAACCTTGTAGATAGCACATGCAAATTTCATATTGCTTCAATTGATTACTATTTAGAATGCCAATTAATTATTTTTAAGATAAAGTAATTAACTGATATAATCAAAAATACTTAATAAGCATATAATTCCATACTAAAAATTCTTTGATTAGTTTTGATATTAAAATCTTAAAAAACAGGTGCAATTTTTTCTGGACAGTAGCTTTGCTTACATTACATATATATAGACATAAACCAATAGAAAGAAATACATTGCGAGTAAAAACTTCACTTAGTCCCCCCCCCCTTTTTTTTTTTTTAGTTTTCTTAATCAATTCCTTAATTAAAATATTTGGAGAATAATTATCTCTTTTGCATTTATATATATATGCTCTTAAAACTCGATTTCAAATTGGGTGATGTATAAAGCTGTAACTTTTTAAATGAAGATAATAATCAGTATCTAAAATAATCTTACACCAAATAAAATGATGTATCTATTTGAATACAGTCATCATATCAAGAATATAACCACAATGAACAAAATCATTGCAAGCAATTCATTGAATGTTAATATTAAAACAAGTAGAGTCATAAAAGTAACCCAAATACAAAAAATATCATACAGATTTTTTTTCAGCTAAGGAAGAAAAAAGGCAAATATTTTAAAAATAAATTTTCTACCTTCTTTAAGTCTGATTAGATTTATTTAAATATGTAATCACCACTTCTTTATGTCAACCTACATGTCTGATTCCTGTGTAAATAACTCAAACCAAGATTCAAATCAATTTATTACTTTGTTACTTGAAAATTAACTGTGATTCTAATTTTCAATAATATATAGAAATTATTTATATTGCAATTTATAAAAGTAAATTGTGACTATGAATATGAATTTCTGAGGCTTCACATATGATATCAGTTTATATTTATACTTTAATATTAAATAGAATAATATTATGCTTACAATAATACATTATATGATGAGATTGATACTTATATATACATATTAGAGTAAGTTTGGTATAAATGATTATAATTAAAATATTTTAAAATGCTAAATCATTTAAGTGGGTATTTTAATATTATAAATAATTTTTAAAATTCAAATTATATTTTCCAAAAATGAAAATGTCTTATTTACAATTGTAAAAGGTCAATTTTAGATCTTTAATGTATTAAACACTTTTAATTAACTTAAAAACTCAGTTTGTGTGTGATAAATTTTATAACTAAATTTTTTTTACAAACTTCTAGCAAATAGATTTCCTTCAGATTTTAGTATGTGTTGTAAATAGATGATAATGCAATATAACAATGATATATTAGAGGATTGTCTCATCATTAGTTTAGTGTAATGATCTTGGCAGATTGATTTTCAAACATGATATTGGTTCAGTAAGCTATCAGTGATGTGTATGAGAGAGTAGCAATATTTTTTTAAAATCCTAAAATTGTTAATAGTCAATTAAAATGGAAATAAAAGCAAATTTCAATTTCTCTTGCTTGTATAGGTTGCATCATTCATAAATAAAACAATATTGGAATCAGTTTTTAATGTGTGCTAATTTCCTTTCAAATATTATACAGACTATGGCATTTTTTATTCTCATGATTAACTAGAAATAATTATAAAAAAATCCAAGTACTACAAAATTAAAAATAATATATATATTATAATAAATGCTTTTATTTACTGTGCACTAAAAAGCCAAAAATATTTTTTTAAAAAATAACCCCTGGTGTTTTTAGATTTAACTTTAAATAAAAGGTGGGGTGTCCAGAAATTAATTAATTCAATCACTAATGTTTACAATTAGTGATTGAATTAAAATGGACATCTCATACTTTTATTCCAAAGTAAATATAAAAACCTAATTATGGTTGAAGAACATGAAAGGATTTATTATATATATCACTGTTACAAATAACAATATTTTATATTACAATTATAAAAAAGAACTAATCAAAAATTCTTAAGTTGCCATGATGATGATTATAGAGAATCCAGAAATATGTAAAAAGAATATATATACACATGCATTTATAAATTAGTAATATGCTTTTTTAAAAAAAGAAGTTATTATTAGAATTGTAATGTATGAATGAAAATATTTTTTACCATATTGTTTTTGCTCTAATTTTTGATGTTGATATAATTGAAATGTTTACTTTTTTAATTAATAAAAAAATTTAAAAATAAATCCATATTAAAGCTAATAGTTTTCATTCTAAATAAATAAAATTTAAAACAATGACCAACTTTTTAAATACATGAATAATAAAAACATGTTTGTTTTTAAATTTTGTAAGAGAGTTATCATTGATATAGTTTCTGGTTACTAACAAATAAGATAATGATGCCATTTACAAATTATCTCATAGCTGATTAACTTTAATAATTGGTTTTAAAATGATACTAATAAAATCAACTTATATCTCAAAAAAATAAATACTTATTCATAAGAATAGCATTGCACCATTTATTTATTTATGAATAAATAAATTCATTTACTTATTTATAACAATAAAAACATTAATTTCATTATTTCAAAACTTTATGATGTTTAGAGTTCTAGACTTATTTACACACTGGCCAGTTTTTGCTATTTCAAAGTTTTATACATTTAAATAATAATTCATATTTATAATTTCAGTTTTTACTAAAAACAAAAAAAAAAAATTATCTTCGATTTTAGTTAATAATATTTAAACAAAGGGAGTAAATACTTCCCCAGGCTATGACAAAAAAGCACTGGAAATGTTGAACAAAGGATCAACATTCAGAGTGCTTTGAGTCATAATCTGGAGGGGTGTGTGTGTGATTTATCCCCTTTCTTTACATATATATTGAACTATGTTTAATTTAAAGTTTAATAATATTACATGTATTTTAAATTTATCATACAAAAAAATATCTCATTTACATGGCTGAGAATTTTTTTTCACTCAAATATGTCATAATAATAAATATATTACTAATTACCAAAAAAAAAAAAAAAAAAAGAGAGAGAAGCAATTTATTTTTATCTGATCATAGTTTCTCACTTTTTAACTTTCATAAATGCAACTTAATGTTAAATATATTAAAAGTTATGAAAATTTATTCTTGGAAAATTTTCTTGAGCCAATTAGTTGGAGAATTAATTTATCAACAAGTTTTACTAAATGAAAAAATTATATTAATTTGTTAAAAACCTGATCTATTTAAAAACTATATTTATATTTCTTTTTTTTTTTTTTATAAAGTGAAAAATTTTCTTTAAAAATTTCAATTTTTAAAACTTTATGTTGGTAAAAATATTTTATTTATAACAAATAGAAATTTTTCTAATTAGATTTGTTGCATGAAGGTAAGGTTAAATCAGCTTCAAGTTAATTAGCTTTATTATAATTAATGTAAAGGAATTAAAAACTTTATTAGGTGATAAACTTACTAGTTGCTATAGAAACAAAATACTTAAATCTTCTTGTAAATAAAATAGTAATATTAAAAGAATAACTTGATTTTTTTTTTTAAATCTACCCCCATAGGATTAAAGAAAGCATTAGAAAAATTAATTAAGGATTCCTAATTGTTTTTTTTTTTTTTTCATGTAGTTATTTAAAGGTGAGAACAAATCTTGAAAGAATTATTTAAGCTTA
The DNA here is from genome assembly GCA_028023455.1 of Epiperipatus broadwayi. Classification (NCBI taxonomy): domain Eukaryota; kingdom Metazoa; phylum Onychophora; class Udeonychophora; order Euonychophora; family Peripatidae; genus Epiperipatus; species Epiperipatus broadwayi. Next base: position 4,441,928 of record JAQFVV010012452.1, on the reverse strand, counting down.
TTATAAGACTTAAATGCTATTCACAATATTACTAAATTTCTCTTTTCAGAAACCATTTAATTAACTTGTTTTAAAACAGACTATTTGATTAATGAAAATTCTTCAAATATTTTTCTAGTTAACAGTATATAATTGGAAAGTTTTTTTTTTTTTAGTTGAAATAAAATAATGATTCTATTGTTTTGTCAGTATTATTACTTTTTCAACGCAGTAACTTATTAGTTGTGTAATTATTTACGTTATAGAGTTATCAAAAACTTGTGAATTGAATTTCTATTAATAAATATTAGATACGGTATAAACAGTTTTTTAGTTTGTACAAATTCATAATTCAATTTTCGAGATAAATTCTTTTTATTGCTTTATTATTAAGTTTTGAAAATAAAAAATGTAATCAATTTTCTTTGCAGTTAGTTTATACAACTCATTTCAGTTAAATATATATATTCCGATATAAGCAAATTCATTATTGTAGTTTGTTCATTTTTTTTAGAAATAAAAAATAAAGTAAACTAGCATAAAACCTTCCCAACACCCCCCCCCCCCGTCCCCACAAAAAAGATAATGAACAATGAACATCAGCGAAGTGGTGAGAATTTATAATATTCCTTTTTTTCTCCTTTCAGTTAAAAATAACTAAATAGTCACCTACCAAAACAATAATGGTTTAGCTAGCTGAAAAAAATTTCTAAATTGCAGACAGCTTTGAATTCTAGGCCACAGTCAATGGCAGGTGCATTTACGTCATGAGATCTGGTTTAAAAACTACTTTACTCATTATCATCCATGTTCTTTCACTCATACTAAGTCATCAACTTTAGAACACTTGTATCACATATATATATAAGTACGCATTTTGTAGGATATCTATAACAAATATCATTAAATTTTATTTTCACAAAATAATTTATTAATTATTGTATATTTGGAAGATAGTTAAAATAATAACATAATTTTTAAAGAGATGCGACAAATAATAAAATACAGATGTTTAGAAAAGATACAACAGTAATATGTTTATCATGAAAAATTTGTTAATAGGAATTAACAGTGATTAAGATTTTGATTATTGTTTAGTGTATATAAATAATTTTATAAAAAAAATATCGTATATATAAATTATATTCTAAATTTGATGACACTATTTAAAATAATACGGCCTCCTCCTGGCATGTATTCTACAAACCTTAACTAAAAAAAAATCAATGATATGTCTCAATTTATGTAGATCTTCAGAAGATAACGTTTTCCCCCCACATACTCGTTCTTATGTATAAATATTTCTTGCTATTTTTGTTGCCTGAATTGAATGCTAACGTAATAGATATGGTAATGGTCAATCCCTGCCAATCGTACACGTTTCCATGGAAACAACAGAGGATTCTTTGGTCCTCTAATCCTTGAATTTATTTAAATTTCTTTCCCGGTCTCTCTCTCATTTTTAAATATATCATTTATTATTATTTTTTTTTCTGACATGCTATCAAAGAAAAAAATTTCTTAACAAATCCTTCGATACATATATTATATACATATACACATAGGAAATATTTTAATAAAATAATGACTGCAAAGTATTTTTTTGGATTTATGTCATCAAATTGTAAAAGATATAGGCATAAAACATACATGACTCTACTATCCTGTCTAAAATAAATTACTGACAATAGCTACAATATATGTATTTTGAAAACAAAAAAAAAGTATAATTTACAAATAACTTTTTATAAAATAAAATAAAAAACTAAATTTACAGTTCTAGATCTTTCAGTGATACAAATTATGCTCATTCTTTCTTGTAACGAAGTATTGCACAATGAAATTTTCACGCGCATAAAACCACTAACCATAACTTCCAGAATCCCCTGTAGTATGTTTGTATGGTCAAGAGAATTTCAAAATGTTCATCAATTTGAAAAGGAAGATACGTTTTTATCTAATGGCAGTGGATTGTGTTGTTCTTGAATAGTTTTGAGTCTGTTGTACCACATTTTTCAAAGATTAGAAACCCGTCCATCAGGGATAAAATTTGGTGGTATTTGTTGTGCTGGTCGTATTGATGTTGGTCCATTAGCCATCATTGGCCTATGATTTGCTATGGAATTTGCTAAAGGTGGTCTGTAATTAGGGACTAGTGGTTGCCCTACTCCTGGAGGCACGTATGGAGGCCTGTGATTGGGCATGATTGAAGGATATTGCTGCGGAAGCACTTTCTGGGGAGACATTGTATACCTTTGATATGGAGAAGTAGACTGGGTTGGAGTGTTGCTGAGGTTTGTAGAGCCAGTATTGTTACTGGGCCCCGTGCTGCTATGCTGGCTACTATGTTGTGTACTGCCAGAATGACTAGCACTGAGAGTCCCAGAAGGATTACCTAATTGCATGCCTTCCCAAGACCGCAGCCGTGCATGAATTTCTTTGAATGTAGGGCGTCGCGAGGGCATCTCGTGCCAGCACTCGACCATCAGTGCATAGATATGGGCAGGGCACTCATCAGGACATGGTAGTAATTGTCGTGACCTAATCATATCAATTACCTCTTGATTACTGTACCCATAATATGGCTGTAATCCGAAACTAAAAATTTCCCACAGAACAACACCAAAAGACCAAACATCACTCTCTGCTGTAAATTTACCATATAAAATTGATTCAGGGGGCATCCAACGTACAGGAAGTAAAGATTTTGACTGTACTCTGTAATAATCTGAAGAATAAATATCTCTGGATAGTCCAAAATCAGAAATCTTTACTGTTAAACTTTCACCTACTAAACAATTTCGAGCTGCAAGATCTCGATGCACATAATGATGACTAGCTAAATATTCCATTCCAGCAGCAATTTGTGTTGCAATAAATAAAAAGTCTGAATGATCAAGTATATGTTGGGCTCCATCATCGCTGCTAGCTGAAACATCACTTCTTGGTGAATGAAGTAGTAAAAATTCATGTAAATCTCCATGTGCCATATATTCAAAAAGCATGCACATAGGTTCTTCTTTCATGCACACTCCTAAAAGGCAAACAATATTAGGGTGGCGTAAATCAGTCATCAAATCTACTTCTCTTCGAAAATCTTGTTGTGTTTTAAATGTAGCATTTTCTTTTAATGTTTTAATAGCTACTTGCATAACACTGTTATCTCCAAGAAATCCAACAAGTTCACCTTTATAAACCTTTCCAAAAGCACCCTCTCCTAATTCTTGCAAAAATCTGATGGAAGATAAAGGAAACTCTCTGGCACGAATTTGAGTTTTTGGTAGAAGAGCATTCATCTCTATCTGCTGCCCTGGTCGCTGCACAGTTTTCAAAACTGCTGGATTTGGTTTGTGACGACATCGGCAGTAGACAGCGACAGCTAGACCAATAATCACTGGAACAGCAATACTTGGTACAAGAATCATTAGAACATCTGTAAGTTTGCTTTCATTGTTATGGTTAACTGAAAAAAAAAGAAAAAGTTATTAAAAATGAGGTATAAAACAATCTATTTTATAATAAAATTATATATTAACATAAGAATTAAATGATCAACAGATCACACATGTACAATATATACAATACAATTACACACCCAGCTAAACTGGAACAAATAAAATACTTACAAACTTTGACATCAATTACAAGAACCAGCCAATCTTCTTCAAGTTCTAATCAACAATAGGTTCACTTCAAATAATATACACAATGTTCCAAATAAATGCACAATCTAAGATTACTTCAATAGTAAATAATGAAATAATCATAACACATCTAACAAATGGAAACATTTCACTATTATAGCAAAATATTCTAAGGCAGAATTAAAATCAATTATGTATTAACACTTTAAGTATTAATTAATTAATCTACAGTATTATAATCCAAATATGCATAAAACTAAACTGGAATAAAGACATAAATCAACATATCAAGGTTTAACGTATGACCATTAAAATCACTACTAATATTTACAAACTTTGACTTTATTGAACTTTATAAAGTAAATTGATTTATGTATTTATTCCAGTTTAACTGTATGCATATTTGAATTATAAAAGTGGGAATTAAAGAAATAATTAATATTTAAGGTGTTAATATATAGTTGTTGATTTCATCTCTGCCTTAAAATATTTCATTATAATATGAAAATATTATTGCACTTGATTATTTCACATTTCTGCATTGAAGCGATCTTATTTCTTTTATGTAGTTTTATATAGTTTGTTGCTGCCCAATATAGATACTGGAAAGAAGATAATACTTAATCAATTTATGTTGAGAAATAATTGTTTTTCAATGCAATAGCTATTAATTGCTTATAAAATTATTTTGCTGCATGTGTTCTTTTTAGGCTGCAAATTAAGTAAGGGTGTTCCTTTTGTTAGGAATTTTGTATGTACATGTCTAAATATTAGTATAGTAAAATGAAAATAAATTTTTACTGTTTAAACATTGCTAGAAAGTGAAGATTTTAGATAGCATTGCTGCAAAAGATGCAATAATTGCTACTATGTTTTTAATAAAAAAAAGTGCCTATTTGTGGCATAAAAAAGATATTTTTAGAAAATATGATTCTAATAAAAGTTCAGGTTACTTCGGTTCTACATCTCTTGCTTTTTGTCTCTTATTATTTTTTTTTATTATATATAAACAATATTAATTTCATGTAGACAAAAAATATGGATTGGTCTTTGACCTATTTTATATTGAATATCTTTTTCTATAAAATCTTTTCTCTTTACATATTTATTAAAAACAATTTACAAAAGTACAATTGTATTAATTAAAGTATTATGAGTGCTACAAAGAAAAGCAAAATATCAGAAAAATTAATAAAAGAACTTAATGAGACTGCATTTTTATCTTATAATATGAAAGATATTTTTCCAAAAAAAAGTTGAAAAAGGAATAAATTGAAGACAATAAAATGGTTAGATAAATTTTTACTTTCAAAAATTTACAGCGTATATATTACCTAGAGAAAAGTTGCTATTGCCATTCAGCAAAACACAAAAATTTACTGAATCATTGTATGAATAAGCATTTTAGACAATGTTGCAAGGAACATCTTAAAACAAAAAATTAAATCTTCTAGTAATAAGAATATTTGACATTATTAACATGTTATGTATTGAAGTGATAAGCATATTATATATCAGATATTATCAGTCTGTCTCATTGGCGAAAAAAGTCAAAGAAAATGAGAGAAATTGTTGTCTTTATATTGGTCAGACCTTGGTTTCATCAATGCTCGAGTCATATAAAAGAAATAATAAAGTGATTAATCTCGCAAAAATATATAATTCAAATGCAGCAATGAAAAGAGATGAGAAATGTAAAATTGGTTTGAAGTTAGAAATGACACAAGGCATTTAATCTCACCAAAAAAATTATCACAAATATGGAAAAAAAAAGGTTAAGATCACATTTTTATCTAATCTCATACCAATCAGCATTTATTCTCTAAGGTTCATAAAACTATATGATATTTTATATAAAAAAGTAACAGATGTTATTATTAATAGCTGACATTTTATTGATTATATCTATGAAATAAATCTGTGCAATATCAGATCTTCAAAGAACTATCTTCAATATATATATATTTGCATCACACTTTCATATTATATAAGTAGAATGATTATATCGAACATCTAGAAAAGTTTTTATTAATGAAAACGGAGTTGTAAACTTTTAACATATAATTTATAAACTGTGGTCGAATTTTTCCACCTCATAATAAAATATTGCTGTATAAAACATCTTTATAACTTTAGGATTTATTGACGTAAGTGCTATCTATACAATAGTAAATCTGCTTGAACTAATTACATAAAAAAACTAATTGAAATTTTGTTTCAATCTATTAATTAAAGTATAATTATACTTTGGAATGTTAGTTGGAGGGGTGGGTGGGTTACGAAGGAGAGAAAAGAATTTAATTTAAATTTGTAAATCCGATGAGTCTAATTACCCATGAAAACAATTGACAATAATTTGGTAAAAGATTATGGCTAAAAAAAAGGAAAAAAAAAAACAACAAATAAACATTACGGCTTCCTGTTTTATTATCGATTCCGGCTTCCTGTTTCATTATCGATTCTCAAAAGCTTTTATTTATGAAAAATAATGTTTACATGCTTATAAAAGACAGAAAAATTATGTTTTACACATCATCAACAATCTGAGACCATTTGGATATTGATTATCTTCTGATAAATAATAGTAAACTGATGTAGCTTTACCACTCACCTATCAGCATTAATGCAAATTGAATCTATTATTCATCTTTTGCTTAGCTACTAATGATTCGGTGGAACTGGTATATTAAATAACTTCCACGTTTCATCATGATGCAATGATAAAGTCTCTGTTTTTTACTTTCCCAATAATGTTCATGAAAAGACTGACTGGTTCAGGGACAGGCACTGTGAACAATAGCTTACATCTAACATTCCATATAGCATGTACAATAAGGATGGAAAGTCTAATAATAGGAAACTGTTTAGTTTGTAAGGCTTTCCTTATAGACATGATTTTATAGTAATCCACCCTTAAGTTTTGGTGTATGGCTAAATTTATTTTACCGAGCCCAGGTCTTGAGTATATAATATGGTTGAATGACTCTCCTTGCCTTTTACATATTTGACAAAAAGGATCTATCTTATTGTAGAATCTTTTGAAATGAAGGAATTTATTTGTGGGCATGGCTTCTAAGTTTATTTAATAATGAGATTAAGGTATTTAGGCTCAAGAGTGAGATATTTAAAACTTGTTGTTAATTTGTAGTTGGTGAAGCCAAGATTTGGAGTAATTGTGGGATAATTCGGATTAATTATACTGTACGCCTCCAAGATGGTAATTTTGGATCTATAGTTAAATGCTGGTTAAGCGTCCAGAGCAGTTGATCCAGCCAGTACATTTTACGAGGCAGAGGATGGTCTGTAGGTTGAATTGGTTCACTGAAAATTATTGATTTGTGTTTTTTCATCAGGTTAATAATTAATGTAAAAGATTTTTGAAAAATAATTGCATCAATGGAGTGGAAGGACATCCCATTGAATTTACGATGTACTTGCATTGTGGTGCTGTTCTTCCAGAAAAGTTTGGAGCATAAGCTGTTAATCTTTTTGGAAAAGGCTTTTAAAATGGTAATGATCGGCAGATAGTATGCAATTCTTGACATGACTTTCATGTTGAGAAGTGCTACCTTTCCTTGTAGTGACAAATATACTTTCGAGAGAGTTTGAATTATTTTAGAGATAGAATCTATTAGAGTTTGTATCTGTCTTGACATTGAAGATTGAGAAAGGTAAATAGGAAAGCCCAGAAATTCTTGTGGCTTTTTTCCCGAAAGAATTTTCCACGCCAAGGATTTGTTGGGGTTGAATTTAAGATGAGATGACAATGAGAAATTGTCTATTATTTGGTATAGCTTTGGTAGGAATTTTTGGGATGGAAGAATAACCAAGATATTGGGATGGAAGAATAACCAAGATATTGTCCATATATGCGAATGCCTTGAGCGATCTCTTAATTCTGGGTATGTATATTCCTGGGAAATAATTTTCTCTGTTTTTTAGAAGTGGATTTAAATAACAGATGAACAGCAGGGCGCTGAGTGGGGAACCTTGTGGAATGGAAATATCGGGTTGGAAACTTAGTATAGCATCCATTTAGGGTGATGTAAATTTGTCTATTGTTAAGCAGATTTTCTATGATCTGAATAATTTGAGAGGGGAAGTTGATTTCACTTAATAGAGCAAGAAGTTTGTGAATGTTAACAGAGTCGAACACCTCTGATACGTCGAGTTGAATTGCAATAGGCTTGGACATTCGCTTGGATCTAACATAATCAAAAAGTGTCCTAGCTTCACCAATTGCCATCAAAGGTGAAGATCCTTTCTTAGCATATTGGGACTGAACAATGTGGTTAAGAATCGCCTGCTGTACTTTTTCCTTTATGGGAGACATGGAGATGGGTCTTATGTTGTTGATATTGGTAGTATTTATTTTTCTTTATGTATGGTACTAGTGCTATTGGGTACAGATTGTGAATTTGTCTATTCCCAGTAGCAAGATGGTTTACCATATCCATCATAATCAGGATTGCAAAATTACTAAGGTGTGATATTAGGAATTTTGGTATGGCATGCAAACCTGGATGAACACTGACTGGAAGAGCAGAAAGTCTGTCCTGCAGATCAGAAGATGTAATTCCATGGTTAATAGCATCAGAGTGTGTCTGCCCATTACATTTGGTTGTAGTTAGATTATTTTGTAGATGGTTTTTAAAGTGCTGACTTATGTATTCAATCATACATGGACCAGATATGCTGTTTCCATCTATTACCAGTGATGTAGGTGTAAGCTGTTTTTTGATAGCACCCATTGCCCACCGCAGATAACTTCTGGTCCAGCAATGCTGGACTGTGAGATAATTTTGTGCTCGTTTGATGGAAATGTATTCGGCGATGGGAACCTGCTTAACTTTATATTGATGTTTAAGTTCCAAAAGCTGAGCTATGTTCTGGTGCAGCATGGCATCCTTTTATTTTTAGATGAATATCATCTAGTTCTTTAATCAGAGTCGATGGGCCTTTTGTTTTTTTGATGAAGTGTGCAATCAAAGTTTGTAAAATTCCAATGAATGCAAACCAAGCTTCTTCAGGGGGTCTGTTTAACAGGTCAATCTTATGAAAAAGAATGTATGCTTCGGAAGGAATAGCTTCCGTGATTGAGGCTTTAGTTAGCAATCTGAGTGAATGGTTAAGATTGAATGTAGCATTGTTGCTAAGCTGTATGATTGAAGTAATAGCATGATGGTCTGAGAAGGCAACTGGTTGAAGCGTGATCTCCAGACCATGGTGTAGTTCAGCTGTATAGAAAAACAAATCTATCAGTATTTAATATCTATGTGTGTAGAAAGAATAGGCATTTCGTGAAAGAAATCCACGGCCATTTATAAATTTTCTATTTAGCAAGTGAAGGTATTTAAAAGTAAATTGGTCGTATGACATGTTGAAATCTCCAATGAGAATGGTTGGTGCACTATTGTTGGCAGTCACCATGTTAATTGTGTTAATGATTCGGATGAAATTGGAGTGGTTGTTTGCGGAGTATATGTAAATAGCATTGATGTTACTACTTCCATATGTCAAGTTGACGCTTATAATGTTCTTGTCCTGATATATAATTTTGAATTTATTTGGGGGATGCTTGTCATTAATAAGAACACCAACTCTCTCTGAAGCAATGAGGTTGATTGAAAGGTATGCATAACCAAGCTTACTAAGCTCTGAAATGATGTGAGGATTGGAGTTCACATGAAATTTAGTTTCTCCAAAGAACATGATATGTGGAGAAGATGAGAGGTACCAATGTTTAAATGCCTGAACTCGAAGTATAGAACTGATTCCCCTTATATTAACCCCAATAACAAGGCAAGACAAATTAGACATTAATGGATAATGAATTGGATTCTACCACTAAATGATGGATTTCTGGGTGAATAATGACAGGGTGTGGATGAAGCAGGTTTTTAAAAGAGGGAACAAGGTTGAGATTGTCATCACAAGCATGCTCATCAGGAGGGAGCGAGGTAAAGGATGACACTATCTTTCGCTTTTTTTTTTCATTATCAATTTAAGCTAAATTTGAAATAAAATGTGAATGAACAAAGAATAGAAAAGAAATGCTATAAAAGGAAGGAGAGAGAAAGTTAATGACAGACTTCTTTTTGGTGGGGGAAAAAAGAAAAGAATGACTCTCATGATGACATTCTTCTTAGAAATTGCCTTCATCATGACTGACAATGTTCCAGTGCCTTTGTGCTATGGTGCACTAAGGCCAAAGAATGTTGAAACCAACAGTAGAGGAAAACTAAAGGCAATATTTATGTCTATATAATATCATTTCACTTTGGAACTGAATACATGAGTTGCAAATCAGAGTGGCTTCTCCTTTGGAAAAAATTGTTTTCCACCCTCCTTGTTCATGATCTCATGAATAGAAATCCATTGCAATGGACCATGCATGATAAGCAGTACTATTTATAAGGATGTGAGTAAATAATTAATAATAAATAGCATTGTATTTTAAATGGGTGAATTCAATTTAAAAGAATTATATAGCTTCAAGTGAAAACATACTTTTCACTAAAGTTACTTAAATAGATTGTTTTCTTTCTTTCTCTTATTTATAATATTTAATAATAATCACCTATAATTGTTTCAGAGATTATTTATTTTGTATAAGTGAGGTTAAACAATTCAGTTTATTCTTAACCTCCATGCTAAGAGATTGGTAACATAGCAGGGTGCTTTTGCTTCAAGGTTCTTGTATAGTTAAATAATAATTGTAAGAAAACATTCAAAATAGAGGCAGATCTGGTACTTAATTTAAATATCAGTTGCTATAATTGATCAGATATACTTAGAGTGGGAGCGAGGAATTTATCAGTTAGAAAATTAGGTTAATGTTATGGTCTAAAAGTACTGATCCATTCATTTGCCCTTGTTAATGGAAATGATAACTCGTACTCCCAGGTCAACTTGTTTAGAAGCTAGCTAGTAGCTCTAATAAAAAAAAGAGTTAGATTTGACAATTCATACATATTTCTTGGGGATGGTTTTAGTTTGCTTGGAAAAAAATAGTCTTAATCCCAAGGTTGAATGTTGTGAGTGACTGTAAAGAATGGAATAAAAGGGATAGGCCATTGTATTTGATGTTAAATAGAATGAGTTGTTTGCTTCCAAATACGCATGAGAATAAATGATACTAGAAAATCCGATAAATTGTTTGATTACTTTTAGCATTAGTTGTCTAAGTTTGTGTGGCCATTCATTAAGAACCTGGATGGGTGTACACTTCTGTAAATAGATAGTTTAGTTTGATATATATGATAGCTGATAAAATAAATTAAGACCAACAATCTTTAGATGGAATGAAATAATATTGTCTTAGGCAGTTTGGTTCTAAACATTTTACCTGGTGGCACTCTCCAGTTATCATTTATGCTGATATGTGTCAACTTATATTACCACAATATATACTTTCAACATAATCTAACAAAGTTTATTAAACAGAAAAATCTAATTTGAAATTATCTGTAATTATTTACTTATAAATTTTGACATCATATTAAAATAACTATCCATTTGGCATCCTTAAGGCAATTGTTTCATGACGACAATAGCATTCATTAATTAGCAGTGCACTAATAGTTGTTATTTATATAGTTTAGTGTACAAAACACTTTCCAAATAAATACACAAATGAAAGGAAAAGTAAATTATACTTGATGAAAATTTATTAAAAGACAAGAAAGGACCTTACCTTACTGCCAGAAGTTGATATCATTTTAACAATATCTAATATTAATAATAATTTAAGTCTGACTATAAAACAATGAAATTGGTATTAAATATCTATCAAATCACATAATAAGAAAATACTAGAAATTTTCTTAAAATGTTTTTTGTAGTAAATAAAAAGGGGTTGTACTTGCTTAATACATATATATATATATTGTACCGGTCAGAATTATATGTTCATTTAACAAGGTTTAGAATCTAAGCAAAAGTACCCTAAATCCACTCATGCCCGAGATACACAGGTCAGGAGCAATCATGAATTCTGCCCTATTTGCTCTTCTCTAAAACTATAACATTATAAACAACACTTCTGATGATAACATGAAATTTTATTCATTCTGGTCCCAGAGACACAGCAGAGAAACACGAGATCTATAGGGTAATTAATGTAAATAAATAATATCAAATCTTGGCTCAATCAAATATCTTATGTGAAGGGACAATTTATAAATTTTAAATGAATTGCACACAGCTAGCATTGCAAAAGAAACATGAATTATAAAATAGTATCCATCCAGAATGAGCAAAGATAGAACAACCTAGAGATAAATGTTCATTTAAAATAATCAATTATAACTTCTAAACATTACTAACACTATTATAAATATTTAATGGAATTCAATGAGTGAGAGTCAGTAAGACACAATGCATGAGTAATTATTAAAACATAATAATTTAATAAATATAAACAATTTAATTTACATTAGAAAACATAGCACAGATTTAATGCGGTTATTACTTTGCATATAAGCAACTGATTTAGTATGCTAATGAGTTATAGTATAATAATAAATTAATGTTATCAATGCGGTGATCATTACTTTAAGTAATGATAAGGACGTTTACAAATTCATCTCTAAAGAGAGGTTTACTCTTGATATGATAGTTAATAATTTATCGTTTATGAGCATATTTGGGCCTGTACAAATGAGGAATGGGTTAGCCTAAATTAGCTTTACTGTGACAATCCTAAAATATTCGACTAATTATAAAATGAGTGGTTTACAAACATCACTGTGCCACGTCTTATAAATAATATGAGAACTACCCATAAAAGAACTCGCAGTGCTAACTATAATGACAGCATTTAAAATGGAGAAGATGTCCGTCTTTGGACTGAAAAACTTTATCACATATATGATTCCTCTTGTATTTATCACAAGGCAGTATTCGAAAATATGAGTGGTAAGGATTCCATGGTACGCCCTCTGACGTGTCACATGCAGAGCCTTAATACTCTAATGTTTATCCTGAGATCGGTTCTACCAAACCTCATTCCTAGACGAGTTACGTGAAGAAAATCCGGAGTTCGGATGATAAATATGATAAAGCAAAATATAAGTACTTTAAAATGCTATCGTAAGTAAGCAACGCGAATATGGCTTAAGTCTTAAATGACTAATGAAATAATTTAAGCTTAAATAAAGCAATAATATCATGCGTAATGCCATGATAAAATAATAACCCACTCAGCATCGTACGTATAACTTTAATAAATTTAGGATGTCGAATATAGAAGAGGGAAAATATTATTTCCTATTTAACAAGTCCAAGTATTTTAAACGACAATATATTATAAGCAATTTAACTCTTAATGGCGTATAAATAATAAATAGTTATTAAAATATATTAATAATCAAATTTATTTTAAGAAGATAAAATGCATTTAAATATCGATAGTGACAACAACAAAAGGTTTATCTTATGCCATAATATAATTTTTAAACCATCCGCCATTAAGCATATATTTCAAATATTTAACCGAGCGAACAGCGTTCAGTAAGAAATTTTACGTTTAACTATTTAAATATTCCAAAATATCGGAATGATGATTGAAATAATATAAGTTCGCTAGATTAAAACATTAGCACACTAAAACTAATTTAATAAGATATATATTTAAAATAAGTTTTGCCGCATGAAATAAAATAATTAGAGTGTGAAACTTAAAAAGCTAATGATAGATTTAAAGTACATAATTCTGTGCTTAGCGTTTCAAAGAACAAGTTTAAAAACTTAAGAGAGAAAATCACAAATTTAACGATAATTAAGTTTATAGTCAGTTATAAAATAAATAAAGATTACATTCTGATTACAATTAAGATTTAGGAAAGAAATGAAGTGAGGAGAATTAAGAGTTCATTCTTCGGCAAAACGGATTACCTTTAGAAGTTATGGTGGCCACTTATAATAACGTATACGAAGTTTAGCAAGGCACAATATTAATAAAATAATGGTAGGCATCTTCCAATATTCTTTTACAGTTAAACATAACAGTTCTCAAGTAGCGATGGCATAGCAGGGAGGCAGAACAAAGGCGATTTAAGATCAGGGAGGCAAATTCCTTTTACTCACAGTCCATTTTGTTTCCACTCTCTACACAAATACCAGAGAGAAGAGTGATTTGAACTCCTTTTGCGCATTCCTAGAACTTCTGCTCCTCCTATACTTGAAATTTAGCAATATTGGAAGATGTAAACAATACGTTCCAGAAAGCATTATTTAAACGTATTTTTAAAATTGCAAATAACTTTAAAATATGATTTTTGGTTTGACTTGAAATGAGAATGACATTTTTAAATTGTAATAATACTTTTTAGAATTTTCTGGCATTGCTTTAGCTCTACATTAATTGTATTTATTTTTATATCTATAATACATATACGCACATACACAATTATCTAAGTGAAGGGAATTTACAAGCTTGGAAATAAAATATACTTAAGCTAAAATAATAATTCAACTGGTTACACATAACCATTTTGAATAAACAGGGTGGAAGTGATATGTGTATATGTGTGTGGTTAACATTCCTGAATGACCAAATAAACAGGTTCAAACCCTACTTTAAAGGTATGTAATGTCATCAGGCAGTGAAGTTAAATATGTACTACAGATTTACCACTTCAATATATATATATAAGATATTCATAGTAGAACAAAGTATTATTTTATACAGGAAACTAATTTTCTATTTCAACAAATTTTCATGAAACAAAGCTTTTAAAATCCATTTCAGGCAATTTTAATATAATGTCCAGTATCATATATACATGAATGTATTTATATGTTCATATCTTTATATAATTTAACATCTTTGTGGCAAAATTTAAAAAAAAATCCTACATATGGATTGCAGAAATTATCAATACGTTGGCTTAGGATATTTAAAATCTTTTAAATCATTTGCAATTAGATGTACTTTCTGAAGATACATACATTTAGTACAGGAAATCCTCTACTTCTATAAACCAACTTATATAAACAATTCCTGTATATGTAAAATGCACCCCCCCCCCTGAAAATGTAATATAGAAATCAATATATCTCTTAGTTTTGGGATATATTGTAGTGCTCATTTGCATTTGTTAAAATCTGCACCAAAAAAAAAAAATCCAACTTACACAAAAATTCGCAGAACAAATTATTTATTTAATAACAATTTTTTTTTGAAAAAATTAAACTTTAATATAATTTCATAAAGATAAAATGCAAGAACACATTTGCTTCTTTATAACATAATCTTTACCGATCTTTTAATATATTCCCCCCCCCCCCGTAAAATTATGAACGTGAAATTCTTTATAGTTAAAAAACATTTTTGCAACTTATTATCTTTTATAATTTACTGTGTATATATACAATCTTATCAATTATTTTCCTTTAATATATACGCAATAATAATAAAAAAAACTCGTTACAAGCAATAAGAAAAATTTGTAAACTAAAGAATTTCTTTAAATGTTAAATATAATTATCCAAAAACACAAATCAATTTTACATTCTTCATCGACAGAAATATAAATGAAATGGTTTGAAAATTGAATTAAAAATTAATTTAACTTGAATTTGCCAAGTTTTCTTTACAAACTAGCACACTTTAATTGGAGGATGTGTGTGTGTCATCTTGGAATTAAAATAATATTTAATTTAACAACTTTCCAACTCAATCACGTAATCATTATAAAAGAATATAACATATATATCAACTGCTTCAAAACAGTTTGCCACATTAACAATAAATTCAACAGTTTAAAAAATAAATAATAAATGACGATAAAACTAATTTTATTTTTAAGCAATCTGAAAAAGAAAAAAAATCAACATTAAAAATGTTTTGACTTATCGCATACTTCTTGATGAAGGAGCTCTGCATAACTATTATCTGTTAATGATATGACAAATGTAAAATACTGCCTGCGGTAAATATTGAATTTACCATTGTTAAAGAATCATATTTTTTAAATAAGGAATTGTCATAAGATGAAGTCCAGTTTTCAAGTGATGACGTTCATTACATATGGGAAAAAATTGCTAGCTACTAGTACAAAGGACCTCATGAAAATTACCATCTATGCATTCTGACAAAGATCATAATAAAATGTGTAACAAATTGTAAAGTGGAAATAAATATAAAAATACAAAAATTATATATAAAATGTATAAAAAGTCCATTTAATTTATAAATTCTGTGGCCTTTAAAATTTACAAGATATTCATGTAATAATGCAATAGGAAATTATGTAAAATAACTATATAAAAAAAGATGGTTTGAGTGATCCACATTCAGTCATAGTTAGGATTTGATTGTAATAAAAGTCAAATGTTAAAGAAGCACATACTAATGGATAGTATTCTTCAAGATTAAAATGAAAGGTTGCATTAAAAAGAATTACATTTTATTTCAAACATACTGATAAAAAATTTCATGTTCATTTTTTAAAAGCAATTGGAACTTGTGCTAATTTTCAAAATGGATTAAGCATTAAAATTACTAATTTGGATTTTCAAAGTATCATGTTATTGCCTAACAATACTTGCATTACCAGTGACATGATTAAATGTAAAGAATCAGCAATTTTCAGTTAACTGAATAATAAAAAGATTATGAAGCTTCATAACTTTACAAAAATTTAATCAAAAGTTCAATAACTGACAAGAATACTTTGGAATGATTCATAAAATAAAGTTGCAAAGTAGATATATCTCTTACTGATTGCTGTCATTTTAAGATATTTTTGATATATTGGAAGCAATAAATGAATCTAAAAAATGACATCATAATATCTATTACACTATTAAATAATTTAATATGATAATGATGATTATTCAGATAGTTGATGAGATTACTTTTTGATTAATGGTACAATAATTCTGATGACAGTTTGTAATGCCATGGGTAAGACACTTCTTTATAATTTTAAAATTAGAAAGATTACAAGTCTTAATGGAATATCTGCATAATTTTAAAACAGAGTTATATGTTAGTTTCAAATTCAATGAAATTCTAAAGAATACAAAGACCCAAGAGACAAGATGCCATCTGATCTTAATATTGTTTCTATTACTACATTTCAAAAAAAATAAAGATGGAGGGGCATACTGTAGATTATTATTTTTATTCATTACAGCAAAAGTACTTGCTTTCAGTTATAAATGAGTAGTTATCAGAAAACCTGAAAATACTATGGACATAGTTTTGTCACCAGGCAAATGCAAGAAAAGCATAGTGAATAAATGTGTGATTTAAACATTAAAATTTATCAGTTTAAAAGCCATTTAATTCAATTAATTGAAATATTTTATGAGAATGTTTGAAATAATCACTAGTTGTATATGAAGCAGGAATATGTACTAATTCCATTTTTGTGATTGGTACATAAAATATTATAGGTAGTTTCATAAAACAGGTATTATGATGTGACTCAGATTTAATGATGAACGTTACTGAAACTGCTTAAAATTGATAAAAAAAAAAAAGAAAAAGGATTTCTTGGTTCCTAGATTTACATTATGCTGATGATTGTATTAACTTCTTGCTAATTCAAAGCATGATCTGCAAAACGATTTCTATATTTTGAATGCAGTTATAATGATGTTGATAAGTAATTAACAGTAATGAGAAAAATTTTGTTATTTTTGTAGTATAAATAATTCTAATACAAGATAGGTTTTAGTTTGAAATTCAGATTTAGGTGGAAAGATGCAACACAGATTTCAAGATACTGATGCTGAAGTTAATTAAATAGAAGCTAGGGTAGTTGATCATAGCAATATAACTATCTAAACAAAATCATTTTTATTAGAGATCTATTATTCTAAAAAATATATTGTATGAAAGTGAAACATAAATCCTAATTACTATACATAAAGATAATGAAAAAATTTCATTTAAGTAAGTTTCATAATATTGTAAAAACATAATTATAAGATCAGTCAATGTATGAAGATACTAAATCTATTATTAAAAGAGTAAACTATCATTGGATTGAATATACGAAATGAAAGAATGGTAGAAGACTTTTTAGGAAAGTCTTTTATGTACAATTATGAGCATCATTTTTGTGAGAATGACAAATACCATCTATATTATAAAAATTGCCTCAAGAATATATTAAAGATGTGAAATATTGACAGCTTATATTGAAGGTATATAACTGAGAATAGAGGACCTCAGAGAGCTACAATTAGGCAAAATATAGAAGTCTTTTAGAATGTTCATTGCAGGAAAAAAGATAGCATAATATGTCAAATAAAGATTAAATAGATAATGTGAAATATATAGACATATTTACAATTATTCTTTGATTTTTTTCCATCTTTTTATTTACAAGAGGTTACTTATGATAATGATAAGTACGATAGCATTTATTTGTACATTATCTATGCTGATCTGAATGATAAATCTTTATTTCTTGATAACAAAACTATATCTCAAATTTTATTATTTAAACATTTTAAATTGTTGTTAATTTAAAAATATTTATTTACAATGCATTAATTATTTGAATTTTTATCCTATAGAATGTATAAAATACATTACAAATTTTATAAAAATTTTTTTTAGCAAAATTTAGTTAAAATTCATCATCATTAGCAATGACTTATATGTAGGGCAATTCTAACTTTAAAAAAAAAGATAAAGACAAAAAATAATAAGTAAGTTAAAAAAATAATGGATTCAGAATTGATATGAATATAATCAAAGGATGAATATTAACATTACATAAAAAACAGTCCTCTTGTTATAGTTAGCACAGAGAAATTAAGAATGGTATGAGTCACAAAACAACCAATCTTTATACAAATGAAGTGTCTGAAAAAAAGATGCAAGAATAATGATGATTAATTTAATTAATTATAAATATTGTATCAGTAACTTTTATTTATTTAAAAACATATTTCTGCATTAGTCCTAAAAAAGTATTGTATGTATGATTTAAATGTTCATTACATAAATGTCACGTAGGAAACCATATGACATTTGAGTACAAGAAATGGCAGATCCAAACTACAATGTATAGACTTCCAAAATAATTGAATGGTTTATTGTTATTAATTATAAACACACACACAACCCCCCCCATATATATATATATGCAACTAAATAATGGAACCAACATGTTATATATTTATGAGTACCCATGTAGTTACACACTATGTTTTAAAATTATATTACTTTGATGTAAGTATTAATATGATATTGTGTAAACACACACATATATATATATATTACAAAAGTGCTATTACAGTAGATATTATAAATAATTGTAGTTACTATGGCAATGGTGAATATAATACATTTCAAGCAATGCTGTTAATTTATTCCTAGTTTTTTTTTTCAAACTAATTCAAAGATGTGTTTGTGATTATGAGTGCATTTTAAATATGGATATTTTATGCATTTTGTGAAGTAGATGTTTTACTCACTTAATTTACATAATGTTTTGCATAATCCTACACTGTTTAGTGCAATGGTAGAATTAGAGATTTTAGAGAAAAAGATACTTGTACCAAAACTCAACTTGAATGTTTTAAGTAATTTCCAAAGTAAGTAATCATTTGATTATCTTATTTTTTCCAGATATCCAATTGTATACAATAATCATTAATATAAAACTTGTTGAAATCTGTTTTCAAATTCAATTAGAACTTCTTGAACACTACAGCTGATTCTATTTGATTGTCTGCATTTCAGATCTTTCTAAATAAAACACTGTCAAATCTTTTATTAGCAATCTTATCATTAGGGTTAAACCAGACTACCTTTTATTAGCAATGAAGGCTGCAGTATAATAAGATTATTTTGGGTTAACATTTGAGTATTGACATTCATTTGATCAATCAAGATTATTTTGATTTACATTTCCATTAAAAATAGGAAAATAGTCATTAACATCTTAGCTTTTTTCTTAAACACTTTAGGTTTTAACTGATCATCTTTTTCATGTTTTTTCTTTCACTTCTATCTTTTAATTAAAAAAATACAACTTATTACATTTATATTATTTTTTAAAATTTGTTAAAAGCTTAAATAAAATTAATACGAAAAATAAATATCAACTTTGCAAAAAAAAAAAAAAAAAAACAATCCAGAAAACAGAAATAACCAAATAAAACAGGCTTCATTTCAGCTTTCAAGCTAAAAAAATAAATTTAATAAAAAATATTTTTTACTAAATCTCTATGTTTAAAACATTTTTTTTTAAAGCATACATTCAGGTAGTAAAAATATACATTGAAATATCAAAAAATAACTTTTACTTATAAGTAAAAAATTATAATAATATAAAAATTAATGATGGAAGGCATTTCCTTTTTTATATCATTAAGTTTTCATTTGTCTAATTTTTTATTATTAAAAAACAAACAAATATATTCGAATAAAGGCTAAATGTAAACAAATGTTTAATAATTTTACAAAAAATAAATAATGAACAAGTAAAAAAAAATTATGCATAAAATTAGTTTTCTATTTATGATATTAATAAAATGTATGTTGTACAAGCTTAGAAATCAATTTTCTCCTCAGTAGACAAGTAGTTTCAAATTATTCTTTTCTTGGATCATTGGTATCTGCTGAAATCTAGGTACTTTAACTAAAATTTTAATCTGCTAAATGATTAGCAATATGTTAACAGATTAATGCTGATTGGTTGGCTACAAATCAACAACCAAAAAAAAAAAAAGAAATGCTTGTGTGAAAAATTAAAAGTTTACTAAACTATTTTTAAGCTCTACTTGAATCAACATGCCATAATAAGCATGAAAGATAATTAATATTTTTTGTTGTTTTCAATTACTATTTTAACTTTGAACTGTAGAGAGAAATACAAGCTATCATTTGATAGGTTTTCTTACTGTTTTACTCAATTTACACTGCATTGCCAAGTTAAAATATATTTATAAATTTTTAAATCCATAAAATCAATGAACTTACTAATAATTAAATTTCTTGATATACATTTTAATATAATATTTTCCTCTTATTATATGAGTTCGTGCAATAACCCGATTCTCTAATTTCAATTCACCCTGTGCTTTTTCTAGTAATATACTAGACAAGTGTGTGTATATATTGAAATGGAAATATGTATTTCATTTTTAATTAGGTGTCTGACTAAAGGGAAATTAATTTAAGATTCAAATATTAGATGGTTAGTAAAATAGTATAGCCAAGTAAATATAACAATAGATTACATTCTGATTTGCCACAGATATAAGCTTACACACATTAAACATAAGAATATTATTTTGATTTGAATAAAAATACAAAAATATTTTCTTTTTATATGAGTTTGATCTTTTATTAGGATAAAAAGATTTATTTAAATAAAGTTTTAATTAAGAAATTCCAAGTAAAAAGAAAAAAACCTATACGATATTAAATTATTTACATAAAATAAATTGAGAATCAGAGGAGAAAATTTATATTGCAGTGGAATAGCAAATTATGAAACTCCCCTCATATTCAAGGTATATAGCATATAACAGCTCCCTTGTTGATAAACATTGAATCAGAATACAATACATATTTATTTAAGTGTACATTACTTTTCAACATGCACATATATATATAAAACACAAATATTTTTTAATATATGTGTATACACAAAATTTTACAAAACAATAATAAAATTATTAATAAAAATTGAAGGGGGCACATTTATATATATTTTACTAATTGTCTGTTCACTCGTACATTAACTGAAGCAAGAATAACCATATTTTTCTTTTAAAATTAGTCTCTGGATAATTTTCTTTTTTTTTTCAGTAACATTTTTTTTTTTTGTAAAGTCTGTTTAATAAAAAATTGTGTGTTTTTTTTTAAAGTCAGTATTATCTTTAAATATTTTTTTCTAGAAAATAATTTATTATACAAAATACTGCACATCAAATTTGGAAAGAATAAAGAAAGAATAAGGTGTATGTTCTTTCAACATAAATCAAAGAAATTTTATTAATATATATTGTAACCGGACCACCATACAACCCTTTTATTACTTCAGTTATAACAATTTCCTGATGAGCATGTTGCAGGAAGGAACTATCAATTGGCATTACCCAATGCAGATGTTAACCCCCCCCCCACAACAATATTTCCTGCTCATCAGAGGATGTAGTACCATAGAGGCTGGAAGCATCTAGACATTTATATGTTTGGTTTTCCAAACGGCGCCACTAGAGTTCCATCTCACTACAACCTGACTTACCTAGGTCTAGTTATGCCAGACATAGCTCAGGAGGCATGAGATTCTCATGAACAAGTGCAATGACTGATGAGTGATGCAATAAAAACAAAATAGAATTGGACAACTGGATAACTAAATTTAATTTTTAGTAACAATAATTTTATTTAATAACAATTAATTTGCAAGTTCTAATAAAGTTCATTCCTATCCATGTGATGACTCATTTTCATTTCATTTATGAAAAGGTTAGAAGCAGTTTGTTGATCAATAGTTCATTTGCAATTCATTTTAATAAAGTTCATCCTTCATTTCAAATGAAGGCTCATTTTGATGTATCTTAGGTAAAGGATTCAAAGGGTCTTTTATCTAGTAGACGTCTACCAATTCTGCATGAATATTTTCCACTCTGTATTCCACATCTGTACATCTTTTTTTAGGTAGGTAAATAGGTAAGATGAGCTATTCCAGATCTGTAAGGTTTCTATAATTCAGCCAAGTATCAATGTACATTGGTTCTCATAAGTTTCATTATTTTCTTTGTATACAATCGAAATTCATGTAAGCATTTGTAATTTTTATAGTACATTATTTTATTCTATTTATCAAACAGGTAACGTGAACAAATCTTGGTTTGTGGACTATTCATAGTCCAGTCAGTGTAAATGTGCATCTATGTGCATAAGTTTTATTACTTTCTTTCCACAAAATCAATATTCAGGTAAGTATTAAGCATTTGCAATTTTATTCAATATGCAGGTGAGCATTTAGAGTCCATATAGTATTTCATTAGATTTATTAAATCCAGTAATGTGGTTTAAATTACTCCCACAAAATCAATATTCAGGTAAGTATTAAGCATTTGTAATTTTATATCAATATGCAGATAAGCATTTAGAGTCCATATAGTATTTCATTACATTTATCAAATCCAGTAATGTGGTTTAAATTACTCCCACAAAATTAATATTCAGGTAAGTATTAAGCATTTGTAATTTTATATCAATATGCAGATAAGCATTTAGAGTCCATATAGTATTTCATTTATACTTTATCACGAATAAATGATTTTCATAATTTTAGTTTCATTCATAATTTTCCAGTAACAAACATATTTTCATGCAGCTACATTTATTAATAATTCTTTTTTTAATATATATTTATAATAAAGACATTTTGTTTGTCTTTTGAAACATATATAATTTTAGTTTAAGAAATACATTTGTTTATCTTTTAAAAAACACATATAATTTTAGTTTAAGAAATAAGTTTTGTCTTGTCTTTTAAAAAACATATATCGAATATTTTTATAAAATCATTACCTTCATTTATCCAGTTGTTGCTTCAAAAAGGGGTCATCGCATTTCAGCTGAATGGCATTATTTCCTTTCTATGATGTCTATCCAGGCAAATCTAGAAAAATCATGGCTTAGAATGGAGAGGAAAAGCGGTTACGTTAGCCCTCCATCGCTATGTTTTCATTAATAATGTTTTCTTTTTCCATTATTAACAGTGGTTGTAAAGGTTATATTCCAAGGTGACGAAAGTCAGAGTTGAGTAACACTTAAATAAGAATTTTAACTTTTTAATTCTTCACTTTTCTTACTATCTTTTTCTCAAAAAAAAATCTTCTTTAAACATACACTTTAAAAATCCAATCTAATCTGCCCTGAACTTGCAACTTGACTATTTATATCTGATTCTTGGACTGATTAAACAGCCTTTCCCACTGTACTTAATTTGCATACTGCTCTCATTTAAGCCCGATTGCCTTTCTCTTCATAATGATTGGATAATCTACTTTTTTAGTGGGATAGATAAGAGATCATAAGAATTAAGCCATGTTTTTCAATTTACTAACTTTGCCTCAAGTGATTATTACACTTTATTCGAAAACATCCAAAAATTAAAAATGTAATCAATTTAATACATGCCAGCTTTAAATAAATATGTGATATATTTAAATTATATCGTAATCCAAAACTATAAAATCAATAATGATTTTCTTTATTATTTTCTTTTCTCAATTATAGAAAATAATAATTTTCTTGTAACGTCATAAACTAAACTTTTTTATACATCTGCTGTTTTTTAAGGTGGAAGGGTAACTAGCTCTTAGAATAAATATACATGTGAAACATCATTCTTGTTTCAATATATATATATATAATCATTTATAGTGATCAGAGAAAAAACAAATGGCTGCTCAAATATAACATTTGTAAATTTCAATAGCATATATGTGATGTCATGTAGTAGATGCAGTGTAGTTAATGGCTCCACTGTATATTGTTATCAGAAATTGCCTAATCTCAAAATGATCTGTCAGCTTTCATTTGTAATTAAACAATGTTATACATTTTATTTCCTTATCTCAAAATTTTGTTTTAAAAATAGAAATATTTTTACTATAAATCTGTTTTTAATTATGAGATTAAAATTCTTTAGAAAAAAACTTTTAGTATAAGTAGCATGTAACAGAAATCAGTGTCTTTTCTTTCATCTCCTTCCTTTGCCATGCTGATTGTCAATAGAAAAGTCACCTCCCAACCAATATGCAACTGACAAAAATCTCAGACACAAACAATAACTTTCTATGGATTGCTAGTTTACATATTGGAAACCCTTTCTTACATGTATAAAACCAGTTAACCAAATTGGTCTTGGTCCTCGAAGTAGCCAAATTAAATCAATCATGTAATAACAATATAAAAAAACCCTCATGTATATTTCAGATATGTGGAAAATTGATGATGATAAAGTAAATAATTCAAACATATATGGAAACCCAATATAACCAAATGTTTAAAATTAACCAAAGAAAACACAGGATCATGCAATGCTAATTTAAATTTTGAATTGGAATACAGAGCACTTTAAAGAAATTAATATTCTTATTATCACCAATAGACTTTGCTGACTACAGCATAAAGACTGATCCAAGGTAATTATATGAAAGCCATTTTAATTTATAGACATTTCATGAACATTTAAATTCTAAAATAAATGTTCTTTTTGCCTATAGACTCATATTATTATCTTTTTCACCTGCAATTTTTTAGTTAATATTTTTTATTATTCATTTTAACCTAACAAATATTTTGTAAATTAGAGTTAATGATTTAAATTATATTGTGTTATTAGAATATTAGTTTAAGAATTAAAAAGAGAGAATATGGTTTATGAAGACTAAACTCCACAGCTTAGTTTATTTTAAAATATTTAACTACAATCAATAGTTTGGATGACAGAAAGCACCTTCTTAATACTTATTTAAGTTATTAGAAGATAATCTTATTTATGTAAAATGTATGGAATAAATATGCCAATGGAAATTATTATTCAAAATTAATATCATTGAGTACTATCATATATTTTAAATATTTTATTAGAATCAATATTTAAAATATTTGTATTTTTCAAAAAAATGAAAAGAAGGGAAATTAAAAAATTTGTTAGTCACCTGCTGAAACTGATGCTAGAATGTGCCTTTATTTTATTGATTTGTTAAAATAGGCTTGACTTATTAGTTAAACATTTTAAACATATTGTAATTATATTATGATATATTTATTGTAACAGTTGTGGTACATGGCACCCAAAAACATAGTAGTGTGTGTGCATACACACACACACACATATATATATATATATATAAAGCTGAAAGGAAAATAGAAATAAACCCAAACAAATTTTGTAGATATTTTCTACATTTTCCTGGAATAAAATCACACTAAAGGATTAAATGCAGTTTTACTTCCTATTATTAACAATCTATTATACCAAAATATTATAATACCAATCAAGACTTTACTTATATGCATTACGTGGACGATATTTTATCACTGCCTCTAGGGATAATATCTTAAAAATACTTAAGGAACTTCAAAATCTAATTAAACTATTGCTTAGCATCATACATAAAAATAGCAACAAAAAAATTAAATATCACGATCTCTCTTTATCATGAAACAATCATATAATAGATTACAAAATGATAGTCAAACCCTTTGAAATTCGAAGCTGCATTCACCCTAAATCCAACTCACCTGCATCACATAAATTTGCTGGTTTAAACACTTTTTTATCCAGAAACTTGCATCTATGCAAATACAAAGCAGACAGGAAAGAAAATATCAACAATTTAATTAGACTTATTGGCAGTAGGCTTCAAATTTAAATCGAGTAAAAATTTCATAATAGAATAAACAATATCGCTCCTCATACTGATTTACCTAGAATCACCATCCTTTTCATTCCCAAGATTTCTAAGAGAATAACTAAAGCATTAACCAATAAATTTAAAATCAAATTCAGAACCTCGTCTAATTCTAACAGATTAATCAACAATTCAAAAGATCATATTGATCGATCGCTCACCCCTCATGTTGTATACTCCATATCTTGCCTTCATGCCGGATGCCACACTGTATAGAATGGGGAAACCAAAGGTACCATCAACACCAGACTCGCTCAACACCTCATTGTCTGTATTTTTGGAGCATGCCTATAACTCTAGGCATGCCAATCCTGTAATCTTATGCACTGAATCTAATGATCACAGAAGAAAAATCAAAGAAGCATTCTACATTCATGGAAATATTCATGCCATCAATAGAAAAGATATGTGCTTAGAGATTTTGAAAAAATGGGCTACATAACACATTGTTGATTTAAATATTTTTGCATACACTTTCCTATATGTGTTTTATTACAGCTATGATTATGAGGCATGGATCCTCAAAAACATTAAGCTTATATGTATTTACTAATTAAATTATATCTTCTCCATTAACCAAAAGACTGTTTTTTACGAGGCTCCTCGTCGACATCTGAAATCACTCTAACTCAGCCAGTTTTTATACGAAAATATTCGTTAAATACGTATTGAATTCGTTTTTAAAAGTTCTGTACGATGGTGACATCTTCCGATTTATTTTAGAAGTAAAAAATAGAAAAAAAATGCATTTAAACCTAAACAAAGAAGGAACATTATTTGTGATTGGTTCTTAGCATGCTCTCAGCCGAAAAAGACATTCTGATTGGCTGGAAAGAACAAAGAAACTGCCTGATCAAAGAAAATAAAGAAAAACGCTGAGATTTTCATTTCGAATATGATTTAATTATTATAAAAGAATATTTTGAGAAATTAAAATTATTTTCAGAGAGAATAATAAAAAAACAAAATTATTTTCGAAAAATATTGAAGATTTAAGTAAATATATTGAAGATGTAGTAAAAAGAAATATTTACTTTTCTATAACGTAAAAGTCGATCTTTTTGTTTACATTATAACTTTTATGTTGCCGATATTGAATATCTTAGAATAAATAAATAGCAATTTATTTTTGAAAGAACTTTCGTTGTCTTCACAACCTGAAAAATTAATTATATACTTTTTATAAACGTATCTGAGTTGAATTTAATATTATAGGCGAATATGTTTTAACAATAGGCTTTGTCTTCAGTTTGTGAGTTGGCCAATTAAAAGATTTGATTTTTATCTGATACAACCAATGATAAAATTAGCGGTTAAAAGGTTAAACTTTATTTATAAGTGTGTGTTTGTTTACTAAAGGATTAAATAATTTTGAATTTAAAATAAAATTTTATTATAAATTAAACATTTGAAAATATCTAATTAAAACAAGCATGTTTTATGATAATAGGTCTACTGATAATTGTAAAAATTTCTATTATCTATTTTTAAAAATCTTTGTAAATTATACTTTGATAAAATTCCAAAAGTAGCTTTTAATTAAAACACAAAGATTAAGAAGGTAAGGAAAACATTGTTTAATTAATGTATTTTATCCAACTCAAAAAAAATTTGGGGGTAGTTTGTTATAGTTAGATATATTTGGTTTTAGCAGCAGTTGGTTTCTGTGAAATGACCATGAAATAATTGAAAGACAATGGACCAGCAGTGGCTATCATGATGGTGGAGTTTGAATTCACATGGAGGAAAATGAGTCAACTTCCAGTGTCATAGCCACAAATGTGTTTTAAAAGATAGTTTGCTTGCCTGAAGTCTATCCAATCCTGATCAGAAGAGGGATCACTGCAGACCAACAGTTAACTGAATTATACCTTTGCCAATGATAAATATAAACTTGTCTCACCACGACTCAGCTCACCAAAAAAATCCCATCAGTTTACAAAAGAAATGGTATACATATGCTGCTATGTCTATACACAAAGAACCACAGATAAATGTACAACTAATTATATAAAATGCAATGGTGAGCTCTTTCAAATAATTCATTTACTGACATTTTAAAAGTCATAGATATATATAGAATGATATTAATTTAAATCATTTAATAAAGAAAAAAAGAAACACTTAAAATTTGTATTTTAAATTTAAAGACATTATAATTAATTAAGAATGACCTTTGATAGTTATATATATATATATATATATATATATCTATATATATATATATATATATATATATATATATATATATAGAGAGAGAGAGAGAGAGAGAGAGAGAGAATGGTATTACTTTAAATTGTTTATTGAAAAAAAAAACATTTAAATTATATATTTAAGTTTGAAGATTTCATGATTATTTAACAGTAACTGGTCACAAAGATTGACAACATTTTTTTTTTTTTAAGAAAAGATAAATAAAACTTTTATGAAAGAATTCCATTCTAATTACAAAAATAAATTAAAAATAAATTAGAAAATGTATATGTTACTGATTTAAATTTTTTTTTTTTTTTTTTTATGTTTTTCTTTTAATTAAATGGATTATAATTAATTAAATAAGATACCAAGTTTGGCCAATATTATTTTAAATATCAAATATGTAACATTTATTGTGATAAATAATTGTTTGTCATAGAAAATCAGTGTACAACATGTTTTAAAGTACCAACTACCATCATTATCTGATATGAAATTATAATGCATATTAACAATAAACAGGCTGAAATTACATTATAAAGTTTAGTTAATAAAACAATCTTGTGATGCTTTTAGATAAATATTTCATTCTTTATGTTTGGTTAAAAAACCATACTTAATGTTCATGGCATACCATTTGAGACTTTTATCTACACTTCAGATTTCATGTAGGCAATATTTGCTTTGTTTTTTATTTTACAAACTGCATAAATTCATATGGATGTCAGTATATGGATTGAGTAAGAGAAAATGTTTTAACACTCTTCGTATTTATGCCTGCACAATGTGGGCAATGATTTTCAAATTATAAACATACAGGTTGAGATTAAGATTAATGATTAAGATTATGCATGCACATTTTATACCTTCATTTTCACCTTTCTCTCTACTTTCCAAAAAGGTAAATTTTATTTTTCTAAAATAAAAAATTTATTATAATTTTTGTGATCAAGTAGATTGAATTTTTTCGTCTTTCTCTCATTTTTTTGATAGTTACTGGAGAACAATTCAACGTGAAAAATATATCAGTAAAAAGTTTTACCTTTTCCATTGTATTTTAAAGACAAACATTATGGGGGTCTAATGATAAGTATTTTTATTTTTCTATATTTTTTTAATTATTATTTTATTATATATTTTTTAATTATTGTTTTTTTAAAATATATATTTGATTTAAAAAAATCCAAAAAATTTCTATTGAAACTAACATAAAAAAAAAAGATCGTGATTATCGGCCTTTTTTTCCTATAATGTGAACTGGGTGGAATATTTGAATTAATTGATATGACACAAAAATAAATATATTTTGGAAATATAATGACCTGATTTAGATTTTTCTATAATTTTTTTGTCTACATTTTAATAATAGTAAAAAATACACAAATGCTAAAAATAATGATTTTGACAGTATATATATAAACTACAAACTTATGTGCCTCAAATTTAACTCTATAATGAATTTAGTATTTCATTCACTTTTTATTTTATTTTGTATATATAGTGACTATTTTAGTAGTACTTTTTAATAAATTACAAACTGTATTGAAGTTCTTTATTATAATATTGAAATTATAATAATTATTGATCAATATTAACTACTTGTTATAAGGGATGTTATTAGGGATGTCTTATACATTGTAAATCCCTGTATGAAAATGCATTTTGAAGGGCTACTGAGAAAAATGAAAAGTACTAATGTCTTTATTGTATAAAGTTTTCAAATGATGGATTACCTTAGGTAAGTGTTATTATATACTAATATTTTAGAAATTTTATGATGAATCCAACTAACCTACTAACAAAAATATAATTTTAAGTTGTATGCATGATAATTTAGGGATTTATGAGATAATATGAAAATAATTATTAGAAATATTACCTTTTATTCTTTTTTTTATTACTTTGAATATCAATGACTATATTTTTTTCAGTTTAATTACATTCTTTGGTGTTTAATCTTTAAAACGATATTTATTATGTCATTTTTTATTAATAAAATTAAAGTTATGATAAAATTTGTGGCTTAGCATAAATTTTTTAAATATTCAATATGGTTGCTTGAAAGTGAAAAGATTAAAAACCAAACCGTTGTTGACTAGATTTTTGAATGTTATACTTCTTGCATGTAAATGGATAATTGTTTTATCTAGTTGTAGAATATATATGTATTTATACATATACACAACTATTAAATAATAATAATAATAATAATAATAATAATAATAATAATAATAATAATAATAATAATAATAATAATAATAAAAGGTTTCACATTGCTAGTAACTCGATTCTCGTCTTTTCTTTTTAAATATTTAAAAAGCAAGCGCTTGATTAGATAAACGTATGCAGTTTTATAGTAAAATTAATTTTGCAAACTATTAGAAATATTTAGTTCTCTTCTTTTTTATTAAACAAGAAGTCTTCCAAACATTGATAAAATCAACATTAGAAATATGGTCAGTTGGCATCCACTTGTGAACTACAAACCTCAATACAGTGCCGAAGTTTTCATTTACACTTGAGTGCAGTTGTTAGAATACCATACGAAGTAATTTAGTTCTGACTTCGCTTATTTAGTGTTCTTTGCTCTGACTTTGTTTTAATAACTCAAGTGATAGGTGTACATGTGAGCGCTCTTCTGTTACAATTGCTTATATTAAAAAAAAGGTTTAGCTGATTAAGAATTATCCAATCCACTAAACAGAACTCTTTTATTTAAAACAACACAAAAAAATGGACTAAATCAAAATTGCGACCGCTGGCATAGTTTCAATCTTATTCTAATCTATTAAAAATGTAATTCATAGTAAGGCACATATTTAAAGTAAAAAAAATAATTAGCGATTGGTTTAAAGAGAAACCTACGCAAAAAAAAAAAAAAGAAGAAGCAATGTTATTTTCATAAAAAAAATTAATGCCAAAAGTATTAACAGGTATTTCTTATTATCAACATCGAGCTTGGTTAAATATATATAATTTCTTTAATAAACATACTATATATTGCTTGTATATATGTATACAATTTAACATAATTCACGTATGTGCAATACGTATACATGGGTGAATCAGTGTGTAGAAATTGTAATATAGATGAGTACAATGCCATTAACTTTAAATATGGATGCATAGAGAAGTTTCTTTTCTTTTTTTTTGCAATTTTTATGGTAAAACAAAAATAAAGATTTAATGTCTTGTACCACAATTCAATAAAGCAGATCATTCAAGATATATAAAGTTAATAGATATGATTATACACAGATAAGTGTATGAAATTACTACAGACTGTTGCTTTTGGCAGGATGGCTCAGTTGGTTAGAGTGTTATCTTAAAATTAAAAAACTCAAGAATCTAAGGACCCAGGTTCGAATCTCAAGCTAATACTGTCACTGGCCACGCCAGCAACACCTTACAAAGAGGGAAGACTAATACCTCTCGGAACATTGTGCATATACTAACCTGTTTGATGTGCTATTATTAAAAGTTGAATGTATTTTGAATATTTAAATAAAGTTAAATTTTTGTAAAGACATTCAATACATATGATGGAAATAGTCCAATATAAAAATACAACAACATCATCCCAAACATTCAGAAAAGCACTGATTATATATATGTGTGAAGAATCTGTGATCTGGATCAATTGATGTGTGCTGGTTCAGCATGAAAGCCGTATATTGGAGATCATTTATCATTTTCAAATGTGTGTGGTTATGTGTGTCAGTTGTTTGCGATAGTGAATAGTTGTGGGATCTTAAAAGTCTGTTCAAAATCCCTACATTAAATAAAAATATTAAAACGTTTAAATATGATTATAATAAAAAAATTCTAAAAATAGATGTTTTTTATTTTTACTTTTTATAATAAAAATAATGTGAAACATGTATGAGAAGAGTAGTTTAATACTGCATATTGTATTTCCCATATTATAAAAAAACTACAAAATTAGTAATAGAGTAGTTTTTTGTGAATCTTTATATATCAGTGAAACATGATATGCTAATAAGTATTGAAATTAAATTAAAAGGCTGCAACCTCTCGCACTTATTCTTATCTGATAACCAATCAGATGTTTTGTTTATTAAATAATAAAAGTAAAGCATAAAAAAATAATATATGCTTCTATGCAGTTTGTTTTCTTGAATACTGAATCAATGCACAGTCCCAATGTTGTAATGAATGAACAAAGAGATTTAAAAAAGGGCAAAATAAAAAAATCAAAACTTCTTAATAGGAATTTAATCTCATAAAGCAGCAGAAAGTAAATATAAAAAAATACATTGAGCTTGGGATATATTATACATTTTGATTTGGTGATATTTAAAATGATAATTATATAGCTAAAACTTTCTTGAATATATGTTGTTAATTTATGAATTGTATTTTTATTTTAATTTAATTGTGGAATATTGTTTAATTAAAAATAGCTTTACTTGCTGTTGCTTAACCTTTATAAGAAATTTCTCAATTTGATATTAAATGTTAATTGCCTAAACAATTGAAATTCCAGTGATTTTTTTATTATGTTCACATACATTCAATACCAGATTTGTATACAGGCAAACTTAAGAAATTGTCGGACAGAAATGATAAAAAAGCAATTTGAGGCACTTGAAGTTTGAAAAATCAATACATTAAAAAATATTCACTGTGCTGCATTTTGAATCAGAAAATGAATAAGGAATAGCAATAAGGACGGTCAAATTTTCATAGCAATAATGTTAATAAGTTTAACAAAATCATAATGTAATAAGATAGAAGCTTCAATTTACTGTTTAAACAAATAGTTTTTATTAAGAAAGCTGGTCTGCATAGTTTGGTCCAGTGGTAGTATAGCAGATTCTGGAGCTTAAAGTCTGTGAATCATGTCTGACCTATTACTTCAACTTCTTAAGAACTCATGAATAATAAATCCATTCAATTATTATTATTAAGAAAGGTAATTATTTATCTTTAATGATTTTCTTCTATGATATACTTAATTTTCAAAACAATAGAAATTGCCTTTTTTAATAATAAAATTTTACAAGAAGTTTATGCATACATAAAAATTATTGCTGCAATATATTTGTAAAATGAGTATAAAAATAAGCCAAAAGAAATATACAAAAATGAATCTCCGCTTAGTAAAGTTAAAATAACTCTTTGAAATCTTAAAAATCTACAGGATTCAGATCCTAATGAGATACCTGGAAAAGTTTTAAAAATCTATGTTAGCTTCAAAAATATTGTAATTTTTTGGAACATACAGACTCATGAAGCTGTCCTGCCTGATATTAAAAATAATTCTATTTTAAAAAATAAATAGGATAGACATTACAATAATTACCACAAAATATCATTACCATCAACTACAGCAAAAACATTTTCAAGGATTTTATAGAATAGATGAACAGTTATAAGATACTCAATAAAAAGCACTATGTTGAAGTCAAAAGATTGATTTATATGCAATGTATATTGACTTTGTCAATTTAGTCAATGAATTTGACTTCATTAATCAAACAGATCTGTAGCATTATAAAAAGTTAGTAGATTGCTCATCAAAGTTTATTCTTATTATACAGCTTCTACATGATAAAATGAGGAAAGTGTTATAACAGGAACAAAATCTGAGAATGTGAAATGAAAACTGATATTAAATAAAGATGTGTACTATGTGTTTGACTTTTATGAAACAATCTTTGTAACTATTTGAATGCAGTTTTATGAAGCAGGTATTAAAAGCAATTCATGTTTGATAATGAATTTTTAAATTTAAATCTATTAAAAATAAAAACAAAAAAATTATCTTCTTGGCTTCTAGATAGATATACAATATGTTGATAATTGTGATATTCTTTTCACTTCAAAAGACATCATGTCTTAAATGTAACATATAAAGACAATGATTTTAGTAATTAATTAAAAAGCAAAAAATTCAAATTATTTTATAAAGACGTGGTAGAAAAAACAAATTCCCCACTTTTAGCTCAGATGGTGATCAACTTGAGAATCTGAGATAATATAAATATCTAGGTAGCATTTCAAGCAAAATTGGATTTAAAGTTATTAATAAATCTGATATTTAGTTATCTCACTGCTCTATGTTCATTATTATGTTTTGATTATTATTTTTTTTCCTCATGTGTCATAGCATCAGCTGGGAAGCGAACCCGCTAACCCGGGACAACTGCTTGTAAAGCAGCTGTCGCTGACCTTTCGACCATCGATGCTTGACTTGATTATTTTTATTTATTTAAAATTAAATTTTGATAATAATATCTTTTACAAATTTTTTAAATTATTGAAACCTGATTATTATTACATTACCAAAAATTATTTGATTAATCTTATCAAATTTTGATAAATAGTTTAAATTAAATAAAGAGCTGTAATGTTTCTAATTCTTCCTTTCACAGCATAAGCATCTGTCATATACTTTACAGACAAAAATATTTTTTTTAGAATATGCATTCTTTAAATAAAGTGAACCCCAGACAAAATTGGATATGTATTGAAATGCTATAATATTGAGAACAATTTCTATTAAACAAAAGGTTAATATTCTAAGTACACTTTAAGATATGATTCCTCTTCTCAAGGAGTTTATGAACTTTGCTGTGAAATATGGCAAGAAACAAACATAGGAATGAGAAATCATTGTATTAGTGATAGAAATGATAAGTTATTATACAAAAACATCATAAACCATCACCAGCACTTGCTCTTCATGTCTTGAATACTAGTCATCATATAGATTTATCCAAGGCCAAAATCAATTCCTAACAAATCAATCTTCTTCAAAATACATTTAGAGAAGTCATAAAGATCTTAAAATAATTAACTTGTATAAACAAAAATACTACAATTAATTCATTTGAGCTTTTTGTTTGTAATATCACATATTCAATTTCTACCTACAATTAATTAATTAATTAATTCTTTATAATTTTTTGTCTTTGCAGTGATAACAAAATAACATCTTTTCCCAGCTGATGGCAAATGCTATTTTGTCAGAACATCATATACATTTAAACATTTTAATGACATGGTTGCTCCTGGAAATCACTATGGATTATAATTTTTATTTCTCATGAAAAAAATTTATTTAAATGCATTTAATATGTTGCCTAGATATGAAGGTCAAAAATTCATTCACAGTTTTATTTAAATGTTGATTTGAATGTCTTTAGAAATTTTTAAAACTTTATTTAAATCTTCTAGTTACATTCAACTATTAGGAATAGCAACCGGTTAGTATATAAATAAAATTTTAAGTGACACTATTATCTTTCGTTCTTATTGTTGGTCTGATCAATGACAGAACTAGCATGGAAATTAAATCTGAGCCTTTATATTCTTGAATATTGAATTTAAGTCAATGCTTTAACCAATGAAACAATTTTGCTAAATGAAACAGACATCAGAAAATTCATATAATTGTCTATGAGTTGTCTTCTGATTTCTTCACTTTTTCTAAAGAACAATATTAATTAGTGTTCCAGACATTTTGTTTGAACATGCTTCTTTTTCATGCAATATTTTTGTATTTTCGCAATCAAACATATGTTCATTGGTACACAAATGCTCTGATACTTTAGGTATATCTGTTTCTCTTTTCTATTTACCAGTTTGTGCTCTTTCAATCACTCCTCAAAAGGAAAACTGATATTAACATTCACCCCATTCACATGGTATTTCATAGGTGTAATTTTTATTTTGCAGTACATCACATTTAGGCTTTGTAGATGTTAAAATTCTTCATGGTGTGGTATGGCTCTGCAAAACTGTTTTGATGTTATATTGATTGCAGATTTTTTAAAATTTGTCTGCTATTCCTGGTATTATGGATACACTACAGTAGCAATAATTGTATTTTCTTTTGATGTTTTTTTGTCTATTTGAGGTTTTTTTAATGACATCTGATGGATAACCATTCTTTAAGTGAGCTTGTTCTATATAGATCTTATTTTATCCCAAATCACTGGTTTCTAAACAAATGTTTTTCATTCTGTCTCTTAGTGCAAGTATAATTCTATGTTTTCTATTTCTAGTATCATTGGATGTACATTTTAAGTATTTTCTTGTATGTGTGGGTTTCTATTTAAACTGTAGTTCTGATTTTGACATAAAGGAATCTTGTCCTAATAACATCTGCAAATGCTAATTTTTGTTTTTTATTTTGATTCTACTGTGAATTTAACTGAAGGGGATATGTTGTTGATATGTTTTCAGAATGTTTGTAATAGTACTTTGTCAAGTGCCATACAACAAATGCATTACTAACAAAGAGAAGCCAAACTTTAGTGGATATCAAGTACAGTAAAATAAGTTTGTTCAGAAACCAGTGATTTTAAAAAAGATCTACATAGAATAAATTCATGAAGAGTTGTTATCCATCAGCTGTTATTAAGAAAACCTTAGATAACAAAAAAAAAACATAAACCAAAAACAATTATTAAACTTGAAATGCCGGAAAACCCAAACTGCACCTATAAAATAACATGGAAATGTGGAAGAAGAATATTGGTGAGACCAGTTACAACATTAAGTGATTGAAAGACACAACCTGATATTTAGAAAAGAGGAAACAGATGTATCTAAAGTGGCAGATCATGTATGTAGCAATGAACATATGTTCTATTAAAAAAATATAAAAATTTTGGAGTGAGAAAAATGTACAAAAAAAAAAAATACATATAAGTCGATCTAGTGTGACTATACATAATGTAAGGAAGTCATTAATTAACTCTGCTCTTAGGAAAAATTAGAGAAATGAGGAGAAACCTCATAGATAATTATAGGAAATTTCTACTGATTGTTGTTGTTTTTGCCAAAATGGCTCAGTCAGTTAAAGCATTACCATAAAATTCAATACTCAAGAATCTAAAAATCCAGGTTTGATTCTCATGATACTACTGTCACTGGTCAGACCAGCAGCATGTGAAGAAAAGAAGAGAATCACCCTGCTCAAAATGTTGTGTATATACTAATCTGTGTACTACTACTAACAGTTGAATGTAATTGGAAGATTTAAAATTTTTTAAAAAGATATTTAATATTAGCTGATGAAAACACACGTATAAATACAACTAAAATGACATCATTACCATTACAAACCTTCAGAGAAACCTTCATTCACAGTTTATTTTGCTTGAAAATTTTCAATAGCATGATTCATTTTTTGAAATTGTTTTAAATCTTAGAATAGAAACCAAACTGAAGTAAATAATGAAATAGATTAATTTAATTATGGCAAAATTAGCTTTCAAACAAATTCTATGTTTTAGAAATATTTATTTAAATTTTTGGCATTAAATTTTTCAAATAAGATTTATATATGAAATCTCAACATAATTAAAGTTTCTGTTAAGTATAGTTACATAATTCAGTAGTTAATTTCTTGGATAGTTATGAGATCTTTGAACACAAGAAATGAAATCTTAAGCTTTAAAATAGGGACTATAGCTTCAATGCTCTGCTCTTCCACTGCATTAGATCACACAGGGAAGCAATATGATTTGAAAATAATATATTTATTGGACAAAAATTCATGGGAAAAATTCAAATATTTGACAATTTATATGATCAATGATGTGGACATTTTACACAAAATATATATATGTAATTTTAATAATAATATATTATTGGCAAGATGATAATTAAATCTTTTAATATAAGATAATGATCTAAATTGTTACTGCTTACTAAAAAATAAATAAGTGATCAGTGAAATTATAAACCAAAACTTATGATAAAAATCATTTGAAATAAAATGATGTGAAGTCAAATTTTTATTTTGGACAATATCAATAAACTATTATGGGTTCAAATTTCATAAAAAGAGATGAATATAGAAAAATACATAGGATTAATTTATAATCATTTGATTATTTATTTAATTGCATCTTTCTATAAGATAAATATATATATATAGCAAAAAATAAAAATGAAGATATGGAATATATATTTCTACTTTAATGTTATATTATTGTAAATAATATTTTAATCTCACATAGGAGAGTTGTCATATCTTTTAAAAAAAATTGATATATAATTCCACTGTCAATATATTTGAAAGATCCTAAATAACTTCTATAAATATATATTTTTAATATAAATATTATAGAAGTAAATTTGTTACTAACAGAGAATAAAACGTCAAATTTATTTTTCAACGATTAGGAATATTTTTGGTTAGAGTAATAATAACACATTTGTAAATTTGTCTGCATCTTAAGCATGGATAATGAAAAACAGATAAAGAATTGCCTCCATTTTTCATTAATTTTAAATAAAAATTTAGTTTTTATTACGAAACTCAATACTACATAGTAGCTGCCATTGATAAAAAATATAAAATCCAAATATACATGCCCATTTTATTGTAGCTAAAACCATTACTAATACCAATCAACAATATTTTAGAAAAATGAAGTAGGTGAAAAAAAATTGCTTAATAATATTTGCCACTAAAAATAATATCAAAACATTGAGTAAAATAATACATATATAATATTTTCAACTATTATCAATAAACTGCAATTTGAAGTTATCTCTGATAATAATGCAGTTTATGTAATTCATTATTTCTTTTTACAACATCATTGCAACATTTTTTTAAAAAATCTCATCTATCCATCTCATGCAGATTATTTTCTAAGTTACTAGCTTCTGAAATAAAATTTCCGCGCGCGCGCACACACACACACAATGAATAACTACTCAAAATTTACTGATCACAATATAACCCTAGAAACACACCAAATAAATAATGATGATCAGATATATAATACTATTTTTTTTCTCTATATATGTACATGCAGGCACATTCACTCAAAAACATATTTGTTGTACAAATTGTA
Source organism: Epiperipatus broadwayi (assembly GCA_028023455.1). Lineage (NCBI taxonomy): Eukaryota > Metazoa > Onychophora > Udeonychophora > Euonychophora > Peripatidae > Epiperipatus > Epiperipatus broadwayi. The sequence continues at coordinate 4,402,843 of JAQFVV010012452.1, read as the reverse complement.
GTATTGAAAATTTTAATTCACTTTAAAAAATTATTAAGTATTAAAAAAATATTTACTGCATCTAGGAATATTGCAGACTTCTATTCGAACATTTTCATTCATTGTAAAGCACCATGGTTGAATATCTTCACCATTTGGATTGCGACAAAAATTATGACCAATGAGTTCAGGATGCATTGATGTTTTAAGAAAATGAAGATGAGGTTTGTTATCGCTCCAGCGCTGACATTCTAATCCACTTATAGTCCGACTTACAGTACCTCTATAGGATTTTCCAGTCCCATTAAAGCAATTATGATCTGAAAATAAAATACAAAATATAATTTTTTATTTTAAGTGCATGCAAAAAATAATAATGATTTATATATTTGATTCATATATCAGTCATCAAGCTAATAAAAGTAACGGAATACTTAATTGTTTAGGAAATCAAACAATTTTTGTTATTAAATTCATCTCTTTATCATGGCCATTTATCATCATAAAAATATCAGACACAATCTCTCACTACACATCTTATTTCAAAGATAATCTATTGTCAACAGATATTTATAATATGACAGATTTTAATATACAAAGCATACTAGTCAATTATTATATAAATATTTCTATATGAAGATTATCATTCTTAAAAACAAAACAAAAATATTAACCAATATCTAGAAAATTTTTGGATCAATAGCTGGCAATAAATTTCGGATGGAATATGATCTGTATTTTGATATTTAATCCTTTTTTCTTCATGGTATACATATGCACACAAAAAAAATCTGGGATAAAATCTATATCAAAGACACATTTGGTTTAAATATCATACTGATTATTGTTAGTGAGTCCAAGTGATTTTAACATAAAAGTAAAAAAACAAACAGAATAGCTGCATTTAAATTATTCAAACAGATTTTTCTTCTTTACCTCTTGAACCCACCACTCTCACCATAAGGCTAAGACTCCTCTAATTTGAGATTGAATGTGCATTTTTATAAAGTGATACATTTTAAACATTTAATACTGTTAATAAAAAAAGTAATATTTCTGTTTTCAAATGTTATATTAGTCATATATTCATATATTAAACAAAAAACACTGGAATAAACTCTAGAATATTTAATATATCAATATAAAAATAATTTTAATTATAACCAGCTTAGGCCATGCATAACATCCTGTATAATATTTAGCAGTTAAATACTACTCAGTATGGTGAATATTCTCTTAATTGGCTATAACTATTATTTACTTACACTAAACATTGTAGAGTTTATTCCAGAGTTTTGTTTATATCTACATACATACTTATAGGAGATCCTTATGAGCTAACAGCACATTTGCCTCCATTCTCATACCATAGGATTCAAATACAAGTGGAACTCAAAAATGTTTCCATAATCAATTTGGATAAATATCTAATTTCTGGTTGGCAAATGAATAATTAGATAAACAAATATAATGGAGAAGCTTTTATAAATGCAAAGAGCTGATAACAGGTATTCATAAATATACTAATATTTTAAGTTACATAATCTTCACATTTGTAAACACAGATGTTCAATTTACACCAAATAGTAGGTAAAGAGTCCAAATTTTACTATTATGTGATGTAAAATAACAATAAAAAAAAAATCAGTTGAAATGTGGGAAAAAATATATTAATAAAAGTTAATTGCGCAATATATAAGATGCATATCGAAAAATTGTAAAATATGTAATTTAAGCATTATGGTTTACAAAAAATTGCAAATACATATTTTCAAGTGTTTGATAATTAACGATATTACACATACAAATTATATACGATAAAACTGAAAAAGAATATACAATAACAAATATTTTATTCAATTCAAAAAAAAACTTTTTAATGATATTTTTTACTCTTCTCATTATAATAGCAAATTCTATATATTTTATTTACAATTATAACCTATTTTTTAATATTTATATTACCTTTTCAATTTTATTGATATTTTTATAATTATAAACACACCCATATATATTAATTATTAATATATATATATATATTGGAATATCCATATAAAATATTAAGATATAAGTGGCATTTTTTTTTTTTGTAAAATAACATTTGGTCATCAATTGAAAAAAGATATTATGTAGTTGCAGTGAAGACATAAAATAAATTACTTGTGAAATATTATTTATATTAATATTTATAAATTAAATAATCTTTTATAACATTTTTTTTTATATCTTTAGGAATAATCACATAATACCTTTGCCCATTTAACAGCAAATATTTTATCAACACATCAGTATAGCTATATCTTTTAACATTTTACAGTGGCTAACCTCATAAAATGACTATAAATTATTTCACTTCAACATCCATGCACATATAACATAAACAAAGTTTGCAAGATTAGAGAACTTAAAAGGACAGATTTAGATCCTTTTATATTTATGATAGCAAAATAAAATTAGATTAAAAAAGAGAAAGTACCAAGGAACAATAAAAAAATATTATATAGGTGGAACTGAATTTAATAGTCTGAACTTATAATAAGTGCAAAGCCCATTTGCGACTTCCTTTGCATTTTCAGCACTATTTTCAGAAATTACACTTTTCTACAAATATACTTTTCTTTAGTAGATAGTATGCACTAATGTCCATAAAAGTGTTGCAGGTCTGCATCAGCAATTTTCCCAAATATAGGTTTTGCAAATAGAAAAACATTCATATTCATTAAGAAAAATAGTGTTTATGATAATAGTCTCAGTGAATAGTACAGAAATTCACACAGTTTTGGGGAAAGCCTCTACATCCTGAGAAAAAATATTTAGTTGATTTATTTAGTGAATGAAAGTGATGAGACTTTGGAACATTTTCACAATATAAAAAATTATATATACATAAATATTTTATGATGATTCATTATAATAACTTTCCAAAAAATTCATAATGATTTCCTTTAATATATAATATAGTGAAGAGCAAAAGGTATCTTGATAGAATAAATGCTAGAAGAATCTTAAGTTGATTTCTATATGACAGTGAAAAGACAAATCAAAGATAACTAAAAAAATTTTAATGCTGAAATGTTAATACATTTTAGAAATGTGAATTAAATTTTATTTTTAGTTATGATAAAGTTGATTATAAATAGTTTCTATGAAAGGTCAGCCACTAGTATTTCTGAAAGCTATAGAGGAAAGGCATTTAAAGCACTTGATTTGTTTAGTAATATCTATATAAGAATAAAGTTGAGAGAAATGAAAAGATGAGTATAGGTTGTTCAGAATGATAATACTGACTGATATTATTATTATATTTAAATTTATGATCAGTTTCACAAAGGGCATAATTGTTAATCAGATTGCTGAGTGAAAAAAATATCTTGAGTATTTTGTACATTCTGGAGGGCATCTTGTTGCAAAAAACAATCACACTTAAAATTTATCTGCACATTCTACTACAGAAAATATGTGTTTAATTAATATTTCTGGGTTATATGATTCTATAACACTGTGAAGTGCATGCAGAGATAATTGTGAGCATTGCACAATAAGCTCCCAAACACAGTCATTTTTAGGGTTTATTTAATAAACTATCTAAGAAAAAATATGAAGTTGCAAACATTGTTATAAAACGGTGATGGTATATATAATCTTTCAGGGTTATAATAAAAAATAGTTTAACAATTACAAAGCATGCTGGGAAAATGTAGTAAAACTAAATCAATTTATATGCTAGATTATTGATGAAATTCTACATTAGAATAGTTGATAGAGGTTTAATATGATTGCTCATAGAAAATAGTTTAAATATACTCCATGAACAAATATTCATTAAACAAAGATAAAATAATAATTTATTACCAAACATGGAATAATTCTATTTCTACATACAAGCAATTTAAAATCCTCTGAACTTGGTAATGGATTTTCTGTTGATGAATTCTTTAAAATAGTTTTTAGAAAGTTGGGATTATTTCTATAAATCTCTGCTATAGTGATACTGAATCTGATGTTGAGCTGCTCTGATTACCATAATTCATGATTTTTGCATGACTTGCTTGAATTATGTTGGACTTATGTTTCTGAAAGCATGCATATTATTTATCCAGTAACTCACTTTCTTGAAAAGAAGATATATTGATTTTTCAACTGAATCACTCCTTTTACAATAAATCATAATTATTAAGTGATTCTCTTGAACTCTATTAACTTTAGATTTCTTGCAACTCATATTATTTACTTATTAGGTCAACTCTTTTTACATTTTTTCCAGTGAAAAGTATTTTCTATATTGAGGCATTAATTATCTAAATCATGAGTTTTAACTTAAAAATTGTTAATGTATTCATTGATTTCTTTAATAATGTTTCCATCCATCAGCACTAAAAATATCCCCCTCTCCCCCCGACTCTTTTTTTGAAATGAGTTGTTTTTAGAATCATATGCCTAGATTATTAATTTCAGTTCTACCAATAATCATTCTCCTCACACTTCTAAAAATAATTTTTAATGGTGAAGTACATAATATTTAATGTATGCTAGCTTTGACTGAAAATATTTGATAGATTGCGATTTATGGATAATAAGAGAATAGTGAAAATAATACTTAATTGAGTTATGAGTAAAGGTCGAGCAACAAGATGTGTGAGAAAGGTAGTATGGTATGCAGAAGATTTCGATAAAGAATTTATGTCAGTATATTTACACAAAAGGTGGGATGATTGTGTTAGGAGAATCGTTGAATGTTAATAGTGGCAAGGAATAGGATAAAAGAATAAAAAATAGGGAGTTGGACAGATGGAGAACTAGTATGAAGAGTAAAAAGAGTTTAAATATATATAGAAGTAAGCAGAATATTGGGTGAAAAATTTATGATAATAGCAAGGAAAGTAGTTTACTGTTTAAATCTCAAAAAGGATCTTTAGTAACAAGGAAAAATATGCATAAATGGGAAAATGTGGGTGATTTAGTCTGCTAGTTGTATAAGAAAGGCATAGAAAATATTAGGCATTTTTAAATGTAAATGCCTGAAAGCAAAAAGGGTACAAATAATGAAGTTGTGGAAGAATAAATATTAGCAAAGTGATTGTATAGAAAATGGGTTCTTGGTTGTTATGTTGGGTTTGGGAAAAGATAAGGGGGATTTAGATATAAAGGCCATGGAGTTGACAAAGATTATGTTGTGGAAATAGGATGGAGCAGGATAGAGAAAAATATGGGAAAAGCTTAGGGTGGGGAATGGAAAGGGGGGTAAACTGAATAATAGGTTTCTCTGGGTATAATCGTTGGGAGTTTCTTACTTTGAAAAAGGAGAACCACAGTGCATCGCATCACATTACCCTTATTAAAGATTAACAGTTTAAACACAAATTTGTATGTTTAGTATTCCTTGAACTTTATATTTAGAAAGAGATGCAAATAAATAATTTACATATTCTTATAATTAAAAGAATGAAAAAAAAAAAGAATATTGTAATGAAAAATGTAAAGGAAAGTAAAATAAATCAAGTATAAACTGTCTTGCAACAGTCAGTAATAAATTTTCATTATTTCCTTTCACAAAAAAAAATGTATTTTTTTTTTTTTTGGCTTATGTAAAACTGGAAGAAAAACATTTTAATGTAATTAAAATTCTGTACAAATAACTATAATTATGATATTTGTTTATTATAATTATAGTTATTTGTTACTGGTTTAAGTTTGGATCATATATTAAATGAAAATTTTGTAATAAATGCCTAAATTGGATTAATTAAAAGCTAATAAATATGTATAATTAGAAAGTACATAACTAATTAAATAATGTTTTTAAATAATAAACACATTGATTGAATTCAAGTAAGAGTCAGGGGTAATGGGAGCGGATGTCTTTATTAGATAGCATGGTATAAATAAGAGAAGGGGAAAAAACTCTGAGAAGCCAAAAAAATACACGTAGAGGTAGAAAAGGATCTGCATGAAAAATAATTAATTTATGACTAGATTTAAATATAGATATGATCTTTCTTAAGTGTAGCCTGTTGTCAGCAACATTTGCATCAAGACAAGGGCAATGTTAAAGCACCTTTTCAGTGCTAGTTAATATATTGCTATTCAACAAAATATTTCTCAATATGAAGTAAACATAAGATCTTATTCAATGAAAGCTTTTAATATGATGGGCTAGAATCCATCCAAATGTATTAGTTGCATCCTGAACTGTATAGCCTGCCAGACTAAAAGAATGAACCATAAGACATCATCTATGTTTGCTTATAGAACACATGTGCTCATCACTTTGAACTCATGTACAAAGAAGGGTGACTGGAAAAGAATAAAATGATACCTAGAAAAACTGAACTTATATTTAGTCAGAGAACATTAATAGTAATCTGACTACATTACTATATTATAAACAATACTGTGGTAAGATTTTTTTAAAATCTTTGAACATAAGGCCTTTAATTTTTTATAATTTTATGTGTTGTTTGTATATTTAATTAATTACTTGATAATTGCAAGTTTATAATTTCACTAATTTATTATTTGTAAGGGATTTTATCCATGTTAGGTGGAAATAAACAAAAAGGATCAGACATTAATTAGGATATAAAAACTTACCTTTGTGTGGTTTCCAAATTAGATACACTGGAAATGATAATAAAATATTTTGGCTTGTATCCAATGTAAAAAAATGTTTATTTTTTTTTAGTTATAAACTGTCGGTGCTGCTTTGTCTCATTCTAAACACATGTAAGAAAGATTTGACGTCCTAGAGAAGGCGGTTGACCATCTGGGAATTGAGTTACTCAATGTTGATCAGAAAATATCATTAATACTTGGTGTGATCATCATCAGCTGCTTCAATTTAGCATTTCAATGGTTGTATAATACAAACTATTAACTGGATTACAATTAAAAAAATTTGCTTCAATCTGTCAGATTTGGCAGATCTGTATCCAAAGTGTTAAGTAGTGATAAATAATGAACAACTTTGTTATTTCTAAGACCTTTACAATGTGAAATAAATATTTTAATCAGATGCAGTAGATTAAACTTGAAGTAATAACAATATTTTCAGCAGCAAAGTAACAGAAGGAAAAAATGGTTTATTTCTTACAATAACACACAATTTCACTCTTTCCACAACAAAATAAAAAAAATATTGAATTTGTCTTATTTCAAGTGACTGATTATTTTTTTGCCTGATTATACTTGCAGATTGAAATAATTGTTAATAGTAAATCTTAGAAGACTTTGTGCACTTACCAGGTTTAAGGATAGTAGCATCTTAAACAAGGAAAGACGTTAATGAAAAAATACTTTATCTTCTCTTAAAATGCATGGACATACTACATTACTTAATACAGTAAAATTTTCAATTTTGTTTTAATTATTGTCTCCACAATGGCTGTATTATAGCTTTTTTTAATGAATTTTTTTGTAAAAACTATTTTTAAAAAAAGAGAAGAAAAAAATCATAGAAAATTCATTTATAGACATTTTAGAATAGGTATTTTCAAGATGAATAATAATAATTATATTTTTTATATTGAATTGTCTTGATAAAATATGGAATCAAATTTATTCACCAAAAAGTAAAATTACCTGTAATATTACATGGGGGGTGGATTAAAAGTGTGTTAGCAGTTTTTGGAATCAATTATCCATACACACCCACACATATATATATATCAATCATTTCTTGTAGTCGTTTTCCAATGACTTATATGACCATAATGTTGTCAAAAACTTATAAACACATCGAATTATACATAACTCGAAATAATAGACAACTGGTTTGTGTACATTTTAATTTAATATCATCAAATCGATTTTTGTTCACAAATGAATCTTCTCAATATTTTAAAAATGGCAGCTTGAGAAGGTTCATTTGTGAATGAAAATTGATTTGATATTAAATTAAATTGTATACATATCAGTTATCTATTATTTCAGGTTAAGTATAATTTGATTAAGTGTATATATATATATATATAAATTGCCATAACACAATTATAAATGTATATATGCACTTTCGAATTGTAATCTACCAATAATATTAACTAAATAAACATTTAAAAATATATTATTGTATATTTTAAAATGTATTTAGCTACAAAAAAAAAAAAAAAAAGGCCCCTTCTTAAACATATACTTCCAAACATTTTGATTTGGTATCATTTCCATTTTTTAAAAAAACAGCAAGATGAAATATGATAGATAATATTTTTATGTGCCATTTTAACTATAATATTATGAGGGATATGGCAAATCTATTACTAAAATGCTTATTTTAAAACATATAACAGAATTCATAATTTATGAATTTAAAAGTAATATAATTTTAAAAAATGCTTAGATTTTATATTTAATGACAATGATTATATTTCATAACTATATTTTCTTTTAAGATATATTAACTTTATGAAATACATATTTTATCATAAATTTCACGTAAACTCAAGTTATTATGAGAATTGCATCTTTGACAAATACATAAATATTAAACATGGTACAAGTGTTAATGAACAAGCTAGTAATATATATTTTTGCTTCTATTTCCTGAAAAAGGATACAAGAATGATTTGGTCATGTGATGTTGGTCTTACATTTTAGATACATAATAAAACAGTGAATTTTTTTTTTCTTTAGTAAGTTTAATCTCATTTGATTGTTCTGATAATAAGTAAAAATATACACATATTAGTAAAACATTTCCAAATTTTGGTGATACTGGATTTGGTTATAATGGCTAGGTAAAAATTATGGAGGAGATTCAAATAAAATTTGTTCATCTTAGTTTGGAATAATGTTTTTATTATAGTAAAGATTTGATGTCAGAACTCTACCAAATAAAAGTTTATATTATTAGAAATTTTATTACTTTTTATTAATAATTCTATTATATTTTTCAAGCGGATATAGTAAGTATTATAGTGAATTTGAGCTAGCTTATGAATACAATCATCAGCATTAATTTTTTAAATTAGAGTAACATTCTATTTTTTTAAAAAAATTGGATTAGTTTAAATGCAGGAAAGTCTATTAAGGTTGACATTATCATCTAATATCAAAAGCACAAAAATTATATTTTTAATTCCTTTAACTGAAAAAATCTGTTGTAAGTTGAAAGATATGAGAATGATATTCATGAACCTTGTGGATCAATAATCTCACTATTTTTCACTTTAATACATAAATATATATAAAGCCTTCTTCTAACCTCCATAATATTTTATAACGTTTTAAGTAGTTATTTATTCTTTGTAATTTTTAATAAAAGTAAAATTATTTAAATAAATAAAATCATACAATGCTAAGCCCTGTGTTATATATTTATAATAATATAGTATATCAGTAAAAATAATTGCAAATTAATAATGGGATTTCAAAGTAATGACACATTTCTGAGTCATTAATGCGGTTGTATTTTATTTATTCAATAGAGTTATTTTCATTTTATGAGTACCAAATGACAAAGCTATAAAACATTCCATCTCCAGACCAATCACTTCCTGTCTTTTGTTTTTAACAATGAAAACTAGGATTCAAAATTAGAACTACTACATTTATATATGTAACTCATAACTGCCACTTATTACACCTTTATATTATTCAAGTTAATGGTCTGAAAATTGAAAAACTAGGCTAAAAAAAACTTGCATAACTATACAGATTTGTCAAGAAGTCAAATTTTACATATCTTTAAGCACATAAATAATATTATGATGATACATTTTAATTATGATAGCGAATTGCATCTATATTAAAGATCATTTAACTGCTTAAACATTTTTTTACATTTAAAAGACCAATCACAACGATTCCTAGAAATAATAATATTAAAGCTTAAAACTAAAAATGATAAGGAAAATAAAATAGACCATAAATAAAAAAAATATTTTTATATTCAAACATTCTCAACATTATAGACATTTTAGAAAGCTACTTCTGTAAACTTCAATATTCTTTAGTATTATGTTTAATCCAGTTCAAAAATAATTGTAAAACAAAAACAATATTTTTAAAAAGGAAGACAATTTGATTAACGAAAAATTTATTATTGCTAATCATAGAAATTAAATGGGTTTTAAATAGACTACTGCAGGGCAAAGACCTCTTCAAAGAGGGATAATGGAGAAAGCATTACTCATCAAGCTTTTCAATTGCTGGCTAGTGAGGCTTTTAACAGTTTTTCAACTTTTATTTTACTTTCTAATGAATAAACAGAAATCAATCCATATAGTGATATATATAAATCATGATAGACAAAAATTATTTCTGCTCATATTTTTTTCACTTTTAATTATTAGCGTTTTAAATAATGTATTAGCTACTAGCTTAAATAATATTTGAAATATTAATACTATAACTATCAACTTTTTTTTTAATAAGAATTAATAAAGCTATATCCCTTAATCTCGTACAAACCTCAATATGACTGAATTAAATATATTAAGAATAAATTTTTGTAATTGATAGAGAAAAAAGGGAAAATAATGACACTATCAATCCAATTAAAATGCCATTATTTAAAAGTCTATTTTAATATTTTAGTTAAATTTTTAACGGAATGTATGTTTATGTTAAAGTAGTTTATCAATAAATTATATAGTGTTTTCTAGTATACACCCTGCCTTTCACAGTTACACTGGATATGTTTCAGTGCTGTGACTTCGAATAGTGTTTCAGAAAATCATTGAATAAATCAAATTATGACATCATCATCATCATTATTATTATTATATCTTTATTAATTGTTATAAATATGAATATTAAGATCTTTACAGATTCAATATTATGCTTGTCTAATTTAAGAGTATTTTTATAATTAATATCATTTTCACAGCAAAATAATTTGTATACTTAAACAGTGAGTAAAACAACTTCAGTACAATTAATATCACAATGAAATTTTACATAGTAAAAAATTCATAAGAAAAAAAAATTAAATTATTGCCAGTTCAATAAAAAAAAAAATTATACCCTAACAGTGTGAGCAAAATACATTTATAACAATATATTTAAACTTAATGAGTCGAAACACTTGAATGTAGGTGTTTAATTTATAAAGTTTATATGATTATGAAGATTTCATGGTACTTGTAATACAAATAATAATAGTATTATAAAGAGTTTTATGCGACTTTTTATTGTACATATTTTATTTCAAATAGTTATTTTTATTTAAACTAATTACTATAAGTTTAGCCTAAAATTATTAAAGTTATACTTGTGGGGGAAAGGCAGCAATTAGATAAATGATTTTCAATACAAATTTTCTCTCTGAATAATAATTAGTATTTTAAAATATTTGCTCAAAAAAAAAAAATCAAAATAATTATTGCTTTAAATTATAAAAAGCTCCAATAACAATTTTGTGGAAATTTTCAATTTGTCTCAGAAATATACTAGGCTTAACTTCTCTGGTGATGAGTTATGTCAGATGCCACTTGAATGATTTAAATGCTGTTCTTTCTATTGCAATCTTATGATTAATACTTTCAAATTATTGTCAAAGCCACTTGAATGATCTACATGCTGTTCCTTCTATTGTGATTAATATTTTCAAATTGCTGGCAAAGAATAAGTATTAATTTTTAGGAGTTATCAAAAAAATATAAAACTCTATATTTTCAAAGGTTAAATTATTTTTATGAGTACATTCTCTTTAATATCAAATTGAATATTATAATGATGATTAACTTGCAATGATTACAATATGGTATAAAAGCTAGGTGGTAACTCATACCACACCTAAAAAGAGTACGTGAATTATATAAATATTTGAAATTTAATTTTTATTGTAAGCATTATCTACAATAAGTATTAACATATTTGTATAAAAAACCTAAGAATATATAGCCTGTAAAATGACATATATGAAGAAATAAAATTATTATTATTTAAGTAAATTCAGTTGATTGATTTCTTAAACATTTATTATAATAATATAAATTTTCTTTTCATTATTTTTGCCATTATTTACAATTAGTTTTATAATATTTATTTATAAAAGTAAAAAAAAAAAGTGGTTATTTAAAAAAGATAAAACAAATTTACATCTGTATAGACTACAAGTGGTGTGTGATGCTACTAAATGAGAAAAGAGGGCATCAAATTTATACAATGTATGCTTGATTCAAACTTATTTGATTTTTGCAAAATAGAGACATAATTTGTAAGGTACTGAGGTGGAAACTTTTGAGTATTTGAAAATTGATAGCGCTATTACATAATATTTCTAACAGTTGAGGGTTAAACAAAAATTGTATTGCTATGTTTGATAAAGTACAGTTAATTTCCCAACTGCTAATGACATCTGTTATGATATTATTCAATATTATTACATATTTATATGGAATATAATTACATTACACACACACACGCACACACACACATATATATATATATTGTAATAGAAATAAATGTGTGATTGATGAGGCTCACATTGTTGCACCACTTAATATCTTAATATATCAAATTAATTAAAAGAACATTAATATAGGAATGATCATGTGACATAACAATCTATAAACCACTCTCTTAATATAATTTATTTAAAGCATATTAATATTTAGCATTATATATAACTTCAATGAACACTTAAGATTATTACAACATGTAAATAAATAGAGACTTGACATTGAAAAATAGTAATATATTTTCTAAACAGAAAACAAATTAAAAAGATATTAAATGGGAGAGATAGAAAAAAAAAGAAGAAAATGAGAAATAAAAATAAGAATGGGAAAGAATAAGACAAAAAAGAGGAAAAATAAAAAGAGAAAGAAAAATACAAAAAACTGCAGAGATTTGATAAAAATAAGAGAAGAAAAGAATAATTGAAAAAAAAAACTAGGAAACAAATCAGAGTAAACAAAAGTGTGTGTGTATGGGGGGGGGGTACATGTAGAAAATAAAAAAATAAAACAGAGAACAAAAAAGTGAAAGAAAAAGAAGAGAATATAGTGGTCAAAAGAAAAAATGATGAGAAAGATAAAATGAATAAACAGATGAAGAGTATAAAAAAAAAAGACAGAAAAAAAAAATAAATGAAAAGAGAAAAAGGCAAAAAAAAATAAGGGTCAAAAAAATTTGAGAAAATAAAAAAAAAAGAGTAAATGAACAAATGAGAAAAAAAAAAGAATGGAAAGGAAGAAAAAATAATGAAGAAAGAAGGTAAGAGACATGAGAAAAAAATAAATAAAAATATAAGAAGGGAGGGCATTAAAAGCAATGCTAAGCTGAAAACAAAGTAAATGAAAGAGAAAAAGAAATGGGAAGAAGAGAAAAAAAGGAAAAGAATAAAAACTAAGATGTGAGCTGAAGGAAAAAAATGGAAGTAGAGAGAATAAAAAAAAAGAGGTAAAAAGATAAAGGGAGAAAAAAAACAAAAAACAAAGGAAAAAATTATGAAAGACATAAAAAAGATAAGAGATGGGTAAAAAAAGAGAGGGAGAGAGATGAAAACAATATAAAGGGGAAAAAAAAGATAGGATAAAAAATATGGAGAGGAAAATAGAATAGAAAAGTGGGAAAGCAAAAAAAATGAGTCAAGAAAAAAACTAAAAAGAAAAAAATGTAAATGGTAATAAAAATATAAAGAGGAAAAAGAAGGAAGAGCAGAAAGTAAAACAAGAGAGAAAGAAAATGGAACTAAGAAAATGAGACTATAGGAAAGAAAAAATAGTAACAGGAGAAATAGAACAAAAACAATAACATCTAAAAATAAAAAGGGCATAAAAATCGAACAAAAGATAGAAAAAAATGATACAAAAAGTGAGAAGAAAAAAAAAGTTGAAAATGATAAATGAAATATAACAGGAGAGAAAAAAAATAAGGAAAAAATAGGAGAAATAAAGAAAAAAGATGAAATAGAAGTTAAAGTACTAAATGAGCAAAAAGCAAAACAAAAAGTATGGAGTTGGGGATAAGGAGAAGAAATGTAGAAAAGGAAAGTAAAAAAGTGAGGAATGGGAGTAAAAAGAGAGAAAAGTGCAGAAAAAAATGAAAAGAACAGAGAGTAGAAAGAAAGAAAATAAAAAAGAGACAGAAAATAAAAGAGGAAAAGAAAGAATAAAAAGATGCAATTGGAAAATAAAGGATAGAGGATGAAAATAGATTTTAATTTATTATATCAATTTTATGCTCATTTTAATATTGTTCCATAAAAATTTTAGAGGCTCTGCAAACAGTTCTGTATAGAAAGAGACTCACTGCATAAAGCACATTTGTTGAATATAATAAAGTGAAGATTCAATTTAAATATAGTTTAATATTTTTTTCAGTAGTCAAGAATAGTTCTAATAAGCATACATTTTTTTGAGATAGTTAACCCAGCCATCCAAAGTTTATTTGGCTATTCTTATCTTGGGAGAGTAATTTCAATATAATATGCATTGTTAAATTGACTATCAATCTTCTCACCATATATCGAAAGCATAACTAACATAAAACAGTTTTGCCACTAGTAAAAGAGAAGTTTTATATATTATAGTTCCCAAGATTGTGATATAATTTCTTTTTAATAATTATAGAAAAGTATCAGATTTATAACTCTTGACAGATCATGTAAAGATTTCACTAGAGCTCAAATGTAGATGCCTAATATAAAAATTTGTTTTGCCCTTCACTATAAGATGTAAAAATCCTTTTTCTTTTTGCCAGTCTTGACACAAATAAAGATCTTTTGTGAATAAGAATGTTTGCTTGTTTATTATGTATAAATTTCCATTGTGTTTATATATAAAAGTATAATAGCTTATTAAAGTTTTAATATAGCTTTAAAATTGATATAAATTATGTTAAGAGAATGGCAAGCAATAGCAAACTACTACAACGATAACCAAATATTATTACTTGATTTCAACAATTCTATTATCTTTTACTTTGCCTACCATAGGACAAAAATCCTTCATTTGTTCCTTCTGAATGTGAAGCAGAGTGGTGTTGACCATTTCACTTTGTTTACACTACTATTTTAAATCTTATTTTGTGGTAGCCACAGATTTGGTCTGGGTTTGTTCACTTAAAAAGTTTATTTTTAATGATAATAGATCTATATTTTAGTTTATATAATCAGGGGATAAAACAGCTCTAAATCCACTCATCTATTGTACAATACTGAAAAAAAATTCACAGATTTTTCAAAATAAGATAATTTTAATTTATTTCAATGGTATTTTTATTAAAGATTAAAAAAAAAAAAAAACACATAGAGAAACAGAGAAAATTTTCTACATTCATGTTAATTGAGACTCATATGTAAGGCTTTTTAAATTTCTCAATAAATTTATTATTTTTATTTTAGTTATAATATTTATTTCATTATTTTAAATAATAAATATTCAAAAATAATTTAATTTTGCTCTATTCAAACTAAAGACTAGATATAAGAAAAATTTAGCAAGCATTTTAAACCAAGACTTAAGTATATTGGGTAAAGATTAACATATACACATTAAATGAAGATGAAAATTTTTTGACACCTTGCAGTCAAATATAGAAGTAAAAAAAAAAATTAAACATTAATTTCAATGTAGTTTTGTTTCATTCTTAAAATAAAAAATGAACTCTATATATATTTATTTGTTCATCTGGCAAAAAAAACAACTTCATACATTTGTTTATAATACTGGAAAGCAAATCAACTTTTCATAGACTTTCAACTTTCAAAAAACTCTTTTAAAGATTTTATTTATTTCTAAGATTGGCATTTTGTTGTTCATCTCAGTTTAAAAATGTATCATCTCAATAAAACTCCATCCTGTCAAAAAATGATAAATGACATGTCATATTTTATAAATGTCAAAAATTTTGCCTTGCGAAATTTTTCTTTTCTATCTGGAAACCACTATATCAGTATTTATATATACTGTATACAAAAATACCATTACTTACATATGCATATTAAAATTCTTATATATGTTATTTGCAAATAAAAGTTTTTTGAAAAACAATTATACTTAAACCCTTCCTCTTAAACTTTTGTTTTTCAAAGGAAAAAAATAATTTTTTTTTGAAAAAATATACAGAGATTGGATTTTTGATATATTTTATTTTTGAATACAGTAGATCTCCTTTATGTGGAATTTAAGTTTTGTAAATGAAGTATTTTCATACTTCATATATCTATAATAGCGAAAGCATATCATCACATGTCAAAATTCAGTGTCTATTTAAAGTTCTTATTTCCTAATTTTGTAGCCTATTCATTCTCTTCAATACAAAACAATGTAGTTTATAATAATACTTGGAATTTATAATGAATTGAAAAGGAATTTAAAGACAAACTGCAACAAAATTAGTTGGTGGTTATCATACTTCTTCTAATAGAGATAATAGTAAAATTATTTTAGATATTAAAAATAAATTTATTCATTTAATTTATTAAAAATGAATATGATTAAAAATATATATTTGAAATATGAAATTATCAAATTCATAGTGAGGAAAAGTGTATCAAAATAATTAAAATAACTACAAAAAAGTTTACAAATATATAATATAAACTTATTAATTTGCACAATGTTAATAAATATTAATTTTGATTATTAATAATTATTAAAAAGGGTTTTATTAAATTATACATACTGCGAACTGATAAAATAATCCTTCCAGAAAAAAAATAAGTTTTTAGAAATTTTTCCTCAACTAGAACAGAAATGTGAATTAAAAAAATAATCCCTAAAACCCTTTAAAAAATAAAACACTTTTAGATGAAACATTTTCATTTGCTCTTTGTAAATGTAACAATATTACTTATGCAGTTAACTACATATATTCATATAATTTTAATAAGTGACTCAAATAAAGATGAAAGTAATGAAGACCTCAATATTCATAGAAAAATGATATTTTATTTTTAAAAGTAAATTAATTGACTATGAATACAAAGAAAAGATAGTAAAGCAATTACAAAGGGAAAAATCAACTAAATTGTCTTGAATCATAATGAGTGTCTAGACAATTTGAGCAACATGCACTCTTTGCAATAGTCTTGTCATTCTTCTTAAAATTGAGAATTTGGTATCTTTACTTGATAAAACATGGGCAGGAAAACAAAACACATTCCCTAGACTTATGACCATTATAGGAGAGCTGATCCACCTAGCCATGGTTAGAGACATCTTAATAACTTATATAGAGTGACTTGGAAAAATTAGCGCTGATGCAGAAACTATTCTGACAACATCACAAGTTTTCAGGTATCATGGTAAATTCTTTCTGGTGAAATCATATGATCTCTCTTTCTGACAGCATTGATCTTGCACAAAAGTTCATTATGTAAATAATGGTTACTCTTTCCCAATATAAGATGGCATCTCATCATGATTGACAGTCTAACTATTCCAAAGATTCCAGTTTTCAGGCATTCATTCAGGTTAAAAAATCATTTGTTTATAGGATGTCACCCAACCATTGAGTATTGCTCTGCATTTATTTAGTATCACACAACCAAAGAAGATATGCTGCATCAATTCATTCTCTTGAATGCATTTAGCAAACCAGATTTAGTTTGGGAAAGCCTCTCTTCATGACTAACAATTCATTGGTGGGGAGTGCAGTCAAATTTACTTTTATAATGAAATCCAGAAGTCTTCTTTCTAGCATCCAGAATTTAAATTTCCTGATTAACAGATCATTCAAAAGACTCAAGAAGCCATGAGGAGTAGCTGTGGTAGGGTTAAGCAATTGGTATAATACCAATATTTCAATTTAGCCTATAACAATTCACCTCCAATTCCCACCCCCTTAACCAATGCAACTAGCCTCTCTAGCCAAGCCAGATTACCTTCCACCTAGTTCACTATTTATTTTAATTAATACAGGATGGTTATGAACCATCTACATAAAAGAAAAAATCTGAGAATTGTTTGTAATCTAAAAAAAGTCCCAAGGTTCAATCAGTTTGGACTTAAATCCTAGGTGAAAAAGATATTGATGAACATTTTCTTGTAATTTTATATTTTTAAAATTTTTTTGTAATGTTGTTTTCACACCTGATTTTTATACAATATACCTTCAATCCAGAACATGATGAATCTTCATCTGAGTATTCACCATAGCAATCATCATTAATTTGTACCTACTATTTTGATTTACAATAGATTATTCACTACAATGAAAGTTTTTGCATTATTGTTTCCAAATTCTGATTTCTATACAACATATCTTTACCTCAAAATATAACAGACTTTTATGTGAGAATTTACCATAATGATTATCAATATGTACCTATTATTATGATTCACAATATGTTACTTGCTATAAGGAACTTTAAAAGAAAATTAAAATATTTTTAAAAAACATTTCCACTACTTTTTAAAAACTGGCTATTTTGTAAAATTGATGACATCAACTTAGAATAGTGATTTCATTGAATCTACATCATCTGAGGATAATATAATGTCATTCACACTCCAGTATACAATATTATATTTTAATTATGGAGTTAAACTATGATTAATATAATTACCTAATTTTCATTCAGTATTTTGACATATACAAAGTAAAAAAAAATTTCAACTTTAATGAAATATAGTAACAAAGTATGCCAGTAATAAATTTTAAAATTATATGTGAAACAAAATATAGTACTTAATGAATTTTGGATTAAAATTCTCATGAATGTTATCCTGCCTCCAGTTAAAAATATGATCATAATAATTGTAATATATGGTTATTATAATTGCAAATGAAAAATGATACCAATTTAATTCTGAAATGAGTTTAGCAGAATGACTTAGACAATGATTAATACCAGTACCAGACACTTAGAAGGTCTTCAAATACAATATATTGAATTAATTCTACAAATAGAACAATATATTTATCAATAACAATTTTATGCTTTATTTAAATTGTCACCTTTGTTTTCTATATATTTCATCTCTTTATAATCTAGAAATTAGTCTTATATAAACTGTAATTTTATTGTTTTTGTCATTTACAAATCATAGTTCTAGTGTTGCATTTTCTCATATGGACTTTTTTTCTTTTTAAAAAGTAAAAACTTTTTAACAATGTTATTGAGTGCCATGCTTTATCATTGTCAATTATGAGTACACCACTTTTGAGCTTTCATCCATTGTCAGTGATTCTGTGCATATTTTCTAGTTGCATCCATTACTTTAGTTTTCTTATTCATAATATTTTTGATATGTCACACTATAATATTTATTTCATGAAAAGAAATTGGATGGTGAACATAAAATTGGGCCATACTTTGCCAAAACATTTGAAACACCAATGAAATAAAGATTTTAAAGTAGTAACTTACACTAAATTACATTCTTTATACATATTAATCTGTTCAAAATATAAATGCCAACAATTATAAATCATAATGTATCCAAAATAAATAATAACATTTTTTTTCCAGTGGGTAATGTTTTAAAGATTTTCTAACATATATTTTATTTGGAAACTTAAAATCAAGATCGTTAAAATGATGTATATATATATATGAAACCTGCAATCTATTTACATCTATCTAATTTCTCTATTTAATATTAATCCCATTTTTTAAACATATGTCCATTATCATGATATTACAATTATATACACACACCTATATATTTGAAATAATAGATATATATGGAATATTTTAAATTCTAAAATTTGAATTTTTCTTAAGTTTTGCTTAAATGTATTTCAATGAACAATAATCATTAAATTATTCTTATCTACAATTTTTAATATTTTTCCCCTACTAAAGGTTATTTTATATATATTATTTTTCTTCTCTTTTGCCTACAAACCAATGTATCAATGTTTCAGTACGTTGTATTATTATTCAAAATTATTCGGGGAAAAAAAATGATTTAATTCCTGCGGAAATGCAGTTTTATTATAACGATTTAGTATGATACATATTTATTTTTATATATTTTGAAATTATTAAAAAAATTGTACGTATGAGTTAAAATTATTCACACATTTGTTATATATATAAAAAAATTGATTTTAAATATGTATATTTTTTCTGCAATTAAATAAAACACATCAAGATAGATGGGAAAAATACATCAGATTTTATTGATTTTTGTTTTGTTTTGGGTTATTATAGAGACAAATTATTAGAAATGGAAATTTTTTACAATCATCATCTAATATTTGCCTTAGAGATAATTTGGAAAAGCAAACATATTATATATGTTAGTTTTTACAGGTTTTAAATAAAATTATTATATTACATACTATACTCATAATTGAAATTATTTATGCATATTATTTACGTAATGATGATTTTTTTTTTTGGTTAATATAATATTAAAATACTTTTTACAAAAAAATAAATTTAAAATTCGTTACAAGTTTTTTAAAATAAAGAAATAAAATATGGGAGGTGGGGACTAGTTTGAATGTTTGATTCATTACAGTTGTTTATTTGATAAAGATAGTAGGGTTAACTTCTCATTGTCAACTAACAACCATGAAGACGTGAGATAAAGAGCTCTAAATATTTTTATCTTAGTGTTTGTATTGTGTATTATTTTAAGCATATCAAGAAATGTTTTTTGTTTATGAATGAAAAACGATAATCAAGATGAGTTTCTCATCCCTCCTAATGATAATATAATTTAGGATACATAATAACTAAGAAAATCAAAAGTATTGACTTTTGTGTGTTAATATATTGGATTATTTACACAATCTATTATTAAATGTTGATTGTTTAGACAATTTAAAACTTTATTTAAACTTTTAAAATACAAACTGTTAGAATAACACACAAATAGCAACACAGTTTAGTAGATTACACAATGTTTTGAGTGGTATTATTCTCCAATCTTCTTTAAGTGTTACTTGTTTGAGCAGTGATAATATTAGCATGTGAGTCAAACATACACCTTTAGTAGATTTTTGAATATCAAATTTTGAGGTAATGCTCTAAACAACTGAGCTATTCTAATAAAGGCATAGTACCTCAGATGTTTAGAGCATTGCCTTAAAATTCAATAGTCAAAAAACAATTACTATTAAGTCAGACCCCTAAATTCTTTATCCTATTCTTTCTAGGAATACTATTATTACTAGCATAATAGTGGAAAAAACTGGGTAATGTTTTATTACAATGTTTTCTCAATATTAACAATCATCTGATTTTTTTATACCAAATCACAAAACTATTTATAGATGTCTGCAATCTTAAATAATCAGATAAATGATCAATTCTAAGAAATTTCTATATATCATCAGAAAACTATAAAACATTACAATTGCTAACAATGTGAAATATATCATAAATATATAAAGAAAATAGAATTGATCCAAGAATGCTTCCCTGAGGGACTCCAATTTTATAGTAATAAATCTCAGATTCTCTGAATCTGTAATAAACCTAATTTGGGTAATCAAATAAATAATATTTAAATCATAATAAATGAGAGAAAGAAAATTCCAAATGATTTACCATATCAAAAGTCTTACTAAGATCAAAATATATTTCATCCAAACAACCTTGCCCATTTGTAGTATTACTAATATGATTGTACATTATTATAAAATTTGTTTCAACTGATCTGTTTGGGATAAATTCATGCTGAAAACTGGGTATAAAATAATAAAAAATTATCTACACATGTTTTGAAAAACTGCTTAACATTGTTGTTGTGGCTTATAGTTTTTTGGATTACTTTTATAAACTTTTTCATAAATTGCAATAATTAGATAATTTATATATATCAGAAGAAACAGATTTCTGTAAAAATAATGTGAATATAAGGCTTAAAAAAGGAGTGATAAATTTTGCAAATCTTTAACAATGAACATAGGAACATCATCAAAAGAAACAGATTTATTACCTTTTATACTTTTAATTGCACCAATCACCTCATCATTTGATATCTTGACTATCTGAACAATATCTTTAAACCTATAATAACTAGCAACAGAAGAAGTTATAGTTTCATCACATGTAGCTACAAAATTATTAATTTGATTACAAAAGAATTATTAGTTTTTATATATACTACAATAAAAGATCCAGGAATAATTGAAAACAAGATTTTTTTTGAGGAGTATTATATAGCATTTGTAAATACATTTATTACAGTGTGTATGTAAGAGGGTATCCCTTAAAGTATCAAAATATCATAACAAAAATATAGCTCATCCTAGCAATGATTAAATAGGAAATATGTAGTTTTTCTTTAGCAAATTAATACTTTTATGGGCAGATCAATGCAAATCATTTTCAGAAATATGTAAAAGAAGAAGAAAGTCTTGTGTAATTCTTAAAAATTATCTTCATATTCATTTGCATAATGTTTTCTGAAAATTAAACTCTGAAATAGAGATTAAATGAAAAGCAGACTTGAAATTAGTCAGGATTATTAATTAGTAAGTGAAAATCTAATATTATTGTTTGGACTGATATTTTGATTCATCAATTTTATCTAAGTTGATATTTATAAACAATATACTCCAAGATTCAATAATAAAATTATATAATTAATTATACAGTTTTATGTAAAAGAAAACCTTTTAATCTTTTTTGAATTACTGCTGCTATCTGTCATTTCTGCTGGATATATATATATATTCCTTGAGTATTTTTTCCCCCAAACTTTCTTTTCAATCTTGTTTTCATCATTATTTTACTTTCAATTTCCATTGTACATGCATTCTTAACACACCAAGCCTCTGACATCAAACAATTTCTCTAAAAATTTATTTTAAGTTTTTCTAAATTATAATATTCAAGAAATACAACATATTTGTGGTGAATGGATCTTGTGAGATAGCTAATCACAAATCTGAAAAGAAATCATAGAGATTTCAATTAGAACATGGATTCACTTTTACAGTTTTATTAAGCCCTTAAACTCTATCATAATTATCTATGCATTTCATTATTTGTCTTTTCTCTCATCTATGTATGTCAGATGTTGTTAAATTGTATTTGTAACAAAAATAAATACAATGACTGTCAATGATATGAGATTCCAACAATATTTGGAAAGATCAAATCCATGTATTTTTGTTACAATGGGAAAAATAAATTTGTTTTGGACTTCACATAAAGTTCATTACTTATATCAAAATAGTTGCTTCAATGATTTCCTCACTGGATGTCATATTAGGGGATGAAACTACATATTGCATATTATAAGAAAGACAATCCACTTCCTTAAAAGGTTAAACATTACTATATAGCTTTAGTATTATTATTTATAATATTTAATTTATAGAGTGCAAAGAATATTTGAAATTAAACTGAGAGACTGCAAACCTATCGTAGGATTTCATGCTATATGTTTGTAATTTAAACTCAGTGAGTTAAATGTGAATATGTTTGAAGATTCACACTTTCAAATCTAAATACTTCAGACTGGCTTGGATATATAGAAAGACAAGTAAAGAGGAGGGTGGATGCCTCTTTTTGTTAAATTCTCTGTCTTGTATTTACGACTTGATCGCTATTAATAACACTTGATTGGCTAATAAGCACGAGAGGTTTGCAGTCTCTCAGTTTAATTTCAAATACTGTTTGTGCTTTATAAATTAAATATTATTATTATTTATATAATATTCAACCTGACTTTTTAAGTATAAAAGAAGATTGAGAAATTACCATCTTAAAAGAATAGTTTTTTTCAAAAACCTGTATGTGGACATAGTGAAAAATTTGTGTGACATATTCATTACACACACCAAACAGACCTTTAGTAAGCTTTTTTGTCATTTTGAACAACCAAACACTTGGTGACTATCTCTCTCCCTCTAATGCTAAAAAGACAGCAATTAACTGATACCCAAACAAAATATTTGAGTAAATAAGAATGCCTACTGAAAATAAATTTCAAATAATTTCAAAATATGTAAAGTCAAATCAATATAATGCACTGTTATGATATTGCTAAACGAAAAAGGCCAGCAATAACTGTAAAAGAGAGAGAAGAAAAGTATATGACTCGACACATCGTGTCTATACTAAACGGTGTGCTATTGCTAACAGTTAAATGTATCATTTGTTTGTTTACCTATCTGATCATTATGGTTACGTATATATCTTTTAAAACAGAAGAGTGAAACAATTTTAAATGAGAAAATATGATTTCAACACCAGTCTTTAAATAATATTTATATAAATGTAGTGGTAATAATAAGTTTTAGGTCATCTTTTTATTAAGGCTCAAGTCATTCATTATTCTTGAAAACTCAATATTAATATCAGATAACTTGTTAACCTACAGAGCCGCTTGCTTTTCATAAAATAAATGCCTGCAAGCTGGTTGAAAAAAACCAGAATTTAAAAGAAAACAAACCTATATTTTTCACACTTTCACCCGATCAAGTTGAAATAAAACATAAACAATATTACGATAAGTATTATTAAAATTGGAATTAAGGCGCAATGTAAATAACTTCATAAACAATTAGAATAACAGATTTATCAATAATTTTAATAATATTTGTCATATGAATTAAAATGCTGTTAAACCGTTTAGAAGAAATTATAGATATTTATAACTGATCACACACATTTATATATGTAAGTTGAGCTTATATGCATTAAAAGAATTTAGATAAATTAATTTCAACTTTCATTTTTATATGAAGAATACCATATAAAATATATATATATTCACACATGTCCAACTCATTTTAGTTCAAGCCTTTATTTCAAGATTTAATTTAACTATATATCAGAATTATTAAAACTTATTTGCTTATTTCCATTAGAGAGCACACATTCTTGCAGAAGATAAAGTTCAACCAAATTTCTTGCTGGCTTTTTCCGTTTAAAAGGTCAGGACTAGATGTTTTTAAAAATACCAATTAAAAAAAAGGCAAATATAACAATCCAAACAAAAAACAAATCATTTTATGTTTATTTGGGGATTTTCTCTGTTGTCAGCACGAATAATTTATTATTTACTTTCGTTATTATATAGATAATTATTTACATTTTACACTGATAAAATAAATTTGTAAGCTAAATAAAGGTTATAACTGACATTCATCAATGTTGACTTTCAACAATGTTCTGAGGTCTCTCTCAGTCTGATGCAAGAGGTACGCTTGTATCCATCCATTTACTGATCAATATTAATGCTTATCTAGCTATTTAAAAATATTAGGTCTGATTGAAATCTGAAAAAAAAAAAATACAGGTTTAACCAGCATAGATTCAAACCCATGATACAGATACGACAGAGATATGGTACATCATAAGGCACCTTCAAATTATTAATATATGTATAAAAATACTAAAATATCATTTATAACAGCTTTTCATAAATGGTTAAATTATTGCATGAGAAAATGTAAAGAATAATCTGAAAATATTTTTGTATACAGTTAAGGTTAATATATATATATATATATGAGATTATTGATGAATTTCATAGGTAGTAAAATAACCTTCAAATACGAAGAGTAAAAACAGTACTCAAACAAAGATATTTCTTACTATTTAATAGCAGTTCATCAAAGACTGTTTTCTGACACAAATAACTTTTATCATCTTACTATTTAATAGCAGTTCATCAAAGACTGTTTTCTGACACAAATAACTTTTATCATCTTCCACTTTCCTTCTTCAGTCATTTAAGTTAGGGTGAAAATTAGTCATTACAAGCTGTTCATATTATTGATCATCTCCCTATACAAATGATGACAATAAGACTGTCCAATCACATTCCCATTCTTTAATTACACTTGTAGCATTTTTGACTCCAATCATATGAGAACAGGTTTAATAGATTGGCAGTCCATAGCTTTAGGCAGTACAATACTAATGAGACTGGAACTGGATTTAATATAGGGGTTCCAGTTGGAAAAGATTGCATGTGCAAACAGTTTTATTTAAGTATTTACCTGGCTATTACAGAAATATAAGGAGCCTAGAAAATATGATCTAAAAACAACCTCTTTTACATAGTCTGGCTAAGTTGTTATGCCTAGCAAATTTACTCATTACAGTCATAAAAACAATAATAATATCAATAGTAGTGGTAAAGTAGGTAGCAGTGGTAATACTAAAAGTAAATTTTATAAATTTTCCCTAAATGTAATAATATGCAAACTTTACTTGATCAAACTCTTCTGACTAGAATAGATGACTGCACTGATCACCAGAGAGCTGCCAAGATTTATGATCAATACAGCCTGCTTTAATAAAACTTTTACCGAGAATGAAAGTTTAATGAAACAGATAGATTAAAATATAAGTGTTTTTGGAAAGTTAGATCTGTCAGTGAATAGAGAATGCATAGTTTTGAATTTACTGTGTTAAATTTAATAAACTTCTGTTGTTGAAATTCCTCATTGACCCAATGAACAACCAAAGGTGTAACATGCCTTGTAAAAGGTTCTAGTATTTATTTTATTAGGGCCTATGCAGCAACCTTACAATATTATTACAGCAGTATCATTAAAAGATCAATTTTTGTTCTTGGAAACTTTAATGCACATGTATAAATAGTAAATTTTGGTTAAATGTTGTTAGAAATAATAAAATTGATGCTGTAAAATAAAGTGAACCTTTATTATTGAATTTTTTTATAACATATGAATTGACTATCATAAATATTTTTTTAAGTGAAAAAACCTACTATAAAAGAACATGGATGCATTCATATTCAAAACAAGAGTATTTAAAAGATTACATTATATAGGAGTCAGAATAAAAAAAAATGTTCACATTAAATAAGCACTTGCAAACACAGGTTGTTGGACAAATCATAAATTAGTACTTCTGAGATTAAAATAATATTTGCATAAGAAAATTTGTGTATATTCTTTAGAACTATTTATTTTACATATTAAATTTCAACAGCTATGTAACACTAATTTAGATCTTCAGAACTGTTGTATTTTTGAAGCATGAAATTCTCTTAAAGAGTACATTATAGATATAAGTAAATTCATTCTTGGAGTTCACTAAAAAAAGACATGACTGGTTTCTTACAATAATCTTATTAATAGCAATTTGATTAAAAGGAAATATTTGGCATTTTCTGCTTTAAATGTGGAACTTCATAATAAATATAAAAGAAAGAAATCCAATGACTGAAAAGAAGGATTAAAAATCGTTGATAAATTAAAACTGCAAAAAAAGGTTCAGCTAATAGCTAATTATGGTCAGTCTAGTTTTAATTTTTATAGCAATAAAATAACAATATGGACATGAAAAATGGTATTGCAATCTTACTAAATTCATCAATGTAAATATTTATATGAACATAATGATATTTTGAACAGGGACAAATAGTATTTTGATAATTTTTTGAATAGTGATAAAAGAATTAGGATGATGACTTCTAATGATATACATATATATTTAATGTACTCATTTAGATTAGGACAAAAATATTCAACTTAGTGAAATCAAAACAGCTAATAGTAGTCTTAAAAAATAGAAAAACTGCAATATCTAAAGAAATTTTAAAAGAGAGGCAGGTTAATTTCAAACATTGAATTTTTTAAAGGATATACAAATCCTTATAATTCTGCTGCCTGATCTTAAAGATGCCTCTATTGTTTCAATTTTTAAAAATAAGTAGACAATATTACTTTAATTATCATGGAATATCATTATTACTCATTGTAACAAACTTTCAAAGATTTTGTTGAATAAGTTTCTGCCAGTCATAGATGAATAGTTTACTAGAGACTTGATGTGATTTAGAAAATTAGGTAACACTACAACACATTTATTTTGTTGCCCGCCCCCCAAAAAAAAGCAAGAGAAGTGTTAGAAAGCAAAAAGTAACTTACATATTGCTTTTGTTGATTTCTCAAGGCATTTGTTTCAGTTAATTGAACATGTTTATGACATTGTTGAAATTACTTGTTCTCCATATAAAAATTATTTGATTTATTAAGGTTCTACATGATGGAATAAGAACAAGCATTATAACTGCAGGTGATAAATCTGAGATATTTGAATTGAAAATTGGCATTAAGTTTGATGATGGAATTTTAAAATCTGAATCAATAAAAGGCAAAAACAATAACATCTTTTTGGATTTATGATATACTTATGATTGGGAAGATGTTGAAGAATGTAATTAATATTTTGAATGCAATATTTATATATTTTGATTCACTAATTAAAGTTCAAAAATTTCATATTGTCATCAGCAAGTCACAATATAAAAACTTTCAGCAACTTTTAGCTAGAATGATTATTGACTTGAAAATGTTAACCAATTTAAATTCTTTGAAAGTTTTCAAGTTGAAAAATTAAAGTTAGATGGTGAGATAGAGCACAGAATTCAATGTGTCACTGCTGCTTTTAACAAGTTAAAAGGTATATTATTTCATTATATGGAAATAACAGCTGCAACTAAGTTGTACAGAGAGTTATTATGCATTTAATTTTTTTGTATGAAAGTGAATATAAACACTCTCTATCAGCCCAATATAAAAGGCATAACAAAAGCTTCATTTAAGGATGTTTCATAAAATTTTAAAAATACAACGACAAAACCATAAAACCAATCACTATGTTCTTCAATTTGCTATATCTAATATGATAATGCACTCTATTGTAAAATCATATCTCCACTGGATTGGCTATATAAAATGAATGAATAATGCAAAACTTCCTAAGAGTGTTTTATGGTGAAGTTAATCATGGTTTGCATGGGAGAAGTAGATCTCATTTACATTATAAGGATTATCTCAATGACATTGCCAATATTGATATGGCAGAAAATAAAATATACTGGAAAGCTACACTTAGACAATGGTGTTGAAGTATTTTAGAAGGAATAGTTTTCTGAAAAAAAAAATTGAAAAGATAGCATTGCAAAATATTATATACAGAGAAAAGACTAGCATGTTCTGTATGTGGAAGTATTTGTGGTTCAGAGATTAATTTGCGTAGTCATTGCAAAATTCATTTCTAGAGCAAATTTTTTCATTTTTCTTTAGTTTCTTGAATTGGAATGTATGTATGTGTATATTGTAATTTAATAACTTCAGAAATATTCAAATTAAATTTACTTGTAAACTCAAGGTACATGTACATATATTACAATATGCTAATATAATGACAATAATTATTCTATTTAATTATAAGATAAAACAAAAGGTTTAAAGAAAAATTTATTTTGAATATGTATGTAATTCAATTAGGGAAACACAAATATTTCTCCATACTATTATATAATAATCGTAAATTTATTTATATGACATAGTACAATGTCTGTAGCAAACAATTTAATTTGACATTTTTGATTATAACTTCCACTGTATTAAACCTTCAGAAATAAACTTTCAATAAAATAATTATTAATACTACATTCATTAACATGTATATATACTTTTTATAAAATTAATTTTAATATATGAATTTTTTCTACAGTACAGGCTTTTTCATAATTGCATTCCAATATGTAATATATAGGGAGTTTGAGCTCAGACTTTCACATGACCCTCAACTATCCATGCTATCTCATACTGCTGATATACTTGATCACACACATTTTCCTAATATATGTTATGGAATACTATTTTCTTCTGAAATCATGACAATATAAAATTATTAAAATTATGTTTTAAAGATATTCATATTCTGATAACATTTCTCTGTTAACTCTCTTGTTTGAGTTCTAATTTTTACATTCATTTAAAAAATATTTTATTTTAGTTTTTTTTTTTCCCATTGAATGATTGAGCCACATAAAAACAAAATATTCACACTCTCCATTGCACCACACACTCATATTCTTTAATTTTAATGAGGACTATTTTTTTTTTTTGCAAATCAGACATCTTTGATTCAATTCATTGGTTTTTTTTTAATGCAATTTTACTTACATTATATCAGTAAATATTTTTTCAAGTTTAATTGTAATTAATATTTATTAATAATTTATTATATTTAATAATTATAACTATAATAATTTCATTTCTTTTTAAAGTTTATAATGTAGGCATTTATTACATTACTGATAAATCAATATCAAATGCTCAAAACTGTATGCTATTTTCAAATGCAGTCAAAAATGCTTTTTTTTTTTTTTCAAGAGAACATGGTTTGACTAAATCTCATGCCTAAAAACATTTTCATAATACTTTTATATTAACCAATTAAGAGCTTATTTATTTCATTATATTATTAGTGCAAGGCATGGGTGATTATAGTATATATAGGCAGTTTCAGTTCCAATTTATTCTAATTACAAAATATACATTGTAACAAAAGATTTAATGGTTAAAAGATAAATTAAAAACAGGCTCAGGGGATCGTTGTATGGGAAACTTGCAATTAGCAAATATTTTATTTAAACCTTCACTTGTCTATTCAGGACAATTGCAATCTGTAAGAGTTATTGTGATAATTTTGCAAAAAAAAAAAAATGTATTTGAATTTTTAAAAGAGGTTTTATGAGATACCCAAAGTAAAAAAAAACTTAAACATCTTTGACAATAGCTGTCATGGATTCATCAATCTTAAGAATGATGCATGAGGTCTCATAAAAACAGTGTATGACTGTATTTATGGAGAATTTTTATAGGCAAGTGGATAATATAAGAAAATTTCCACACTGACAACTTCACCAAAGTATTCAACAAAGCCTCCTTTAATTAGTTAATTAAACCAATATAGAAAAATTAAAACGAGTGTTGGGATATATATATATTATTAATAGGTAGCTATTATTGTTTAATGCCCTAAGTTGAAAAATAACTTATGGAAACTTTCAAAATTTACTATACGTTTTCGAGCATAATCTCTAATAACTACATCTAGATTTAAATTTCATTGATAATTGAGAGTAACAAAGAAATAGGGAGAAAATGTGCACAAAATCAAAAAGATATTTGTGATACACTTTGTAATAATAAAATAAATGTAATGATGCATAGGAAAAAAAATACCAGAAAGAAAAAAAAGTTATCTTCTATAAAGATATGGTAAAAAAATATATTGATTCCCTTCATTGCATTAGCCATTTGAGAGGTTTTAATAGTAGCTATCTATTAGTGCTTGATGATGAGTGTCTATATAAGTACTATAAAAGCGTGTGCGGTATTACAAATATATTATTATTTCAAATTAAACACTGACTTTCAAAAATATCACTTGCAAATAATAACTCAATAGTTTTTAAAATAAAAAAAATTAAAAAAAGTAAAATAATATTTTAAAAATATTAATTTAAAAAATAAGTCCATAAAATAGAAGCTTACTAATAATAAACTTAAAGTTTCACCTCAGCTATTAATTTTAGCTTAACAGTAATTCTAATTTTAAAAAAAAATCTTAACTATTAATTAAATTTTAACAAACTAAATATATATGTATTGAAAACTATTTTAATAAAATTGAATTTTTGATAATTACTTTAAAAAACAAATATAAAATTTCTAAAAATAAATTAGTAATAATTAAAATATGCCAGTAATTATCTCCCACTTCATTTCCTTGCACTTTTATGGCTCATAAAACCATAAAAAGATTGAAAGTTATCCAAGTGTAAATTTACGAAGTCATTAGAAACGATCAATCAGTGAGTTTAATTTGGATTCAATTACTAGAGTAATTTTCCAAAAAGTCATTTTAAAATTGCAAATACTTTGAGTGAGGCTATAAAGCTGATCTCTTAGAAGGTGATATCCTATCATTTCTTCCCAAAGTATTTTACTTTTCAAGGCTAACCTTGAAAGTAATTTTCAACACGAACTAAAAAGCTTGCTTCAAATTCGAAGTAAGTTTAGAATTTAAACTACAATTTGACTAATCCTAACTGCAAGCATTTGTCAGTTTCTGCTGGTCCTGATAGCGTTTTAATTTCCAAAATATTTGAAAGCTTTAGATGTGAGCAGAAAAGCTTAATAGGTTATTAGACAATTAGTCTGGTCAACTAGTGCAACCGAAGACCAATATATTTTTTTCCATTTATATTCACTCACTTTTGAAAAAAGTGGTAAATAATATTTGAAAATAATTTTCTATTTACATTAGTAGGGTCCGAGAGATGAATAAAACTTTACAATTAAAAAAAATATTGAAGTAAATAGAATATTAAAATTTGCTTAGGAATATTTATTTTTTTATTTTTAGAAAAAAAAAAAAACTGCTCCTATATATATCTCTCAAAAGATTAACAAAAACAAATAAAATCTATCCATATTATCATTTTCAAGAAAGCTATGAAAAAAATCTGAAAATAAGATTAATTTATATTTTTGGTTGAAAAATAAAAATGTTATTTATTTCATAAATGCTTTATATATCGGCTCTTTCTCCAATCCTTATTGCTTTCAATTAAGTTAGTGTTGGGCCAGTCTTCACATCATTCTTATGCCAATTTGAATTATATGATAATGAGATTGTGTGCTCAAGCAACAACATTTCTCTCATTTTTAAATTACACATAAAACTTACTGATTCCAATCTCCATCTCCATCTTTTGCATTACTTATCTTTATACCTTCTCATTTATGTTTGGTTGCTAATAGAAAGACATTATAAACTAACTATATAAGTGTCATACTCTTTAGCAAACACAACAATCATCTTTCAATAAATACATAAATAATTCTGCAACTGCATGTTTGAGATAAAAAAATTGTTTATGTTTATATATATATACAGATAGTTTATTCACATGCTAAATACAAATAACAATGAAATGGTTTATCAGTTGGAAGTTCATAAAAAGTTCAAGCACTGAAAATAACAGCTTGAACAGTAATCCATGTGGTTTGAATTCAAGAATATACACTTTACCCCTGCTTTACACCATGCAGGACACATGAAAAAATGATCATACTGGCACAAATCTTTAGAAATTATTTTATAAACCTAATTTCCTTGGCTCCTCATTAATCTAAAAAATTATTTCTGATTAAATTAATGAAACAAACTTGCATTTACAACTAAATAATTTATTGAAAATGACTTGAAAGTTAAAGCATCTATGATAAAACTTTTATTAAATAAATAATGAGCAACATTATGCTATATTCAGAATACTTTCTGACTTTTCGTAGATTCACACATATATACTTTCCTTTTTTTTAATTACAAAAATATGTCTGAATCATAATTAAAAAATAAACAGTACCAACTTTAAAAATAGGAATATCTTCAGGTCTTCAGGAATGTTTTTGTTCTAAATAATTTATCTCTTTTCCAGACATTTCTGTTTAATAGAACATTAGAAAACTTTAATTATTTTGACACAGATCCATTTTTATCTCACACTGAGGCAGCACCAAATAAATTCAAAAAATAATACATATAGATATAAAATTGAAACATTTAAGGAAATGAAAGACTATTTTCTTTCTTATATTTATCATAAAATCTAAAATAAAATTTTATGTTTCAAAGCAACTTTATTAAGTCACTAAAGTATGATCCACCTGTGCAGGGACCACATTCTGTCACCTGCAGCAATGGCCCATAGAGGCTACAATGATACATTGATATTCTATAACTGGGCGGTGGCTCAAACAATTCAACCACCTTACACAATAGATTAGGTATTACAGCTATCTAAGAAAAAAATACATTCAGAGTACAAACATCAAGAAAAAACACAAAAAAAAAAGAAAAGAAAAAAAGGACATGAATTATCACAGATCAAATGTCAGTCAATCAAGGGGATGCTACATCCATTTGAGGCGAAGTCCATGCGGGACAATTGACTCTCAACTCACCTGGCAAGTTCCCAAGCAGCTCCCCCAGATCCCATCCATGACCCATCAGCCAGAACTCAATTTAGCGAGAACCCAGACCCATTCCTTGGACAAGGTTAAACTGCTTCAGCCCCTGCCATAAATGGGTTACAACTTATCTGGGTGTGATGTTGGTTCAGCATGTCCGAAGCACCAATCAAATCAGAGAGGGCCACAAGAACATTGCCAGATCATCCCTAAACCTGGGTGTGGCAATGATCGCCGACCAATCCCATCGATCAACAAATCCTACATGGCTGTCACCACTATTCTTGAGATGAAGAATTCAGGAACCCCTTCCCCCAAAAAAAAACAATGATTAGACTCATGGTCCCATTAAGTCCTCAGTGTTCACAATCCAGTTCGTATTATATAACCTTGTTCTGAACTAAATTGTGACAAAATTTCAATTATGATTCTGCTTTACTGATCCTATTGAGTTCTTCTAATCCAAGTTGAGTTCTAATTCTTGATTCTTAATTAAAGTTCCAATTATAAAATCTAATGGTTTGTATTCAGTCTTTGGGTTTTTCTTAATAATTTAAATCTAAAGGGATTGAATAATTAACCACTTCAGTGTTTCTAGGCCCATAACATCCAATAAATCCATTTTTATCTCTAAATCATTGTTCTTTATTTTCTAATTCACTTTGTCATAATTCTAAGTCAATTTGAAACTTTTTTGAAGAATTTTTATTTTTTGTGGCATCCCATTCGTACTGGGAGTGGCCCAATAACTCTTGATCTAATCATCATAAATTTCTAATTTTTAT
This sequence comes from Epiperipatus broadwayi, assembly GCA_028023455.1. Lineage (NCBI taxonomy): Eukaryota > Metazoa > Onychophora > Udeonychophora > Euonychophora > Peripatidae > Epiperipatus > Epiperipatus broadwayi. Next base: position 4,368,461 of record JAQFVV010012452.1, on the reverse strand, counting down.
GCAGGGATGTAGATTAAATCATATTCCATAATATTTGATTCTTAATTTGAGATTGAATTAATATTTAAAATAATTTTCTTTCCTGCAAAGTTTTGCTGCATTAGGCCACTTCTGGTTTGACAACACGATATCGTTACTTTTTCTTTATGAACAATTTAACATTTGAAAAACATTTTCCCATGGATTTAGACTAAAATTTGCATCTGGCATGTTTCTTCAACTGTTTTCCACCCTCCCTGACTGGTTTGTAGTTGTTGAAAGCAGTTTTATTTCTTAATATCAGGAGTTAAGTTTGAATTCTCAGGAATATCATCGTTGAGCTTTTTTTTTCACTTTTATTTTCACAGGTATTAATTTCCTAATCATTTTAAATTAATTCCATCATCAAAATTAGGATTTTTGTTATAATTTTCTATTTTGAGTTATTAGGTTACATTTTAAATTCATTTTCTCAGTTTTAATCTTGTTTTAATGATTCTAGTAATTACTTATATGAGCTTTTGCTTGATTAATGGCGGCTATTTGTACAGAATAAAACGACTGATAAATTGAGTTATTTTGAGTTTATCTGATTTAAAATTTCTTGAAAAAGTTAAAACAAGTAATCACTTATGTTTTATCATGCATCTTCTACCAACTCCTGTCTTGAATATGTGAATCCTCCCAACTTTGTGAAGCCAGTGAACAGTGAATTGCTCCTGCTAGCAACAGGAAGTAAACTAAAAAAATTTTATGTTGTAATTCAGCATAAGATTTTCAAAATGGCTGCTCAAATTGTAAATGCAATTAAAATTGACTGATTTCAAATTGGATAAAATTAAAGAATGAACTGCTTTCCATTTTTCAAAAAAGTGGAGAGGTCAGCATTTTTTCTGATGATTCCAAACTGAAAATTAAAAAAAAAACTACTGATTTTGATAATTTAATTATAGCTAGCTATGTGTTGGATGATGATGATGATTATTATTATTATTATATCAAAATGCTATGTTAAGAAAAGTTTATATCTTTGATTCAGTCTTTTACTTACTTTTCAACTTAATCAATATTATTAAATGAATGACAACAAACTTCCATATGAATTTGATTGTTCATGTTTAAAAGTTAAGGAAATTTCTCTTGGATCCATTTATAGAAAGCAAACTTAAACTAAGACATGAATGACAAAATCTGGAGACAAAGGCCTCTAAGCATGATCAAATGGTGGAAACACTACCTGATTAAGCATTGATCAAATAACAATAACAAGTACACAAAATTCTCTACCAACACAAATTATCTCTTATCCAACATTTTCTGCTCACAGGTAATGGTTTCATTTTCCTTCATTGACAAAAAAAAAAAGACTTAATGTTTTGTCAAAATTGAATGATTTCTAAATGATCATTCATTAGTTTAAAATATTTTCTGACAATATAAAAAAAATACAATAAGTGAATAGTTTATGATCCATTATTCTTATTTTCTTTAATAGTATCAAAACAATAAACTAGATAATAATGAGAGTTTTTAATCAGCATTATTTTTTACAGACCCAAGATATATAAATATATCATCTGCAGCTTCTCTAGATATTTTTGATGAGAGGTATTAAAACTAATGAAAAGCCCCATACAATGCTTAAGGATGAAATAAATAGGGTTGACAGATGCATCTAAATGCAATTGGAGATAATTTTTCATTTCCACAATAAGATATATACATTCAAAAATAAAGATTCTCATAAGTGACCAAAGCTAATCTCAATAAATAAAGATAAAAAAAACTTCAGTCAATTTAGTAAGCATATAGTCCAAGAATCTATTTGGTTTACATGCAGCCCTATTAAATCTAAACCAATGCTGTGATAATTATTGAAAGGACAAGTTCTATATGCTTTTAGAAATGAGATTAGTAACTACCTTTGATTAATGATGTGTTATTCAATTTAATCTCTGTAAAAGTAATGCTTTTCTGATGCAAAAGTGAAAATGTTACATAGAAATCACAGTGCACTTGTATATATTTACAGAAATTGAGATATGGTATCATGTTAAAAAGCCCTCTTTGAAAAAATAATTTTGACATATTTATAGACATTCTATGATATTTCAAATGACAAATCAGATTTAGTAGCAACTTTTCCAGTATTAAAGCATGAGAATGTCTATAATTTTATCTGAAACTATTTCTCACTTTCTTCAATGGTATATCTTAAGAATGAGAATAACATTAAAATTTTTCCTTCACAAGTTGAAAGCTGGAATCTGTTTCTGCTCAAAATGATATTCGTTAAGAATCTCCTAATTTCCTCATATTGACAATTTTTATAACCATTGTTTTTTACTTATATATATATAAAGCAATATATTTATATTAATGATATAAATAAATAAATTAAATAAAATATATATTTTTTAAATTTTATTTTTTTTTAGATTAGAATACTATTTCCGGATGTTGAAGCAGCAAATAATAATTTCCTCCACATTACTTCAAAAACCTATTTTTTAAAATTATCCAAACTTTACTGAAAACTTAAACACACATTAATTAACTATAGTTAAAAATATTTAACTTGTACTTCCTGAGAGCTTTAGTTTTAGTTCTAATAAGCAAAAACTAATTCTCTATTTTTCTTCTAATATAATTTTAAATGAATTAATTACAAAATTGAATATGAATTAAATAGAGCTATTTGATATAAATTAGAAAAAATAAGACTAGGAATTACCTGCAGTCATGAATTTATTAAAATTTTTTTTTGCTTATTTTTAAATGCATGTTCAAAACATTTTATATGATTCACTGCTTACTATGAATTTCAATTACTATAATAAGGTTTGAAATCAAAAGCCACAGATAAAGATGGGAGGGGGTATTGTATTGTGTTGGATTAAAACTGAACTGTAAATATTTATAATTGTTTCTATGCTCAAACTTGAGAGCAGGAGTAGTACTATGCTCAAGATTTCTATATGTAATACTCTGGAAACAGGAATAAAAAAATGTTGTCAAAGGACAGATAAGAATTGAAAGATCTAAAAAGTGGTTTAATGAGAGATAAAGATTAACTGGTTAAAAAAGGAACCTGTAGATTATTTACTAATACGGAAAATTAGACAAAAATGATGATCAGAAAAATATCAGTGAAGCACCAATCACAGTGGCAAAAAGGATTATATTAGAAAAATATAATTGCTTTGAAGGAAGTTAAATGATAAACTGGGTGAAATTGTTATTATGTAACACATTTTTAAGTTATAGGAAGTAATTAATTAGTCTTGTTTTAAAAAAAGATGCTTAAAGTCACTTCAGTTTTCTTTTTCTTTTATTTCACATCTTTATTAATAAAATACTGGATAAAAGAAATTTTATAAATAATTTAAATCCATAATATTCTTTAAACTAATAAATAATATATTTTTAACAATTGATAAAATAGCTAGAAATATCAAGTTAGAGTGCCATATTATAAGTTGATTTACATAAACACACATATAGACAGAATTTTTTTAGTAACACATTTGCCTGTTCAATGGGATTTATTTAATCTTCTTTGAATTAAAAAAATCTTAATCTGTTACAGCCAAAATGCTATTCTCTTGTCTATAGTAATATCTTAAATCACAGTGAAAGTTTTATTTCCATCTTTTATTCTAGGAGGTTGCCTTGACAACAGATTGAAGACTCCTGATGTTGATAAACTGACTATTATGATGTAATTTACATCTGTAAACTATCTAGCTTTATAAAAAAATCAAATCTATCATCTAAATAATAGTTAAGTTTAGTGAGGTTTGAAACTATTAAAAGTGATTATATATTATTCTGCTTTCAAAATAAATTCTATTTACTTATTTAATGGGATTTATTTAAATTTTGAATTTAAAAATCTCAATCTTTTAGACAATGTCAATTCTCTTGTCTACATTAAAATCTTAGAACAGAGTAAAAGGTGGATTTCTTCATAAGGTTTGTCTTGACACCAGATTGAAGCTTGGGTTATTATCATGCTATATATATATATATATATATATATATATATATATATATATATATATATATATATATATATATATATATATATATATATATATATATATATATGCATAAACAAATTTAAATATATATCTACTGACATTAAAAAAGTTATATTCTGTATGAAAATTTTCATTTCTTTATAAAAATATTAATTTACAAATATTTTATTATTGAATAATTTATAAATAGGATATTTGTTTATAATCAGTAGTTGTCATAATATTCATTTTTAAAACATCTCATTTTTTCTGAAATATTTCACACCTTTTAAAATATTTTAAATGTAAAAATTTAAATGTTAATTCAATTGTAAATATTCTATTTTTTTTTTAAAGAAGAAATACAAAAAGAAAATGCTTTACATAAAATAGTACACAAGTGTAACATAAAATATTAAATCAATAAACATTTAAAAACTTTGTTATAAAGAAAAATATAATCATAAAAAGCAATCCCCTTCATAAATATTGTATACCATCATTTGTGCAAATTTATATGTCTATATACACATATAAACACATTACACATATATATGTCAATAATAAGTTGGAAAAAAAAATTAGTAAAGCAAGATTTTATATAAATGTAAATAAAATGAAAACATTTTATTTTACTATAAAAAATAGCGAGCTTTACACTAGATATAGATTTTAAAATATACTTTCTTTTCATATTATAATCTGCAAAATAAAGTTCAAACTGTATACAAAATAGCTGCAAAAAGAAGTTGGCTGTTAATTAAAAGAAACCCCATTGATTCTTCTTTGAGACCTTAAAAGAACCAAGCAGGTCAAATTAGTAATGGACCCTTCATACCTTCTTTTTATTGCAGTTGTTATTACTATATCATTGCTTCATATAATAAACAAAGATATATGAGATTCTCATCAAAAGACATCATCTATCATGATGACTTCATTAGCTTTTTATTTTTGAGTTTAAAAGTAATAAATATCATGTCTTTCTTTTCAGTTGTTGATAGTTCTTAACTGAAATATTATTTGAGTTTTCTTGAAGCCAGAATGAAAGTGTGTATGAATAAACTTTTATTTAAGCTATTTACAATCACAAGAGACAAAACTAAATTATGGTACTTATTTATAGGCGGATATAAAGTCTCAGATCAGCAGTTGATAGCCAAAAGTGGACAGTGCTAAGGATTCCTTGAATGCAGGCCTAGATTGCCATTCAATTATAACCTTTTATTTAAGTCCTTACAATTGCAGATCACTTTCTAATGAAGAAAGATTGTAAGAATTGGAAAAATTGTTTAGTATTAAATGGGACATTGTTAACTTTGTGAAGTTAAAAGAAAGGATGAAAAAATAATTGATTTTAAAAATTGAAATGTACTTTATAACAAAGCTACAAATATTGGAAGAACAAATGAAGTGGAATTCATTATAAATAAAAATAAAAGAATAACATTTTGGAGATTAATGATATATCAGACAGAGTGGCAAGAGAGTTATTCAACTTAATTAAAGATACAAAATGCAAATAATTCTGTTTATATCCCAAGTTCTCATTGCTATGAAAAAGTAGAGAATTTTATATGGATATACAACATGCTTTTGATCTGACCAAATAACATTTGAAAAGTGTTGTGGGAGACTTTAGTGGTGGAATTGGTAAATGATTGAAAAATGAAAATGCCATGGGTAAATTCAGTTATGGTAATAGAAAAGAGAGAGGATACAGACTTGTTGAGTTCATAGAAAAAATATATGTGATGAGTTCTCTCTTTGAAAAAATAATAAAAGGAAATAGAAATATCTTAAATGGAGATATAGTAAAATTATTACTTGATAATATATATCTGAAGATTATAATATTCTTAATTAGATTCAACACTAAAAGTGATCATTGATTATTGAGATGTAAAATGACATGTTAAACCAAACTAAAGATAAAAATTATTAAAAAAAAAAAACAACAGAATTAACAGTTGATATTCCTAATCTTCAGAAATGTTCCAATGAACAAAAATTAGAACTTAAAAATCATTTAAAAATACTAAAAGATTTTGAAGATGTACCACATTTAAATAAAATCAATAAACAATATTTATCTAAATCGCATGTTGTTAAAAATTGATAATAAATTGAAAGTATGCCAGCCTTTCACATGCACAATTATAACAGAGACAGCCAATCAGATTTTAAACAGATATCTAATAAATAATCAAGCTTAGACATGAGACAGAGATTTTGATAGAAAAGGTTGATACCACCTTTTCTAAACTTAACTTTTATATATATAAGCCAGTTTTAAGCATCTTAGCCCGAAAGCTTTAAATATATAAACAAATACAATTATCATTCATTGTGACAATGAATGATAATTGTATTTGTTTATATATTTAAAGCTTTCGGGCTAAGATGCTTAAAACTGGCTTATATATATAAAAGTTAAGTTTAGAAAAGGTGGTATCAACCTTTTCTATCAAAATCTCTGTCTCATGTCTAAGCTTGATTATTTATTAGATATCTGTTTAAAATCTGATTGGCTGTCTCTGTTATAACTGCGCATGTGAAAGGCTAGCATACTTTCAATTTATTATAAAATCAATAAGAAAATAACTGATATAGTATTAAGAACAGCAACACAGATAGATAAAAAATAGTGGTTTACCATTAAATTTTCTGAGACAAGATAATATATGAATAAAAGGAATACGAAAATATATAAAATGATTTATTAAGAAGAATTGAATATTTAGAGTTTTGTAAAATAGTCTGAAAACAATTAATAAATTGTATAAAAATATATAATTGTAATTTATAAAGGGTTAACACAGACTTTCAAACTTCCTTCAACTCTTCTCTCTATCTCATACAATAAATATACATGAGCCTGTCCATTAAAGTTTGAAGATTTGCTATCTTAATATAAACTGAGAACTGATTATATATATATATGGGAAATGATCTGGACCAACTGATGAGTACTGGTTTAGCATAAAACACACACATATATATTGGAGATGATTTATCTTTTTCACATGTGTGTGGTCATGAAGAGAGTTTAAAAATATATAATTGTAAATTGGAAAGAAAATTTATAAGAGAATATTCAAAAGTGTAAAACAGCATTTTGGTCTTGGTAGGAAAATATTTCTGCAATAAACAAAAAAGATGAAATGTTATTAAAAAGAGAGATGACACCATGAAGAATAGTTTTATAAAAAATATATAGCAACAAAAAACAAGAAAACAAAGTATTTTCTACAGTTATTACATCTTCTGCCTAGCAATTTAAATAAAGAAATGAGAAATGCAACCAAATTTATGAAAAAAGCTTTAGAAAATGATGGTATTGTAAAATATTTTAAAAGAAGAATGCAAAAAAAATGTTGGAGAAGTTATATACTAAAATTAAAAAAAATTACCATATGATTAGAAAGATACAATAGTTATATTGATATTTAAGAAAGGGGATATTAGAAATTACAGACCTATCAATGTTTAATAAGTTCTCTATTAAAACCTTTATCAAGGTAACTATAATTCATGTAAAGAACTTTGGATTTTAACTATCAAAAAAAAAAAAAAAAACCCAAGTTGGATTTAAAAGTGGGTAATATTCAAGTATTGAAAGAAATCATAGAAATGACCAATGAATATGAGTTGCCATTATGCTTTGAATTTGGAAATTATAAAATTGTATTTGATTCTCTAAATATTTAAAGTAGTCATTAAAGCATAAAGAATTGGATTATCAAGATAAAGACCAAGAATATAGTTACATTCTGAAGAATATTTAGAAAACAATATCGAGAAGGATGCACAACAGGGTGATTGCATACCTTCTAAACTTTTTACAAACAGTTTTATAAAAGGTGTTTTGTGGATTAAAATGGGAACCTAAGGAAATAAAAGTAAATGGAGATTACTTTAAGTCATTTACATCACGCAAATAACATGATTGTTTTTGTGAATAATGCTTCAACATTTCAAGAAATGTTGCAAGAGTATCAGATAAAAGTAAGTAAATAGAACTGAAGATAAATACTAAAAAAGACTAAAGTAATATTATGAATTTTGTCAGAAGAAGAAAATACAGACTGATAATCATTAATTAGGCATAGTTAATAACTATAAATACTTGGTCAGATTATTAGTATATAAAGAAACATATTGGATGAAATTAATCATAGAATTAAACTTGGAAAAAATACTGTTAGAAGAAATAACAATATTAAAAGGAAGTATGCTTGTGTGTTTTGAAAAGGATGCTTTAGCAGTTTTCATGTATTAATCTGAAAATTAGACACTTAACACAAGAACAATTTAGAAACTTCAGACTACTCAATAAAACATGGTGAGATGTAGATTGAATGACATCATTAAAAGAAATGACATTGAAATGGAATTGAGCTTGATATATTGATAGAAGATATAATAGATTGAATAAGAAAGTCTACTGGTTTGTTGTAGAAAAGAGAGGATAGACACTGGAGAAATCAGATTAAATTTTCCTGTACTGGATTGATAATGATTGAAAATAATGATGCTATGTAGTAAATGTCACATGATTTTCAATAATTGTTCAAATGAATTTTTGGTAAATTTATTACTTTGACCAAAAATAACAATGAAAATTCTCAATTAAAATTTATTATTTTGATGGAAAATACAGTGAAATTTCAGAATCCGCTGTTATAACATCCATAATTTAAAAAAATAAATAATTAAAAAAATGTAGAAATTAGTAAAAAATGAAATTTTGATTTCTAATTTACAATGCAACTGTTGGCACTGTGGTTTCATATCACCAAAAAAAAAGAGAGACTATTCACATAAACTACATACATCTTTTGCCTTTTAACATCATCATCATTAACTTTCACCACAATAATATATATATATATATATATATATATATATATATTGAGAGCATGCTTTATTTGCATTTTAAATTTATCTATATTGCTACATATTTATGCTTAAACATATATTATATAATATGAATAATCACAAAAAATCACAGTCAAATAATATGGCTATGGGATTCTTATGGTACTTTGTGTGTGTATGTGTGCATATATGTATATAGACCATAGAGAATACAATTACTTTCTAATAATAAATATCTTGATGAATTTGTGAAGTATCAACCAAAAATCAGACTTCATTCATCATGCCAGATTATTTTCATATAGATGTCTGCAATTTGCTTTATCTGATTTCTTCTCATATTCATAGCTATCTCCTTCCTCAAGTTCATCTATTCATTTTTTCCCTCCTTTTCACTATAGTCTACTATCATTAATTAATTAAACTAAGAAAGTTTTGTGCTTGACATTAGACCACTTTTTAACTACTTTCCTTAAGTTCTACCAATAAATCTCTTTCTTTTACCCTTTATAGTCACAGCATCTTTTGTAACTTTCTTATCTCAGCGTGTTTTCAATAAAGAATTGCTCCCACAAATTTTTCTCACTTACTCTGATCAACACTTATTCCAATATAACTCTCATTTTTCTGCAATGTCATTAATTTTCCTAATTGTTAATTATATTCCAATAAACAAGATATTTAACAAGCTTATTTCTTAAATCAGATTTCAATCTATAACAAAATATTGGCTTTCTCTTATTAATAAAAATCTGCTTAGTAATGATAGAATTAAGATTATTTTTAATATAAAAACAACAGAGGCAAAAAAAAAAATTATCAAAGTGAAATTCATTTATTTCTCTTAAAAATATTTTTTTTGTAAACTATTGCCTTTAAAAACATCTATTCTTAAAATAGGCAAAACTCTCCATACTTATTGCCACTCAATGCAAGCCAGAGTAATCAATGGATGCCAGAAGGTTTGTGCATAAAATCCCATCTAGTGCCTACTCATACAATATCCCCAGACTAATTTCTGGTTTGTGGCCTTTGTCAGTGAGGAGCCTTGGATCTGTGAGCACTGCATCTAGATCTTAGGATCTAATGCAACCTTCCAGCAGCCACCTTTATCTCTCTACTTAATCACAAAACTATGAGTCTTAAATTGAAAACACTATAATATTTTCAATTCAAGCTCATTAGCTTATATTGGCTTAGAACCAATCCTGCCTAATAAGATAGTGGTAGTTATAGGTACTGAACTGAATTCAGACTTATATGACTATATAAGCTAATAAGGTTGAATTGAAAATATTATAGTGTTTTCAATTTAAGACTCATAGTTTTGTAGTTAAGTAGAGATAAAAGGTGGCTGCTGGAGGGTTGTATTAGATCCTAAGATCTAGGTGCAGTGCTCTCAGATCCAAGGCTCCACACTGACAAAGGTCATAAGCCAGGAACTAGTCTGGGAATATTGGATGAGTAGGCACTAGATGGGATTTTATGCACAAGCCTTCTGGAATCCATTGATTACTCTGGCTTGCAGTAAGTGGCAATACTATGGAGAGTTTTGCCTGTTTTAATAACAGTTATAAGCAAGCATAAGAAATGGTGATCATGTGATGTTTATTGGTTTAAAACATGTATTCTTAACTCATCTTTTCAATTTTTGTTTAAAATACCTTTTAAAAGTTTCCAATCTTTCTTATTCTTCTAATTTTCCAATCTTGACCTCGTACAAAGTTATATTTCAAACAAAAAAAAACATCTTTCCTATTATCCAGTTTCTGTTGTACATAGAACATCTTATCATATTAAATGATATCAGTGGTTTTTTTCATTAACAATTTAAAAATATTTAAAAACATTAATTTTCTCTACAAAGTCCCCATTACAGTGAGCTGTGAATTAGACTATATTCTCTTCCAATCCCCCTCTCACATATAATGTATATAGCATATACTATCTCACACTTTACTGACAAGCCTTGATTGTAATATAAGTACTATTTACTTTCTAACATGCATATATTCACACACACATGTAATAGATGCTTTGTAAATGTAGTATGCATATATAAGTTAAGACAATAATATAAATAAATTTTTAAAAGAATACTAATGTTAATAGTAAATTGAGACAGCATATTTACATATATTTATAGCACTGTGTGTAGGTTCAATTATTCACAATTCTATTTCATCACATTCTAGACATTTTTTCTCTTCAATAATTTTTTTAAAACCTAATGAAAATACAATAGCATTTTCAGTATTGGCAGATGCAGCATTATCAATTATTTTAATGTTTTAAGAGTGTAACAGTTTCAAAATCTATACAACCACCCCATATTTGCAATAACTAGCTTGGAATTATATGATCCAGATTCTTAACTAAATTTTTCATAGAGACTTAAATCTTTCTGATGCAAAACAAGACCATCAACTATAACATTCTTACAAATCATATCATTTAACCATAGATTTAAGGCATTTTCCATTTTGACCCAAAAATATTTACTTTAGTTACAACTTTAGCTATTTCAGGGGTACAAATGACAGTGGCACAAATCTGCTTTTTATAATTTCTCTGATCACTGATGACTCATTCTTTTGAAATATAATTTCTTTTCTTTTCTTTATTAAATCAGTATTTTTTCTCTCATTTAATGAAAATACTTTGCACTTTTTGGGATTTATCACTCACCGTACTGCAATTCATTTTACTAAAGATAAGATTGGTACTATGTATAGTACAAAATGTTTTTTTTTTTAAAAAAAGAAAAAAAACAACAATCCTGTACATATACTTTTTAACTATAGTACTGAACTGCATGTAGATCATGAAGAAAATGTGATTAATTAAATCCATGTTTAAAAACACTAAATTTATCAAAAAAAAGATGGCTGCTGCCATATTAAGATTCAAAATTTAATAAGTTTGTGCATATTTTTTTATTTATTTACATTTTTTTTGATAGCATAAACTGAAATTATGTAGTTTGATACAGCATAGTTTACAGCTTCATTCTATGTGTAAACTACTATTCTTTCCTTATAGATTAATTGCTTTAATTTTATTTCATTACATAAACAATAACTTTATATAAATATATATAATACAGATTGCACACTGCTATTCTGAAATCATTGATTTAAATTCATTCAAATATATCTATAATTATAATAGTAAAATAAAACATGTTAAAAAATTAAATGTAATAAATTAGCATAATTAAAAAAAATACTTATATTTACTTAATAATAAAATTTTTTTTTTGAGTGACAGAAATTCAATACTGTATTATAATAAATACTATATATTCTAACCTATCATTTAAAGAAGACTTCTATTAAAATAAATGAGCGAATTCAATAAACAGAATTCGGAAAGCCTAAACGCTTCCGTCTATGATTCGGGTAGCAAACCCTATATTTTTATCTAATATAGCTCGACGTTTGGTTAGTTATAATAATTCAGCTACAGCGATATGCAGTTCAGACAGAGATAGAATTAAAAAAAATTATCATTAATAAAATAAATTTAAAAGGAAAATTTAGAATAACTAACATTCTTTCTCTATCCAAAACACATTCTCTGAGCTGTAAGTACTTGCACTGTTCGACAATGATGATGATGATTTCATGTCATTGTTAATATTACCGACTAAAATAAAACATTCATTAATTTTCCAATATGCTCTCAATATTTTATTATTATACAATTAGAAGTTTCAATCTCTTAAACCATGCCACGCTTGTAATGTTGATCATAATTGATCAATTCTTAATGTAAGAGCACTTATAATAATGACACTAATCTCAGGGTTCTCAGTTATTTTTAAAGAAAAATGCTCGGCAGTATTGTGTTGTCGCATATGACTGACATTCTGGTCGAGCTATAGGAAACATTTACCTTATTTAAATTCCAGGTGTCTTCATCCACATATCAACTATTATAATATTTAACGAGATGATAACCATATTCAATAACAACGCATAATTTTGAATAATACAGCCATTTTATCCAGAATCTCTGTCGGAATGATGAAAAGACAAGGGTGCTTTTGTGTCCTTCCATTATCCATGACAACACAATAATTTAACTAAGATTTATTACTTAGATACTTCCCTTAAATGTGTATGGAACAATGTGCAAACAAAACCTACTAGTTTGGGAATAAAGTGATTTTACACACACATAAAATAAAATGTTCTGGTCTGAAGTTTCAATTCCATAAATAATTCTTATTAAATTAAAATATACTGAAATATTCTGATCTGCTTACAATTGTCTATCTGGTGTATTGAAATTAAGATTTCATAAATGATTTCGGACTCAAGAAAAGTATTGCAAGTATTATGCAAATATACTTTTATTTAGCACACAAGAAAAATGACTCAAAACAACTTGTAATAAGACTATAATTTATTATTAAATTTTAACAAGATTATGATTTATTATTACAGTTTAACAAAACTATCCTTTATGATTAACATAATAAACAAACATATACAATTTATTCGATCCCATATGGATAAAATAAAATATAACTAACATTAATTCGTCTATACTTTTAGACCTGGATTCGAACTACTTCTTCATCTTCTTTTTACATTTATGCAAATTGAATATAAAAAAATAAATATTATTATAAGATACATCAACTCATCTGTTTAGTGTATCTTATATGAACGGTTACTTAACTTTATTGACTATAGATCTGTTTTAAAACAAAAACAATTTGATTCTAGGCAATACGTACAAACGATTTTTATTATCATATCATTTAATTAAATGATAGTTTTTATTTAGATAACTTATTATAATTTATGGGTTATTTATCAGAAGTTACACTTATTATTTTAATATTTACCTTAATAACAACTGAAGTTGTTATACACATTGTATTCCTCAGTATAAGTTATATTGTGAGTGCTACTTAATCATTAACCCGAATTAAACCTAGTATTTGAACCCTCCATTGGCAAATAAAAATTTCTAAATCACGCAATTTTAAACTTACTCTCTCCATTGACTTACGTGTGGATTACCAGCACTATTCCACCGCACAATCCAGACATTGATCATATATACTAGCACGCTATTTATACTAAATGGATCGTAAGGAATTAACCTCCAATATACCCGTTATCTTGCCATAACTTTCTAAACAAAACACAATATTCAACACCTTCCATGGTGGAATTATCTCTATTTTCTCATGAGGAATATGGAATAACACCGAAGGTCTGTAGAGTTAACTACTACATTAAAATAGTTTGGTGGGTCCTTGCCTCTTACTTGGGCATAATAGGAACACACACCAATTATAATCCCCTCCTGGGATTTTAATGAATGAAATACACTAAATACGATATAAATTACTGATCGTCCTAACTCTGAGAAGTGATCACTTGGGTTATAAACATACCCGAATACTAGATTTATCTATTCCCCTCATGGAAAATAAAGCTTTTGGGGAGGTCAATTTCCATCCCACAAAATAAAGACATTACAGTTATTGCTTATGCGAATCTTAAGCATATACCAATGCTATATCGGGGCAAGACAAGCAAATACACTAATTACACTAAATTTATGTTCCGGGGTATACTTAGATCAACGTCTGAAATCAATGGATAACACAGAATAAACCATAATGATTTTCACCTTTGCCAAAGAAACATTCAACAAGTAATTGGTAGTCTAGTATCTTGAACTTAATTAAGTGAATGCGTTAATAAAGAATAATTGGGAATAAGTTCCTCAATTAACATAGTATAAATTTGTTTCAAACTTTAAATAAGTAATATCCTGTATAGCACTTCTCTTTAATTACTTCTGATAATTTTAACTAGATATTTTACCTATTAAGTATCTAAATTTTTCTTCTTTTACGCATCTAACATATAAATTTATACCCATAATTGCATATCATAAGTAAACACATTTTATAAAAAAAAAATTTTTCCATGTCAAATATAAATTTAACCTAGAATAATTACAGGAAAACATACCTTTATGATTACAAGGTCATTTAAATATTACTTGACTATACAGCCTTTAACCTGTAGATATAAAAAAAATACACATAATTTTACAAATTAGTAAAAAAAATCATTACTTAACAAGTGCTTATTATCTCACTAGAAAAATGTTTTCCATTGGGCAATTTATCCAGATGAAGAACTTGATCCATTCGTAGTTCACGAAGCAAATTTAAAATAAGAAACACATTTTATTATTTCATTTCTATAAAAGTTGCCTCCATTCTGGTGCAATTAATAAATTAGGCAAAGAAAACATAGCAGCGTTGGATATTAACTCTTCCTTGAATTAACTGATATAATTTTGGGATCCAAGAAAACAATACATATTTTAACATGACGAATATTTGACGATTGACGATCACATATACAATTCTTTTCTTTTTACTATTAGCGATACGTATCATTTTTAGCTAGCTGGCTTATGAATAACATAATGCGCGAATTTTCCAAAATACTATTATTATAAGGACTGCAGCTGACTTACGTGGATATGAAGTTTTAACGACTCAAATTGATGTATAATATAACATATTATATTATGGTTATAATTAAGTCACTAATGTTTGTAGTTTTTATTCCTACTCTAGGAATTGTAATTTTTCTTTAATAATGAATTCTCCGTAAAATGCACACATACAAATTTTCTGATATTTGCCTTGAGAAAATTTATATTTTCTTTTTAAAAAATATACAGGTGCATAAGTAAATATCCTTTATCATTAATATTATTTCTAGATAATTTTCAGTGAATAAAACATATTTTAACGTGGGGAACTTACATTGTTTTTCAAAGCAGACAATTTCTTTTAGAAAGAGTGCGAAATTTTCTAGTTAACTTTCCTTGGCTTTTATAATATGTCTTTTAAATTATAAATTTTCTTTTATACCACGAAAAGATAATTAAATAAGGTAAAGTTAACAAATCATTGATTATTTCCTGGAAATTACTCATATTACTTATTTTAAATATAATGACATTTTCCGTGATTGCTGTAGTCAATACGGTCATTTTGAACTTTAGCATAAGATAGTACATTTTTGCGTATAAAAAGCTTTAAAATAGGTAGATGGCAATAGAAAACAGAATATCTTATCAAATAGGTTTAGCCATGCATGATATTACTAACAATTTACTGGACTTATATTTATTTCTGCAATAAAAAATTTGTTACTGAATTTCAGTACTACTTCCTCCTTGTAAAACTAATGTCAGACTAAACTTTCTTCAAATTTTGGCGGTCTTGTTTTAGCGACCTCTTACAGAAAAATAATCATTTAATTATACATAAACAAAAGAAAGGAAAAAAAAAACTTATTACAGTCATATATTTTTCCGTATGATTTAAACAAATTACAAAGTAATTTGACAAATAATGAAAAATAATAAATATCTTTAACTAACAATGCTTATTAGTGGTGTATATTTCTGTATACATTATTATCTAAATTAATTTAAAAATTACCAGAAGTTATTGTGCTTTATGATAAGACATTCATCTACTCTCCCTCTCCACCCATCCAAAATCAATTACTGTTTATGATATGTGCTTTTATACTATATTAAATTGCTCTTATTGTTAATATTTTAATTAAATTATTCATGCTCTTCTTCAAAATGACATCACATTACTAAATTTATTAGTTATTTGCTTAAAACACGTTAAAGTGAGTAAATAGTATACTTTATTAATCACTCAATATTATTATTATTTTATCCTTTTATTTTCTAAAAAAGGATAGCATTTTTTCCTGTGGAAACAATGCCAAATAAACCAAGTGTCAATAACACTAGGTTACAATATATATATATATATATATATATATATATTAAAAGCATAAAGCTAAACTAGTCAATAAATAATCAAAATTACCCAAAATTCACATCTCAACCAGACTAGCTAGAAAAATAAACTCTAAAACACAACGAATGGCTTCACTGCTACAAGCAGATTTCTCAAGTGTAAACAACTAAAAAGTAACAACATATTTAAACTAAACCTTACCAAAAATTCCACTTATTTCACATATAATCTTAATATTAAAAGAATTTTTAAATAAGTTAATTGCTTCAGAATCATACATTTTAATACTGAAGATCCTTTAATTCTTTTATTTAATTTCTCTAAAGAAGACAGCCATAGTGTCATCAAAATTAATACTGTGGCTTGTATCTTTGTCATGGATATATAAAGAAGAACCAAGATATTTATTTCTAACCCTAGTTTTATGTATCTTTATTCTTTCATTTAAGTTCAAACTACTCTGACCTATATATACCTTTTTATAAAATAAGGGCTAATATACACTACACCAGGAGTAATCTTTCTATCAAAAATTTTCTTTGTATTATTTAAAGTTGTAATTATAAATTTATTAAACGCACATTGATTATGTAAGTAATATTTACTGAGGCTATAACCTTGATAATATGCATGTAAAATGTGTTGGTAGGGACCTCTACAGGTGTTTTAACCACAAGCTTACGCTATGGAAGAAAAGAGGGAAAAATTATTCAAAGTAATACCCATTTTTCCAAGCAATTTTTTTATTCCCAAACAAATTACTATTTTTTACATACAATTCTATAAGAAGACAATTTAAATGGCAAAGAAATAAAATCATATTTTTCTTCATCCTTTACACTATTACAAATATTATTATTATTAAATAAAATACTTTAAAAAAATTTATCAAAATAGCCAACACTCAAATAATCTTTATAAACTTTCCTTTTTGAAACAAAGCTATCCCATTAGAATTATTTAATATCTTGTTTGTATAATAATAATTTCTTACAGCAGATCCTTTATGAGATAAAGATTAAACCTGATAGCTATCAATCTGTATCTCATAAAGTATCTGCTTTAAGAAATTATTGTTATACAAACAAAATATTAAATAATTCTAATGGAGTAACTTTGTTTCAAAAAGGTCAATTTTATAAAGATTATTTGAGTGTTGGCTATTCTGATAAATTTTTTAAAAGTATTTTATTTAATAGTAATAAGTAAAGGATAAAGAAAAATATGATTTTATTTCTTTGCCATTTAAATTGTCTTCTTATAGAATTGTATGTAATATAATAATTTGCTTGGAAATAAGAAAATTGATTGGAAAGGGGGTATTACATTGAATAATTTATTAAATAATACAATGAAATATTTTATATAGTGCTATGTTTTATAAACAGTAATAATAATCAGCTATTAAGCTAATGTGCACATGCTTTGAAGACTTAAATTATAAATGAATACTCTCAATTCCAAACACAAGATAAGTCTTTTTGAAAAGGTAGAATGAATCCA
The DNA here is from genome assembly GCA_028023455.1 of Epiperipatus broadwayi. Lineage (NCBI taxonomy): Eukaryota > Metazoa > Onychophora > Udeonychophora > Euonychophora > Peripatidae > Epiperipatus > Epiperipatus broadwayi. The sequence goes on along the minus strand of JAQFVV010012452.1, from coordinate 4,350,239 downwards.
TCTATCTTTTCTTACCCAAACATTTATGTATGGGCAAATCTTAAGCATTTGGAAATTACTATGAGATATTAAATAATCACTTTAAATTACTTTTACTATGCCTGAATAAATAACGCTTGCGAAAATCTTTTACAATTTATGATACATTATTCTTTTTTTGAAATTAAATATATATAAAGAAATAATGTTTTATATAGTGCTATGTTTTAGTATTATGAATGTATAGGGGTAAATGGAATTGTTGGTAATGTTTAGTTTAAATATGTTATTTTGTAGTTCTTTACACCTGAAAAGTCTGCTTATAGTAGTGAAACCATTGGCTGGGTTTTAGAGTTTATTTTTTTGGCTAGTCCGGTTGAGATGTAAATTTGGGGTAATTTTGATTATATATATATATATATGTACATCAGTCTGTCAGTTTACTTTGACTTTTGGCCTGAGGCAATTTTTCTAGGCTAAGTGCTTTCTAGTTAAGTTGATGTACATGGATAACTCCACACATTCAAGATTTCAGATCTAAACATTCATTAAAAATATTGTATTATATATTGTTTATATTTTTTTTGGAAAAGTGCTTTTATTATTATCAAGGGATTTTAATCATGAACCTAGTTCTGCCCAAATAATTTGTACAGAGAAGACTGATGCCAAAAGAAAAGTTAAAGAAGCTTTTTACATTGCAAATGATCCCATTGCCATTAATAGAAGAGAGGCATGCTTTGCTCTATCTAAACAATGGACTAATTAAATATTCAAACTCATTTGCATATGTGTACAATAAATCACAACAGTATTCATTCACAATGCTATGAGTATGAGATTCGGACATTAAATCTTGAAAGCGCTAAGCAGACCTATTACACATTATTTTAAGTATAATTATAGTTTCACTAACGCATGCGAAAAAAGTCGCATATTTATAATTACAATTTTTACTAGTGAAGAGAAAAACAATTTATTACATCAGCAGTAACTTGCAAAAATAATGTTATCCTAACTACAAGAGAGAGACATAATAATAGAGATGAGTTTTGCAATTAGACTGTGAAATATAAATATAGGCACATGCTTTAAAATATTACTTTTAAAAAATCAATTATTTATTTACATTTATTTGATTACTAAAAAAAATTGTATTACCAAGTAGCAAAAATAGCTAACAGAAGAAGCTTTTTCTAGTACTGCTTGAAAAGCTGTCATATAACATAAAAATGGTTGCTTTACTGAGTTTCTTTTCCTGTTGGCATTTTGAGAATAAGAATTTGGGATAAAAATGTATATTATAAAAAAAAGGAAAAAATATGTGCATTAGAAATTTTGAAATATTTAATCACGTTCTTATCACAAAAGACAGCTATTATCTCATTTTGATTAGTATATATATAAATTGTTAAATGAGTGATGTTTCGATAATGATAGTAATAGAGAAAGAAAGCTTTCTTGTATTGGATTTTCTTACAATATGATACTACTTACAGATGTTGAAGACTATTCTGGCTTCAATTTTAACCCCTAATTTTAATTAATTTTACAGAATTTATTATTATCAACATTTTATCATCATATTGAATAACATAATCTATAAACAACTCTTAAAGAAAAAATAAATATTTCTATTGATTATTTTCTTCAAAAAATTAATGAATTAATAATGTCAATTTATCTTAATAAAGCTTGGTAAGAAAGGTTTCATTACTGATAGTTTAGTATTATTTTTCATGTGCTAAATAATTTATTCCATCAATATATAAATCTATGCTATAAACTATAAAGCAATCCTTTATATCACTAGGAAATATATATAAGTTCCATATACATACATATGATGTAGCATGTTAACACAAAAGATGATTAAATATTGTAACTTAATCAAAATACTGTTTTGGCTAGATACATGACTCTATTTACTTTTAGAAATAAAGAAAACAACATACAGAGTTGCAATATCTGCTACATTTGCTTCCAAACTCATTGCACACATCATATATCATAGATAATAGCTCATTTTATTGATAAACTATGATTACAATACATTCCATACTGTTTACTGTACTGCAAGACTATAGTAACTTTTCAACACACATACATATATATATATATATATACAGCACAGGTACTTTTTTATGTATATAGTATGTAAACATAATTAAGATTATAATGCAAACAAAACTATAAAAAATAATAATGTAGTTTTTAATAACAAATTGACAAAGCACATTTATATATATTTATGAGCATGTGTTCACTTATTTACATTTATTAAATGAAATAAATAACTTACTGAGCATTACTCTTATTGTTTCTTGGTAAAATGATCAATGAATTCTCAGTCTAAGGAGTTTCTAAAGACATTATTGAATTAGAAGAATCATCATCAACCATTAATATTGGATCATACTGATAAAATATTTCCATTTCTAAGGAGCACATATTTGAAGAATGAAAAGTTGATGGACTTTCATTTTGTTGTAACATCTTTTTAAAAAAAACCCACTGTAATGAGAAGTTGTTATCTTTTCCTTCTTAATTTCTCAAAGTGACATTGCAAGGATTGTAATAATTAGAATCCTGAACATATGATTACATTTGCTCTTCAATTTTTCTTCTTCTTCCTCCTCCTGTCCTGATAATGATGACATATTCCAATCTTTTCATTTATTGTTAGACATTCTATATGGCTTTCAATATATTCTGCACTTTCTTCATTAGTCATATCAACAAATCCATCTTCCTCAAGTTATTCTGTTATCTAAATATTTTTTAAAATTTCTTTACTAATTATTGGAAAATTTTCAGTCAATAACAACTTTACTCCATGCAACATTCCAACAGACATTTACAATTTTTCATTATAATTCATTTATTGCTACTTTTACAAAATTATTGAATCTGCAGTATTGAATAATTTCCAGCATTCCATTAAACGAGCACTAAGGATTGATCAAATACTAGAGAAATATAGGTAGCCATGACAAATCAAATGATGCCTTGGTCAAGAGGTGAAAACAAGCAGTAGTATTTTGAAGCAAAAATATAATCTCCATATTTTCATTGTCATAGTGAACAGATTCACAATGAATAGTAGGCCTTTAAATTTAATTTATTTTTCCCTCAGATATTTTATGACTTCAGAGCTAAACTAACTGTGGAACCAAATAATAAATAAAATGGTTTTAATATAATCTTTTTTATTATGTTGGTAGAACACAGGCAGAGAAATTTTATTCTGGTTTTTGAAAATGCAGGGATTTTTAAATTTGTAAATAATTTCCAGTTTTATCTCTACAACCAACAGCAATGCATAATTTATGCTTCCATGCATTACAACCTTTTGCTTATTTTTTTAATGGTAAATATATGTCCTATTGGACATTTTCTTCCAGAATAACGCAGTTTCATCACAATTAAAGATTTGTTACAGACAATATTTTTCTCTTCAATACATTTTTAAAATTCTAATGAAAACATATCAATATCATCAGATATGGCCTCTCCAGTTATTTTGATATTTTTAGAATTGTATTGATTTTAACATTTACACAACCATCCCCTTTTTGCAGTGAGTAGTTTTGAATTATGTGTTTCTTATACTCAGATAAACTCTTCATGCATATTGAAGGCTTTCTAATGTATTCCAAGATTACTGATAGAAACAATCTTACAAGTCATATGATTTAATCTTTTCCATTTTGACCAAAACATTATCCTTGATCTTAGTTACAACTTTATCTACTTCAGAAGTACAGACAACAGTAGCACAACTTTGCTATGCCCTTTTTATTATTTCTCTGAAAATTAATTTTTTGAACATACTCTGTACTTCAAAATGGAATTTTGATTCTTCATCATTAAATCAATAACTGTTATTTTATCATCCAATGAAGATACTTTACAAATTCTTCTGGGTTTATTGCTTATTTTATATTTATAAAACATTTCACTAATATATTCCTATATGCTACAACATATATAAAACTGGAAAAAAATGCATGCAAAAATATTACACATATGATTACAACATTGAGCTGTATTTATATCATGGAAAAAAACATGATTAAAGAAGTTCAAGTTTGAGTATATTAATTACATTTAGTGAGAATATTTCAAATAAAAACGGGGGGGGGGGCTGGTAAGTGGGTGCTGCGGGGATTAGTATGGGTTTTCACTTTCTCATCTTCTGGATGGTGGGGATGATATGATTCTTGGTAGCTGTGATCTATCTAGTTGCCATTAAGGTCAGGGGTTACTTAGTAAACTATGAGAGAAGCTATGAATGGCAAGATACATGCATATACAATTCAAGGTTTTTCTGTTCACTCGGTAAATCAAGTTCTGCATTGTAAATCATAGTTTGAATCTTGTATATCACTACATATAACATGTAAATTCAAAGATTAATATTATGTTAATAAATCATATTTTGAGAAAAAAAAACGCCTGCTGTTGTACTGAGATTCATAAAATTTAATACATATTTTTTTGTTTATTTATATTTTTTTTGGGATGGCATATAATTGAAGCAGTTTATATTAATAAAGTATATATCATGACAGCATTTTGATATGGGGACCATTAAAGTTTATACTGCAGCTCAAAAAATGAACTGCGATTATAAATTATCTTACGAAGATGGCAAGAAATAGAAACTATCATTTAGTCATATTACTCGTTATCTTGTTATTCCAATCCGTTTTTAGTCATTTTTATTAAACCACAAAATTTTCTGCAAAATTTTAATTTACAATTGACATTTTTTTAAAAGTGAAGAAAAATTAAAATTACTTTTTTAAATATCAATCTTACGTCATACATCGCTAATAATTTAAATTAATTAATAACAATAACACATATTTGAAAAAATATAAACTTAAAAAATTTGAATTAAAATCTCTAATTTGTTTTTGCTGATAATTTTTAATTAACTAGTAGAAATTATTATTCCCCTCCCCCCCCTTCTTTCCTTTTGGATATATTGGTGAATTTTATGCAATATTAATTATTAATCACGAACATGTTTAAAATAATTATCTAGTAGATATTTTATTTTAAAAATGTTTGAATTTTCTAATAAATTTGATGCAATTATTAATAATTAAAAATAAAATATTTAAAAATATTTTTTAAAAGACATTTTATATTTTCCACTCGTAATCAAATTTTTAGATTGACTTTTTAATTGCAATTAAATACGCAAATAAACATGGGCTATAGCTACATTTTTTTCTCTATAATAGAAATTATTCCAAATGAATATGTAAGTTAAAATAAACGTGATTATGGCTATAGTTAGTTATATTTGTTCTTTGAAAAATGTTATATATATATATAAAGACACACACTAACAATCACACATATTGTATATCCCTTCATATGGCATGATAAAATGCTTCACCATAAGAATTAATCTTGCATCAGAAGACAGTTCTCACACTTTAACTAACCATCTTCTCCAAGCTTTCTTGTCCCTTGCTTTTTTTATTCAAACATCTAGTATTAGTATTCTCTCCAAGATTATAAGTAACTTTTCTTCTCCTACTTCCTTTAAATACATATAAAGCAAAATTTTTTCTAAATCATTTTCCATAATTAATCTTACCTTTAAACCCATTCTTTATATAACTTTAGTTTCATTCCACTGTTTCTTTAACAAATTATATTATTTCAACTTATACTTTTCACCATTTCCTTTCTTTTATATTAATCATTGCATTTTATCTTATGTATTGACCTCTGAATCTCCAAAGCCTCTATTGTCCCACCCCTCACTATTAATTACCACTTTCTTAATTCAAGCTTTAATGGACCAGAAAAACCTTTAGTCTACTTAGACTATGCAATTTTTAGTCTTTTTTATTATAACCTGCGTGGTTAATGCAACCAGACTCCACCTTGATGCCCTTAGAACAAAATTTCACCACTGTCACTTTTTAAGTGCTTGAATTTTCCAAACAATAAACATTATTATATATTTTTTTTGTAAAAAAAAATACCAAAACTTAATTTGCCATGATTATGACTTATTCATTATTTTTATCTTGACTGTTTTATTGATTTAGTTTTAGATTTATTTATTTCCATTCCACAGTTTTTAACAATTGGTATTAAAAAAAAAAATCTGCAAAACTGGTATAATGAATCCTTTTTACCTAAAATTAACTGAATCCATATAAAAGTAACACACATTTGGTTTCTCATTTGAATAAATATTAAATGACTTAAAAAATAAACATTATTTGTTTTACTCCCTTATTTATATGTATATCTTAATTAATTTAAAAATAAGTTTTATATAAAAAAACTTTCTAAAAATATCATGCATTCAATCAATATATCTTCTCTTCAATATCCAACAAATTATACCAATTTATTCTATCAAAAAATATTTCAAGAGCAAAGAAACATATGTCATCTTGGATTCAATATTTCTTTGCTATCACTGATCAGCTAGTAACACATGAAGAAGAGAGGAAATAATACAATTTAAAACACTGCATTATATATTAATCTGTGCACCATTATTAATAACTAAATGTATTTGAAAGTATAAAGTTTTAATTTTACTATAAACATTTAACAATTACTACTAAATGATAATAATAGACTAACATATAATTACAACTAGTAATATAATTTCCTTTTTATAAAACACATCCTGTAATAATAATACTCAATAAAGATTAGCAGTGACAAATTCAAAAGCTAAATATTTCTGGATTATTAACGTCATAAATTAGATTATAAACATTCTTTCCAATTTTGGTGAACAAACAACTAACCATATAATTATTTTAATAATTTCTTAATGATAATCCAATTGCATATGTTGTTACTCCATGTTTGTTACATCTACCCATAAAAGAAATTTTCAGTTTAGTTATAGAAATAAAATAACATTCTGCTAATTTATTATAAATATCTCTAATTAGAAATAATTAACTTATCTTTATGTATATTAAAAACTTACTTCTTGTAAATTGGTTATGAAATATGCTATCTCTTTTGCCTTAGAGCCATTAGATATTATTCAAAATATATTTTTTGTACCATATTTGTTTTGACTTAATGTCATTTCTAAAAACAGTTATATATTTTTATTTTTTTAAAACATTATGAAAGACTGTTGAGAAAAGTTTTCTCTAGAATTAATTAGTTATTTTTAGAAAAGTCATCAGAATTAATTAAATTTTATCCATCTTCTATGTAAACATCAATCAGATTTATTAATAATTCTGTTGCAGACAAAACTATTTTGTATACTCTGATTAATACCTATTTTATCATTAATCTGTAAAAGGAATGAACAATAATAAGTCAATACTAATCATCAAAAATGAAAAGGCCCATTAGGCTGTTATTTTCATAAAAATTATAGAAGATATACATTGATAATTATAATCAAAATTATCCCAAATTCACAATTCAAACCAGACTAGCCAAGAAAACAAACTCTAAAACACTACCAATGATGTCACTGTGACAAGCAGACTTGTTAAGTGTAAAGAACTATAAAATAACATATTTAAGCTAAATATTACCCACAATTCCATTTACTTCCCATACACCCTTAATATTAAAAGAATTTATAAATAAGTTAATTGTTTCAGAATCAAATAATATAAAGGAAATTTTTGATAAAAAGACTATTCTCGGAGTCCCTTGTTTTTGTAAGAAGGTATATATAGGTCAGAATAGTTTGAGCTTAAATGAAAGAATAATGAAATAATTAACTTATTTAAAAGTTCTTTTAATATTAAGGGAATATGGAAAGAAAATAGAATTGTGGGTAATGTTTAGCCTAAATATGTTGTTATCTATAGTTCTTTACACTTGAGAAGTCTGCTTGTAGCAGTGAAACCATTGGTAGTGTTTGAGAATTTATTTTCTTGGCAAATCTGGTTGAATTGTGAATTTGGGGTAATTTTGATTATTTATTGATTAGTTTAGCTTTATGCTTTTAATGTTTACATTTTGATTGATAATTATATATGAAAAGTATTTTTGGCATATAATTTAATGCCTTTATCAAATATTAAACTATCTGTTTTGATTTTTAATGTATCATTGTATACAGAGCATCATCTACTATTTGATAATAAAAATAAATAATAATGATAACAGTAAGTAAAAACAAAACATGAATAAAAAAATAAAATAATGATTCTGCAATCCTGATTGTGAAAGATTCAATAAAGATTGAAACAAATCAACTATATATCAGAATAGATAAAAAAATAATTTGTTTCAAATATTTGTCTTCTTTTTGGATCGTTAATGATATAAAACAGATGGTATAAAAATAAACACAACATAAATAATTGTATGAATATTTATAAAACTTTAATAAATTTAGTTAATAATTGGTCAAATAAAATGACTGGAAAATTATATAATAAAATAATATATATAAAGTTATATAAGTTTTTTTATTATCATATTATGTATATTGTTATGTTATATAGTTGATTTATTTCAATCTTTATTGAATCTCTAATAATCGTGATTGCTTTTATCATAATTTTATCTTACTCATGTTTTATTTTATTTGTTGTTATTGCTGTTATTTTATTTCTATTATACAATAGTAGATGGTTCTGTATGTAATAATACATTAATTGTTAAAACCAGATGTTTAACATTTGATGAAGGCATAAAATTCATACCAAAAGAGCTTTTTATGTATATATTATAATAGCCATTATATATCATATTTTTATTGGTTTTTATAAATACAGTTTATAATATGCATTTGTAATTTTAGCACTATTGTACAGAAAATAAGTACTACGATAATGCCAAGGTCATCATAATGACAGTAAACTTTTTTTGATATGAGTTCATTTCAAATTGAGTTTTCTGAGGATGCTTCTAATCTTCAACTCATTTGGCCGGTTCCCACACATATCATTAATTTATTAATTAATTTTGTAGTGATATTAAATCATTCTAAGTCAATATCTTTTTTGTTGATATCTAATTCCATCATGAAAATATTTAATTTTTCTGTACTCAGCCAAACAATTAATGTTTTTAACTTTGAACAGCTCAAATCCATTATTTAAAGTTTTTATCTTTTTTATATTAGCATACCTCCTCCTCTGCTCCCAATACTCTTATATATATGTGTGTGTCATGGATATAAACTGCCTCTCAATAATGACTTTTTATATGACTACCTATAATTATATATCAATAGGTTTGCTGGTGTCACTCTGGTATTAGATTAACCATAATGGATATAAACAAGAATACATTTCTGACAATTCAGCATCATTCCAATTTTTTGATTGTTTTAACAGAAAATAAAAAAGCAGTTACTTACATGAAAAAAAAAGTAAGAGATATAAAAAGTATAGATCTATCACTAAACCTGCAACCCATAATGTTAAAATTTAACATACCCTTGCAAGATAAAATTACAATGTCTAGTTCCTAATGAAATCTCTAGGCAAATGAGCAGTTCTAAATATTGCAACAGGAAGATTGATTATCCAGCTGGACATGCAATAAATGAAGAAAATTTATGTGGGGTGAACTCTCAAAGAGTAAGAAAGAGGAATAAAAAAGGCAATTTGTCTAGTAATGATGCTATTTCTGACTAGAATGTAATATAATTAAAAATCCAGTACATAAAACAGTGAAATTAATTCATCTACAGTTTAACAGATAGAATGATCAAATCACACCCCTCAGAAATTTCACTGAACCAAAGAATAGATTTATTACACATTTAACTTAAAACTAAAGCTACTAGAAATTAGGTATTTCTAGATATATTGTAATTGATTATTATAATTTACTTGCTTTTTAGTTGACATTATAAATATATTTAAAATTACAAAATTAAGTATCCTAAATTCTCTCTCAACATATTACATCTTAATTATCTACACAAATCACTAATTTATTATTTTCATTTAATTTTAGCACAACACAAATAAATGTAAATAAATTAATTACTTTCCTCAATGCCTATCCAATTGAATGGCACTATATTCTCCTTATATAATCTTTTTTTTTTTTTATATAGGCATCAAGTTTTATATATTTTCAATTAATGATTCTATGCAGAATCCAAGTAGTTTTTGACATTGCAAATTCTCAACTTCTACTATAGCAGCACCAGAATTGAAGTGTTGATTCATACTAATTTCCCCTTAAAATCCTCAGAAATTTTATATCTGAATGAAAATTTGATTATATTGCACCATCCATCATTCATATTCAATACCATCACATAATATTTGTATAATAGACTTTCATTGATATTTCATTTGATTAACCAAATAAATATAACATTGGCAATAAATCCTTAATCAATGTTGTTTGATAAGTGAGTTCATCAAGACATATGCAGAATTAGTTTATAAATATACATATTTAATTAAAAAAAATTTAATAAATGCACAAAATCTTTCCTTCAAACTTTTTTCATTATACAACACACTCAATATAATAGATATAATTTTTCATTTCCCTGATCTACACTATGTAATTATTGCCACATTATATCCTGTGATCTTTCAAAAAATCAAATTCCACATGCAATTCTACATAAATCTGGTGAGCATTCATAAACATTATAATGCACACCATAAATTACTGTATACACACACACACAACAAAATCCCAACAAATCTGATAAAAGAAATGTTTTATTTCATGCTCAACTAAAGATCTACATATATATATATATATATATATTAACCAACTATAATCCATCTCAATAGGTTCTTTCTTTAAAGAAATATACTTCATTCCTTATTTGATAATCAAAGACTCACATCCGTTTCTTCACTGCTTATGAACATAATTGATCCAACATTAATAATAATAAATCCTTTTTCTAATTTTTCTCGTAATGTCTAAAAAAGACTCAATGTCTACAGCCACCACACATTTCAAAAAGGTAATTGATCATCTTAGATAAGTGAGAAAGAGAGTCCTAATTATTTTCCTTTTGATTGTTGCATTGGAATCCTGTACTGATCAGAATAATAGACGTTTCTTACACAGATGATTCAATTTTTCTCTCCTCAATAAACTCTGTCACAATTTTGAATTTCAGTAATCAAAAGTCCTCATCATAGAGCATCATCATAGGCAAAGCAATAAAACAACTTTTGGTGCTTTATTATACAGTCTTTTGGATATGCCAATATATTTTACATATATTAAAATGTGAATGACAATACAAAGAGATTAATGAATTCAATAGAAAAATATAACAACTTTTAAATGTTTTTACATGTCTATTCATGCAAATGTCTCCTTTATACTTAGTGCAACACTGTCAATAGATATACTAATTAGGTTCAAATTTTTATGCAGAGGCTTTACAATGGTCACTCATTACACAATATCAGTATTCTCCAGATTACAAAAATTCATGATTCTTACATCTACAAACACACCCCAATCATCAATAATAAATAACTATATAAAAGTTATTAAGTGCATATCTAATTATATAAAGAACCACTAATGTTTATATTGTCTAAGAATATTAAATACTGAAAGATTTTTGAAGCAGCTAACAATATTGAACATAAAATGACATTAGAGTTAATTTTAAATTTAACTATAGAGTCATCATTAGGACATCCATATTTTGGGTTCTTGGAACCAAAGTACTTGAGCTTTTTAATTAAACTAAATGTGGAGGCTTTACTAATCATTTTTTTCCCCCATCCTGTAGAATTTCTATTACAAACTTTGAATTCATTTATCCTTTGTGCCATAGGGTAAAAGAATAATGATTCACATTGATTGCCTGATCTACAAACATATTATAAACTAATATTATCAATTTACCCATTCTCAAGTTATATCCTTAGTACATTGATTGGAAATATAAAGTTTTATTACCAAACATTAGAATAATGACCTCTTTAATATTCACACTCTGACTCCTGAAATGCCATTTTTGCTTTAAAAATTTGACATATCGGAAACTGCAATCCATTTTATTAAATAAAATACATGTAATCAAACGCAGACACCAGACACTCACTCCATTTAATAGCATGATAAAAATGTGGACACCATTGTAGTTATCTGGCCTAACTTTGTTTACAAGTAACTGATTATTTTTACTTTATTTTGTTTTTGTATTATTACATACATTTTGTTTATCACAATTTTATTTAAGCATATATACAAATTGCTAATTGTACTATTAAGAAAGCAGATTCTTTGTTTTATTCATGTTTGTATGCTTCTTCTAAAAACTAATAGTTGATCAAAACATCCAATTTAGTCTTGTGTTAATGTTTCTTCTTGAGAATTTCTTCTCAAGAATTTTTTGTCAGTCACTATCAAAACTACTCTTGTTTTTATAAACAATTTGTAACAGTCCATGTTTACTATTTTTATTGCAATATTTAAAAAAATTATAAATATAATTTTAATTATAACTTAAGTAATAGTACACTTCTTATATAACATTTAAAAGTAATATTTATTGGCAAATGTTTCATTATTTCTGAAATTATATTAGACTAAAAATTTCATAGATAATTTCAAAATTATGCCTATTGACTTTTATAATAAAATGTAACATGCAAAATATCCAATTCTTGTAAATTACTTATTGTGTATGCTTATTCAATGCATACAGTTTCTTTTAATGAACAAACTGTACATGTTGCCATTGTAAATCAAAATGGGATAGCACGAAGAGAGAGAAGAGGCTAACCAACACTTTTCCAAGGCAGCTATCCATGTTGTAACCAGTATACTGGTGATATAAGCAAGTAAAATCTCACCAATTTTTTCATAATATTTTACAATTTTGTGATTAAAGTTTTATCTAGTTGTTTTTGTATAATAACCATTATTAGGAATTCAGATGTTAAATATGTTGCAATTAGTTATGTTTACCTTTTCATAGTTTAATTAATCATTCTTTTGTTTAATTTACGGTATATCATAAAAATACTTTAAGTGATGTTATGTGTAACATTGCTTTTGTTGTAAAGATTGCAATGTGTAATGTATACTTTTTTATATGTTTTATTGAATCCCTATTTCATTTTACTTTATGAAATATTATGAATATAAAGTGATTATTATGTGCAACAATGTTTTGTCAGTAGTTATTTTTTTAATATTTAAATTCAATCTACTTTTTTATATTTGTAGCCCTTAAAGAAGAGTAAATTATGTAAAAATTGTTAGTCACATTTTAAAAATAATAAAAATAACAATTTGGCAATTTGTAATCTTTACAAATAAGATTCCATATTGGAAAAGATCAGCAACTATTGTTTTTTTTTTCAGGTACCTTGAAGGTCTACATGGCTATAATAAAAATAACCAAATATTGAACCAAATAGTTTCTATTCCCAATAGGCCAACAGCAGTATGAAAAACTGAGTTCAAATAATCTGTTGCACAATTAATATCTAAATTGATAGCAATCAATGAATTTTCATTTAATAAAATTACTAAAGGCAAATTTATAACACACAACTTAACTGTAAGAGAATTCCATCCACCAAATAATTCTGCAGAAGTAAAACAACTAATGTTGGAATTTTATTATAGAAAAAAGAAAAAAAATAGTTCAGAGTATAATGAAAGAAAAAGATAAAGAAAAAAATATAGTATATCTATTGACAATTGGACTAATACTAGAAATTCTAAAGATTCATTTAATTGTAGGTTAGTTTTGATTAATGGTAATTGTTCTGCTGAAAAAAAGGTACTTTAAAATTACTAATACAAAAATTACTTGATTTTGTTGAAAAAAGATATGCTATCAATAATGAATGATAGTGTTGCTGTTAAGCAGACATATGGAAGGTTGTATTCTACACAAAAGCAACTATATTGAAAATAAAATAAAAAATTATAAATTCAAAAAAGATAAGAGTGATAATGAAGAAAAAAATGTTTTACAGCATATGAATCAGTGAAAAACATAATGTTGCAAATATAAAATGTTATAAAAGATATAAGTATAGGTATATGAAGAATTGCAAAAATATATACAAGAATATGAACAAAAAAGAAATTGACATTATATTTTGGATTGCAAGGCAAGATGAAATATGATAGAGACTATGATACATTTTACAAATTAAAAAAACATGTAAAAATGGCACTAACTAAGCAGAATAGGGATACTATGCGGAGAGAAGATTATATGAAGATGGCTATTATTAACAATATTAGAGTCCATTTGAATAATTATTGGTTATCTGAGATGAGAAGATTCAACATTGTTAACTTCAAAAAAAGTCTTTAATTTTTATTTTTGAAATTATAGAAAATTAACAATAACTAAAATAAAAAGCTTCTTATTGAAATTAAAAAAAAAAAGTAAAAAAAAAACAATAACAACATATCTCCTTATAAATTTGTACAAAAATAAAATTTGCAAAAATACTGAAGAAGATGATAATAAAGTTTCAATCCATAAAAGAAAAGAACTGTCTTTACAAGAACAATTAAATTTGTCTTTAACAGTGAATGTGAGAGCAGTAAAATCTGGTGTTATTAACAAATATCAAATTATTAAACAATATATATATTTTAAACAACAGGTGCAAGAACAATACATTTGAACTTTTTAGAGATTCTTTTTCCATAATAAAATCTATGTTTACACAAAATAAACATATTTTTTCTCTTGTTGATGATTTTGTTACAAAGAAAATAAATTGATTGTGTAGTAATATTTTGAAAGAGCTATGATTTTGAAAAATTATTTTAAAGTTAAATGCATTAAATTTTATTTTTCAATCATTTTTAAACCTAGATATTGTATTTTTATTAAGTTGTTATTTCACCTTTTAAATCGAATTTAAGCTGACAAGTGGTTTTTTAGGTATTTAATATATGAGAATTCTTAAGATTTCTGGAAAACAAGAGATAAAATATTCTTTTCTCAAGAAAGGAAAACTATTGAGAAATCTTACATTGACTGAGTTTACAGTATTATCTTGAATATGTTTTTTAAATATACTTTTTTTTGTCTAATATAATTAATTTTAAATATATTTCTTTTGTTAAAATCAATTAATCTTGTTTAGTTACAGGGATAGAAATACAAAAAGACATGAACTAGTGTAAATTACAAAAACAACAACAACTGCATATTATGAACTCCTTTCTTAAAACAAATGCTAGGTGAAATAGACATGGAAGCATTCAAGCTAAGGTACAGATTTAAATTATATTTTGCATAACACAAAATATGTATTTCAAGATTATAATGCAATTAAAAGATTCAACACTAAAAGTGATTAATAATTACTAAATATGTACAATCTATGTTATTGAAAAACTTTGGACAAAAACTAATAAAAAAGACAATATTAAATTCTTAAATTTCAGAAATACTTTAATATATTTAATTAGAATTAAAAAATCTTTTAAAATATGGAAAAATTTCCCAAGGATAGTTCAGACTCAAATAAGATCAATAAGAGGAACATCTGATATTTTAATAAAAAACTACTATATAATAGCTAGAACAAATAAATATCTATATAAAAATATATATATAATAGCTAGAACAATACCCATCCCCCCAGCAATTTATAAGTACTTTTTTTTAAAAAAAGAAATGTATAAAAAAGATTAAAAAAAATATAAAAAAACATAAAAGTGATCATCTGGAAATTTGTAAAGTTGTACAGAAGAATAAATTAAGTCATATAAAAAAAATTATAACTTGAAATAGCAAGGAAAGTTATGGGGAAAAAACAAAAATCTCAGGAAGTATAAGACAACATTTGGCATTGAAAGTGAAGTTGTTTTGGAAATAAGAAAAAATAGTACCCTATTACTAAAAAAGTAGTAACACCATGAAAAATATAAAATAATCTTATTAAAAAACTATACACAGTGTATAATAAAAACAGGCAAAAATCTCTATACGTTTTGCCACTCAGTGCAAGCCAGAGTAATCAATGGATGCCAGAAGACTTGTGCATAAAATCCCCATCTAGTGCCTACTCATCCAATATTCCTAGACTAGTTTGTGGCTTGTGGCCTTCATCAGTGAGGAGCTTTGGATCTGAGAGCACTGCACCTAGATCTTAGGATCTAATGCAACCCTCCAGCAGCCACCTTTTATCTCTATTTAACTACAAAACTATGAGATTTAAATTGAAAACACTATAATATTTTCAATCCAAGCTCATCAGCTTATATAGTCACATAGGTCTGAACTCAGTTCAGTACCCATACAATTTGGTGTCTTTGGTTCTTCAATAACCATAGCAACCACTATCCTATTAGGGAGGATTGGTTTTAAGCCAATAAACATCATATGATCACTATTTCTTATGATTGATCTTAATTGTTATTAAAACAGGCAAAGCTCTTATACATATTGCCACTCACTGCAAGCCAGAGTGCATAAAATCCCCATCTTGTGCCTACTCATCCAATATCCCCAGACTAGTTTCTGGCTTGTAGTCTTTATCAATCCTGCCTAATAGGATAGTATGGCTATGGTTATTAAAGAACCAAAGGCATCAAATTGTATGGGTACTGAACTGAGTTCAGATTTATATGACTATATAAGCTGATGATCTTGGATTGAAAATATTATAATGTTTTCAATTTAAGTCTCATAGTTTTGTAGTTAAGTAGAGATAAAAGGTGACTGCTGGAGGATTGCATTAGATCCTAAGATTTAGGTGCAGTGCTCTCAGATCCAAGGCTCCTCACTGACGAAGGCCACAAGTCACAAACTAGTCTGGGGATATTGGATGAGTAGGCACTAGATGGGGATTTTATGCACAAGCCTTCTGGAAGCCATTGATTACTTGGGCTTGCACTGACTGGCAATACGTATAGAGTTTTGCCTGTTTTAATAACAGTTAAGAGCAAGTATAAGAAATAGTGATCATGTGATGTAATAATAATAAAAATAAAAAAAAAAAAAATAATAATAATAAAAACAAACTAGACTCTATGATTACATTAACATTATTTATAATTCTAAGTCTGTTAAAGAAAGAGGTGAAATATGCAATTAAATTCTATGAAGAATGAAAGAATTCCAAGAAACATTGACATTATGTTTTAAAAAAGCACAAAGAAATGAAAAAGTATTAGCAAATGTATATACCAAATATCTAAATAATAATGAAGTAGTGACATTGACATTTAAAAAAGTTAAAAAGAGAAGATATAAATAATAATGAACTTATAAATTTTCAGTCAGTCCTATATAGAATGTTTATTAAGATTTTTAACAAACCAACCTACAGAAAACTTTGTACAAAAAAAAAACAAAACAAAACAGAAATCTGATATAAATATTAAAAAAAATTATAGAAAAGACAACAAATTATTATGAAAAGACATATTTATTAAAGAAGTAATGATAAGACTATAAGTGATTCTAAGAGTATTAACAGTGATATTGATATATGGCAGGAAGATTCCATCTATTCAAACTTTTTAAAGCAGTTTTACATGAAGTATTTTTAAATTAAATTGTGAAAGGTAAAAAAAGTAAAATAAATGGAGATTACTCAATCTCTATAGATTTCATAGATAATATTTGCTTAATAGACTAAAGATCAATATTAAAAAGACTAAAATAATATTTAATGGCATTTCAATATATATATATAAAATAAGTTATAAATGAGAAAAAGTGTTAACTATTAACATTTTAATCGTTTTATTAATACAGATAAAATGATAGTAGATAAATTAATCATATAATTAATGTTGATAAAATATTTTTAATGGAAATAATATTAAAAGAAAATATTCCTATGTGCTTGCAAATACAAGTTTTACTAAATATATTTTACCAATATTTACTTATATCAATAGAAAAGAAATTTACAGAATTCATAACACAATTAAATATACACAGATGTATGTTGGAGGTAATAAAAAAAATCAGAAGCCAAGTAAACAGATAGCAGTGCTATTATGGATAGAATTAACAGGATAAAATAATATTAAGATACACATATTGTTAGAAGAAATATCAATAGAAGCATAAATAAAGTCTTAAAGTGAATGCAAGATATTATAGAAAAAAATAAGAATGTTTACTGAAGTGATATAAAGAAGAGAAGTTATATAGTAGAGAAAATACCCGGAGTGGATTACTAATGGTTAAAAATAATTATTTTTGCTTTGTAAATTAAAAATTAAATAAAACAAGATACAGTGATTAAGAGAATTTCTTTTTGAGGATAAGATTATAATTATTTTAATTATGATCCCCATCTCTTAAATTTTTAGATTTTTAAAAATCCGTTATTCATTAGCATAATTTTTCTGAAACTGATTTTAAAATCTATATTTAGATTTAATTTACAAATTCATGACTGCAACTTTTGCAAAAATGTAGAATATTTTCTACAAATCAAAAAGATTTATATATAATAAAACCTATTGTATAATTTTTTATTTGCCAAGTAACCATAGTGATTAGATGGACAACAAATAGTTTTAATCTATTAAAATTTTAAAAGTTTTTCTTCTTTCTTGGCCTCTGAATTGCAGTCAACTCCAGTACATTTCCCTTATTACATTTTCATCTTAATGAAGCGCAGTGCCAGAATATTTTCTCCAATATTTTCTATAAAATCTTTATTAAATAAATTTTTTGAAAATAAAATCTTTTATTTGGTCTTTTTTTTTTTTTTTTTTTTAAAGAAAAGTCAAGTATTTCTTTCCGAATTTATTTAGACCTTTAAAGAACAATTTTGTCATAGTGATTTTATACACATATGAATTGCGATATTATATTAAAACTAAGTTTTTAATATATGGTTAAAATTTTTTTTTCTTAACTCTTTATGGAGTACTTCAGTCACGGTACATTTCATTTTAAATATAGACCTGAATCATATGTTAATTAAATTTTTTGTCACATTTTTTAACACTAAAATATAATTTTGAATTATATATATACATTAAGAAGTAGTTTGTATTTTAAGTTGTACATTATCTAAAAAAAATGTTGAAGAACAATTTCAGAAATAAATTGTTATATTTACACTGATAATAGATCGACCATTAATAATTTTCCAAACTGATAATAGATAATTGTTGCATTAATAATTTAAAAATAAATTTATATAGTAATTAAAAACTATGTTGGTCTCATCTTTGAAACAAATGGATCGTTTAATATCCAGGTGAAATATAACATATTTAAATCTTATATTGTCCAAAAATTTTTTTATGTAGAAAATTTTCTATGAAAATTATTTTTGAGATATTTATTTTTCCAAAATGGCATTATGCCTCTGAAATATAAATATTACTAATAAATTAGCATAAATTACAAAGAGTTTATTTATAATATATATCCAAAACTGATTGACATTAAAATAGTATTGGTTATTTTTCATTAGAAATTTAAAGAACTTTAAGATCTTAAGTTCTTCGTGAAATTATTAATGAAAAGATAATATTAAAAGAATTTATTAAACAATAAATGTTAAGAAATATGGATACAGCTTGAGATAATAAATGTCTTGAGAGTTTTAGCATTCTACACAAAGTACCATGTGCATATAATAATCTTTGTATAAGTGTTAATTTTTAAAATTATATCACAAAAGGATTTTGTCAATTTGATTACTAAGATATCTATATCTATCTGAATGTGTTTGTTATTATTATATTGTGATTTTTGTGCAAACTTTACTGTGACAAAATTGTTGATGATATATTAAATAAATAAAATATATATGAAAACTCTTCCATTTTTTTTTCCAAATTTTGATCCATATTCTAATAAGCCACAAACCTTTCTTTTACAAACTTATTTTATTTAAATCAAAATTTTTTATCATAAGCTATTGTTAATGATTTAGCTATTACATATAACCAGTATCAAGGATCTCTCAATTAAAAAAATAATAAAAAATTCTTACATTTTGTTACATCTTATTTTTTATTACATACTCTGACTATATTCATAAAAAGAACATTAAAATTATAGGAATAATTTTAAAAAATTATAACTCAAAAACCTTTAAACTAACAATATATTTAAGCAAATTTTATCTTTAATCCTAAATTTACTATTTTCCATCTCCATCTACACTTCTCCTATACTCACTTATCTCTACACTTCTCTCTTTTTAAAAAATCTACCCAATTTATTTTATTTATAGATATTCATTTATATTTTTTCCATTTACTTTATTAAATTAAATTTTTCAATTTTTAATATTTACTATTATGTTCATAATATCTACATTTTTTATATGTATATAGATTCTAAAATTTATATCATTCAATTGTTTTTTCATTCACATTTTATTCTTCATGTTCTAATGCATGATCGCTCTCTCTCTATATATATATATTATAGACAACTATATTTGAATTAATAAATAATAAAAAAATTATTTTGCATCAAATCGATTTTCGTTCACAATGAACCTTCTCAAGATGTTAGAATAAATTAAAAAGTCACACGATTTATATTAACTTAGTATACACTTATTGTTCAAACCAAACCTTAAAAATTATTAAAATTTTCAATGTTTAATTGATGACTTACAATTCAACTTCATGGATTCTTGGAGCAAAATTCAGAAACTAGTATCCTTTAACCTTAATGATAAAGGCTTCATAAAATTATGACAATTTAAGGAATTTTTAAGGTTTGATTTGAAAAATAAGTGTATACTAAGTTAATATAAATCGCGTGACTTTTTAATTTATTCTAACATCTTGAGAAGGTTCAGTTTGAACGAAAATCGATTTGATGCAAAATAAATTTTTTATTATTGATTAATTCAAATATAGTTGTCTATAATATTTATTTATATTTTTATATTAAAGTATTTTATGAAGACAACATAATGGATTTCAATTCCATCATCTGAAATATTATTGAAGAAAATTAGAAATGGTTTTAAATTAGAACGTCATTGAAATATTTATATTACAGAACAAAGTGACTTTAGAATTTTCATCTACTAAAGAAAAATGCAAGTTTTTATATAATTTAGTAAATATATGTCTTTTAAATTATTTAAAGATTTTTATAAACAAAATTTAAAAAACTGCTATATTGAGGATATACCATCTGATTTCTTTCAACTCTACAGACATTTGTGTGATTGGTGTCTTCTGATTGTTGATAGTGAATTTTATAAATTATATTCCTTAAATGGTCATAATTTTATGAAACCTTTATCATTAAGGTTAAAGGATACTAGTTTCTGAATTTTGCTCCAAGAATCCATGAAGTTGAATTGTAAGTCGTCAATTAAACATTGAAAATTTTAATAATTTTTAACGTTTGGTTTGAACAGTAAGTGTATACTAAGTTAATATAAATCGTGTGACTTTTTAATTTATTCTAACATCTCGAGAAGGTTCATTTTGAACGAAAATCGATTTGATGCAAAATAAATTTTTTATTATTTATTAATTCAAATATAGTTGTCTATAATATTTATTTATATTTTTATATTAAAGTATTTTATGAATACAACATAATGGATTTAATTCCATCATATATATATATATATATATATAATAAAAAGTCAGATGTCACATGGCTTATATATAGCTTGCACTTACGTATATGTAAAATTAAGAGCATGCCAAATGCTACTACAAGAGAAGGCATTCAAATCATTTTAATCTTGGATTGTCCCCATCCCCAGACCGGTTTCGACCTATGGGTCTCTTCAATGAGGAGTTGGGACATTAGATTCAAAAAACCAACTCAAGCAAAGCATTTATCTAAAGTTAATTGTTAGAAGAAGATCTGAAACTTTTAGACATCTACATGTCTTTAAAGTCAGCTCTCCAACTGAAAAAATCATATGGGCCTGAACTTCATTCAGATACTCCATATATTAGTAGGCTTAGCCATTTAATTTAGCCAAAACTCCAACAGCAAAATAATAATAGTAATAATAAAAAGTCAGATATCACATGACTTATATATAGCTTGCACTTACAAATATGTAAAATTAAGAGCATGCTAATTGGCTCTAAACAAGCTTTTTTTTATTTATGATAAATGCTACTTTAAAAGAAGGCATTCAAATCATTTTTATCTTTGATTGTCCCTATCCCCAGACCGGTTTCGACCTATGGGTCTCTTCAGTGAGGAGTAGCATTTATCATAAATAAATAAAAAAGCTTGTTTAGAGCTAATTAGCATGCTCTTAGTTTTACATATTTGTAAGTGCAAGCTATAAAAGTCATGTGACATCTGACTTTTTATTATTACTATTATTATTTTGCTGTTGGGGCTTTGGCTAAATTAAATGGCTAAGCCTACTAATATATGGAGTATCTGAATGAAGTTAAGGCCCATATGATTTTTTCAGTTGGAGAGCTGACTTTAAAGACATGTAGATGTCTAAAAGTTTCAGATCTTCTTCTAACAATTAACTTTTAGATAAATGCTTTGCTTGAGTTGGTTTTTTGACTCTAATGTCCCAACTCTTCACTGAAGAGACCCACAGGTCGAAACCAGTCTGGGGATGGGGTCAATCCAAGATAAAAATGATTTGAATGCCTTCTCTTGTAGTAGCATTTATCATAAATATATAAAAAAGCTTGTTTAAAGCTAATTAGCATGCTCTTAATTTTATATATATATATATATTTCTTTTAACATAGTGCACACTCTAACCAATATACTCCAATCATATTCTCCATTCTATTGATTTTGCTTCAATTTAATAATAGGCTTCAACACATCTTTTTATATAGAAGTTTTATCGCTATATTTCTAATTATGTGACTAATTGTATAAGTATTTTTATAAACATACCTTACTATTCTCTTTATTTTTATTTATTTTTCGTATTTGTTACAATCAGTAAAGAATTATTAGACTATAAAAAAATCTTTTAATTGAAAATCAGTTAATAAACTGATTATAATACTAGAATATAGCATTATTTATTTTGTTGAAAAATGATTATAAGTATTAATCACAAAGAGGAAAACAACTGAATTAAGCAACATACTCTCTTAAAAAATAAAATGAATGAAAAAAAAAAGAACTAAATAATTTATTAATGAATGATAAACAAAATCATAGAATTGATAACATGAATGAAGGATATTTAACAGTGTGCGCAAAATGTAAAAAAAAAAAAGAAATTGGAACAATAAAGAATGAGACAATACTTGATTAATAAAATTTTCAGTGTATATATGCATATAGTGGTAACTTTATTAATGAAATATTATGAATATAACATTAAAATAATAAAAATTATAAAATATTATCAAGAAAGATTAATTAAAAATATTTTCAATTTAATATAAAATAAATAAAAAAGTATAGTGAAGCGGTCGGATCTAAGTTCGATCCGAGCTTCATGAGATCCCACCTTTAGCCTACTTCAAACCCTATCACTAACAGTGAATTTCCAAACATAATGGGGCTTTGGATGTTCAATACATGCTAATTTCGATTAAAATAGAGTATTATTTAAACATTTGTTAAAACCAATTATTTTATATTTAAACTAACTAATATTATTAATAATTTCATGATAAAATTATTCATGAAAACATATATATTGTAATTGCATAGATCGTACATATATATTTATAAATAGTTAAATATATATATTCGTTATAAAGTTTCATTACATCGGAATGTTTTATTTTTACTTTTACCAGTTTGTTCAAATTTCTGTGATTAAAAGCTACATTCTTTTGATAAGCTTTCAGATCATCCTTTCCCAAAGACAATGGGGAATTTTTATTAATTAGTAAAAATAATAATTTAAAATGTAAGGACAGTTCTCAATTAAAATTGTTTATTCAGATTTATAAATTCATTGTCTAATTAGAAAATGAATTCAAAGTTAATGGATTTGAAAGTCTTATGAAGGAATGGACCTGAAATCAATTAACAAAATTTTTAACTTTTAATAATGTAAAAAGCTTTAGCCTGAAGGCATCAAGAGTCAGAATGGGCGGGAAACCGTAGGACAGGTACAAATAGCCTGGAAAAGTTTCAAGAAAAGAGAAGCCATACTTTTTCAGAAGAATTGCTACCTGAAGCTACATCAATTTAAATTGTGAATTTTTATAGTGTTTTCAGCATGGTGCATGGCTAACTTCGGGGATCTGATTGCTGGAACCTGAAGTTCCCATAAATCTTCAATGTAGCTGCAAATTGAAACTTGTCCATACCAATCGTGAGCTGCCAAAGTCTTAAAGAAGTCAATCCAAAAATGCTATTCATATAAGTTAAAATGCGCGCCTACATTGTCATCTCAACCCAATCGGACTCTGCTGTGTAAATTAAGGAACAAACCATGGAAGGACTGGTAATATCTTTCTTTTCTGAACCGCAACTTTCTGGCCAGTTTCTGAACTTTACTTTAAATTACCATTTAAATTCACTACTGTTAAAATTCCTTCTTGCTTTGTAATGTCTTAATATGTATAGTAATTCTCTATTTTTATCTCTGGTCTTTAAAATTCATATTTTGTTAACTTTCCTTTTCTTACGATCGCAATTCGTTTACCTAACTTTATTATATATTTATTGAATGATTATTAATATCATTTATTTTTGATTATATGCCAATAATACTTCAACTCGATAATAATCTTTCATTACACTTACCTTATGAACATAATATTGTATTAAGTTTTATAGTTTAATTCTTGCCCACTAGAACTAATTTAATATGGTTTGACCAATTATCGAGTTGAAGGATTTATTAAATGTTTGCTATTTTTGCTAATGGTTGATAATGATTATTAGCCTATTTTCTAACCTATGATTCCGGCTATTTTATTGACTTCACAAATTCATTCATATTGATAATATTAAAATGTTTTGCTAAAGGTTGATAAAAGGAATAAAATGAATATATTCTAATTTAAATGTTATACTTTATATTCAAGGAGGGCATGATATTTAGAGTATGATTAATATAATTTTATAATTGCGTTAAGCACATTTATTTTAAGCACATTTGATTTTAATATGACATGATCAGGTCATTACATAGAGCATTTCTTATATAATTTGGGGTTCTATTAATTAAATATGATTTCCTGCTTCGTAGGCTTGTCATCGGTGATCTTAGTGTTATTTTAATTACATAGGAAGAAATCACTTCCTCCCTCAGTCGTTATTATATTGGAACACCAAAGGTTCATGGCTATGTCCCGGCCTGGCTTTCCCTGTGTTCCACGGATCCTTTATAGGGCAGAAAAGACTTGTAAAATATAAGCCGCCCTTCTATTTCTTAAATCACCGACAAGCCATTATATTTTGTATTTGTTCTTAATGCTCATAAATCGTCAGTACCATTTACTTCTCATTTCTAATAAAGCACCACTCTCATGCTCATAAATTGTAATGAATTGATTTTATTAAAGTCAAACAACTTCATACTCATCTATAATTAAATAAGTTCTTTGTTAAATATTAAAGTTATGCCCTAAATACTTATCATGCTTTTTGTGAGTTGATTTATGGATGTGTGGAAATGAATCTCACATCTTTCGTCTATAAAATTAGAATAGTAATTTCTTTCCAAGCAAAATACCTTTATTTACCTTTGTTTCCTTGTCGGGGCATAGACATATATTTCTCCTATAATTGCATATTAGTTATTGGCATATGAGCACGACTGCCATTACTTATTGTAAATTGTAACTTCTATTCTTAAAGACTAGAGATAATATATATATAATGTTAATCATAAACAATTTGAACAAAATACTTATTATTATTAAATATTTTTACAGCATATTTGGTTTTGACTTTCCTCATTATTTAATAACTATTTTAATATTAATGCTCACTGTCTGCATTGGCAACCTGAACATATATATATATTGATTGATTTATAAATATCCTTAGTCATTAATAGAGTCAGATCAGAGGGCTCAGAAATCATCATCATCCATTGAGCTAACTCCTTGGTGCTTAGTCATGTGCCATCTACATATGTTATCCATTGATTTGATCTGAGCTCGTGAGTTGGGTTTGAATTCAGTTTGGTCTTGGGTTTAAATTCTTTGGTTTAACTGGGTTTGAATCCAATGTCAAGTTTAGGTTGGGTGGTGTGTAATATGTGACCGGTACAATAGTATATGAATATTATAAATAAAATAAATTGGAAAAAGAATAGATAATGAGAGAGAGAGAGAGAAAGAGAATAACTAGTAAAGAAAAAAAGAGTAAAACAAAGTAATGTTTGTTCATAATATTTACATTTAAAGTTATAATTTTAAAAAGACCTTTTTTATAAAAGTAATGAGTATTAATAAAAAATAAGATATATACAATATGAATAGCTAATATATATATATAATGTTGGTATCAATGCCATATAACATTTTAATTTTTATTAAATGCTTTTATTTTAATTAAATCTCTGATTGTTTGTTTGTAAACACTTTTATTTAAGTCAGAGTAAAATTTTAAAATTGAGGTTTAATTATTTCAACGGTAGGTCCAAGAATTTCCATATTTTTCAGTAATTCACTCCCTAGTGAGAACTTTCACAAGCTTTATATGTAAAATGCATATTTTTCTGTATACATTATAAAAGAAAAAAATTCAGCAAAGATAACAGAAATTTAACTCCATCTTCTAAACTACCTTGACAACTGGCTTTTTTTATGACATTGTTTACAGAAAATAATTCAAATAACAATGTTTATTTGCAAATTTACTACAAATCTAGAGAGTTTTAATCCAATAATTTATATAATAATTATTGAAAATAAATTATTAATATTTACTTTGAATGGAAATACTTTATTTTTAAAAATAGAATGTTATATTATCAGACAATGAAAATATACCCTGAAGCTATTTATAAGTTTAGTTTTCTATGTAATCAGTCTAATTACAATAATGAATATGAAAATATCACAACTTTGTAATAAATATTGAAAAAATTAAAACTTTTAAAGCATAATTCATTAGGTATAAAAGAAATAAATAAATATTCATTCAGATTTTTTTAAAAACATGACAAATAATGAAGATTTTGTTGATTTTAAAAAAACCAAAAAATCTTTTTAAAAATGATGACATAATAAGCTTTTTGTTTTGATTATTATCTCATTTCTTTAATATTTTTAAGAATAAAATATGAATATTCAGAATATATATCAGTAGCAAACAAAAATATCTATCAAATGAAGTCAAATTTATTATTTTCTGATGTGATAATGGTTTAATCTTAAACTTAATGTTGAATGTTTGTAGTAACTGAGAACAAAGAATATCGACAACTTGGAAGAGGTTTATATATACACATACAATAGAATTGGCTGAAATTTGATACATTTGATGTAAATCACTGTTAATGCAATGAGGCTAAAATATTTTAGGTAGGTTAATTAGTTTCTTAAATGCATAGCAGTGGGTGAATTATCTTTCGATATCAAATTTAAAATAAATTGTTAAAAAAATAAATAAGTTTTCAATAATTCATGTAAGAGTAGTATATATTGTAATAATATACTTATTCCTAAGCTACTTATTTATATATAAAACTGTTTATGTTATATATTTATTTTAACTTTGCATGAAGCAAACAAGTTATATATAAATTTCTTTTTTTTTTTCAGAATGTTTATTTTATTTTTAAGACATTCCAAATGATAAATAGATGCTCAAAAATACAAACCTATTATCATTTAAGATTTAATCTAAATCAAACCTAATTACAACAATTGTATACATGAGTTTAATTAAATTTATATTTTATTAATTTCTGAAAATTCTAAAACCCTAATTTTGAGTATGTATACCAAAATTTATATCAAATCATTGTTAATTAATCTATTCAAGAATTTCTATAACAATGTTATATTAAGCTATGAGATAAAAGGAATAGCAAAAGGGAATAATGTAGAATGAAACCATATACTTCAATTCTAAATCTTGAAGTGATAGCATCAAAGATATTCCTATTAAAAATTATAGTTGTTTTTCAAAAAGCAAAATGTCTTGCTAGAAATTGAAATAGAAAAGGATCTAATGCTTTTTATCCTTAGAGTTCCTGCATGTATTTTGTGATAGTCACCAACATGCATTTATAAATCTCATCATTATTTTTCTTGACAAAATTTCATCTATAAATGTTCTGTTAAAACTCTAATTATAAAATACATTTCACAGAATCCAGTCTTGAGAAACAATGAAATAAAAAAATTATATCATTTTAAAATAAGTTGTTTATATAATCACCATACCAGAATTCCTTTGGTAAATTGTTTTATGACTTAAATAACTAAATAAAATTTCCCTTGAAATTACATCATTTTGCTATCTAAAAGATGGGTGGTCAAATACAAAAAATTCACCACTTAAAGCTAATTTGTCCATTAAACTAGATAAGTCTCAATAATTTTTAATTAAAAGAATAAACTAAAAGATTTTACTATTTTTTAAAATTTTTAATATGGGGAGATTATTGTATCCTTTCATTTGTTCATTTATGTAAGGAATTTCTATTAGATCCTAAAAAACTTTAATACAGCATTTATTTATCAAAACTTGTATGGCTATTTCATGGATTAAATATTACAAGTTAATTAAAGTTGTTTCAAGATTAACATCATCTGTTTTCTTTATTATTTATCACAGCATTGTAAATAAAATTGAATGATTTTTATCTTCTTATAAATTCATGTTAGTCATTCATTTATCTCACATTATCCATAGTCACAGTTTTATTTGTTATTACCATTCTAAACCCTGAGATCATCAAATACCCTTTGACTTCAGATATATGTAAATGAAGAACATCATTTCTTAATTAATATATACAAAGAATACCACAGATTTTATAGCTATCAAATTCATTTAATAAATTTAAACCACATAATTAAGAATCTCAGAGAATAAATCCACTCTCTTGAAGATTAGTTGTTGAATTTGAAGGTCACCCTTTCATGTCCAGCATTTACCATTACAAAATATATTTTGTTAGATGGTTTGAGAAATGCTTTTAATAAAGTCAGAATAAAATTTTCAAACTGATTCAAATTTGGTACATTTCTTATAAATTACTAGCAATGCAATATGATAAAATATTTTAGATATATTAGTTTCTTAAATATAAAACAATGGGGCAGGTGAAGAAAAGTATATTGTAAACATGGTTAATTTAATACTTACAATTTTATGTCCAACCCTTAAAGTATTTTACCATAATTTAAAATTGAAATAAAAACTAATCTTTGATTACAGTCTTAATGCTAAAAACTAAATAATAATAGATATAGAATAAAATTAAAAATTGAGGTTTAATATATTAATATCACTATAATTTGCTTAAATTTGGTATATTTCTTATAAATCACTGGTAATGTAATATGACACTAAAATATTTTAGGTAAGTTATTTAATTTCTTAAATACAAAGCAGTGAGTGTTGAACAAAACTATATTCCTAAACAAAGTTTATTTAATACTTATGATTTTATTTTCAACCTTAAAATATTTTAGCATCAATTAACATTGAAATAAAAGTAAATCTTTGATTACAATCTTAATGTTAAAAACTAAATAATAATAGATATAAAATATTTTATAATCAACTCTTTTATTCACTTTGCATTAAAAACAATCGGTTCTTTAACCACAATTAAGGTCATTATATTTAACTTGAAATAAAAGTGTGGGAAGTTCACAAATTAATTAAGTCAATCTGTTAATTAATTTCTGAAAACCCCCCCCACCACCACATGCTTTTATTTCAAATTAAATATAAAAACCCAAATTATGGTTGAAGAAACAAATATTTTTTAGTGCAAATTAAAAAAAGTATTGAAGAAAAAATATTTAGTCTATTATATATATATTTTAGTTGAATGATTCTTGACAATGACCATATGTAACAGCTGAAATGCTGGCCATTAGATAATAATAATAAGTTTTGATTTAAATAAAATAAAAAAGTTTTAAAAGAAATAAAATGAATTGTAGAATATGCACATAGAGTTCACTTGTCATGACACATCAAATTAAGTGAGTTTATTTACATATAGTTTTCATTTGACTTTCATTAATCTATTTTATAATAGGTTTTTATAAAATGTGTTTGCTAAAACCCTTTCCATAAATTTTAGAAGAAAAATTTTAGAGCATATGAAATTATGAAATCTCCATATTATGTTTTTAGAGAAGGTCAAATGCTATTAATGATTGGTGCATAGCCTAAATAAATAATAAATATTCATTGACTTTCACATTTTAAAAGTATGACACAATAATTGAGTCTACAGTAATTTATTCTATAGTAATTGTCAAACTGTGATTTCAAACTATAGATGGATGAAATATTTACTGATTATAAAATATAATTTCTAATAATATTTCTATTTATTTTTCACATTTAAGATAGTATTCTATCTAAAGTATGCTAATTATACTTAATTAATGCCTGTTCTCATAAATGTTAAATCTTCATTGTTACATATTACACTATTTTAGTGCAATTAAAATAAATATTAAATCAATATATAATATTTTTGAAGCAATTCACTTTTTGAACACCATTTATTTTAAATGTAATTAAATATCTTGCAATATAATCTGTTAAACAGAAGAAAATAAATTTTTCAATAGTATATATTAGAAAGCAATATCAGACAATGAAGATTATAAGTGCTTTCTGTGTAGATATTTGTATAGATTTATTTAAATTGGTTTTTAACATTTCTGTCAGCAAGCTAAAATAGTTTCATAGCAACAATCAAATTAATAAACTTTTGTATCTTTTAATTTTAATGAATAAATGTACTTGGCTAACTAAACGAATAATAAATTAAAACAACAATAAAGAATTTCTTTTAACTCCTTCAGGAAAACAAAACATCTTTCTGTGAATGAAACATAATAATCAACCAAATATTAACAATGTATACATGTATAAATAGTTTCAGATAGTTATAATGTAATTTGAATTTAAAAACTCAATCTATACATTTTTTTAAAAATAGCATTTACAATCTCAGAAACAAAAAACTATTTCCTCTACAAACTTCGTTTACACATTAGAGCATTTACACTTGACTTATTTTCTGCTTTAAAACAAATAACCAATACAACCTGAATTTAAATGTTACACATTCATAAAAAAAC
Organism: Epiperipatus broadwayi; assembly: GCA_028023455.1. Taxonomy (NCBI): domain Eukaryota; kingdom Metazoa; phylum Onychophora; class Udeonychophora; order Euonychophora; family Peripatidae; genus Epiperipatus; species Epiperipatus broadwayi. Next base: position 4,319,174 of record JAQFVV010012452.1, on the reverse strand, counting down.
AAAAATGTAATTTAATTTTATTAAAATAAAATAAGTAAATAGATAAATTGTATTGTAAATTGATGATTTCAATTTCTAGATTTTAAACAAAAATGTGGTCACTTAAGTGGCAATCCCTAAATTGTGTACAATGAAAAACATTTCTATTCAAGAAATCCCCCATAATATCTTGTTTCACAATTTTCTTCTTCTTTCTCCTTTCCTTATGTATTGATTTCTATATTTATATATCATACCATTTCCAACCTTCTTATACACAACAATACTATTTTTTATACCAAAACTTTACTCTTACAGTTTTGACTATCCTGCAATAATCACCAGAACTACAATATCCAAATATATAATCATACAATTTTTATATACATAATCAAAACATAATCTTAACCTGACCATTATAAATAATCATTTTTCATTTTATTATTCTACCCTTAACTAATTTTATTTTTTATTTATATTATATTTAAAAATTAAAGTTTTAAAATTATAATAAATAGATTTAGAATAATTTAATAATAAAATAATATAAATAAAAAAATAAAATTAATTAAGGATGGAATAATAAAATAGAAAATGATTATTTATAATGGCTAGGTTAAGATGCATGTTTTGATTATGTATATAAATATGTGTATAAAATGTATTAATTGTATGATTATATATTTGAATATTGTAGCTTGATGATGACTGCAGAACAGTTGAAACTGTAAGAGTAAAGTTTTGGTTTAAAAATAGTATTGTTAAATGTATAAGAATTTGAAAATGGTATGACATAATATCTTGTTTTGCTTTGCTTTTAACAATAGTGACATTTAACAAATTTTGTTGAAATTAATATCTATAATTATTTATACATTTCAGTTCAAAATTTTGCTATCAAATGTACAAAAACCTGTTAAATGAATTATAAATATTTACAGCAAGTGAAGCAACTAGGTCTAATAGGATACTGCATCATCACTTTATGCACTCATAACCCCCCAAAATTGTCATGTGATCATTATCAACAAAACTATATACATCTAACATAGGTTAAAGATTTGAATTTGTAATTTTCCATTGTCTGATGCTGGTTTCTAAATATATATTTCAGATTGTAGTTAAAAATGAACTAATTTTCTTTTGCTTAGCAGTTGATATGTGAGATCTTGGAGAATGGTAACTCCAAAATATTATTGCATTATTATAAAAAAATAATGCTTAATAAAAGTAATTATTTTAGACATATTTTCTGATTCCAATATAATATAAAAGATATTTATGATTAGAGACTGACATATATAAATATAATGCTGCTTTTGTTTTGTAGCTTTTACAAAATTAATACGCATTTTAAGATAATGTAGTTTTAATTGTAAAATCTTTTTGTTAAAAATAATAGCAGGCAATAAAGGAAATTTCACATACTTGAACTGACATCATTAATATTTATCTACAATAAGGCTTTACATATAATCGAAGATCATTTTCTCCAAGCATTCCTATCTTTTACATGTTTTTTTTCAGATTGTCATACTTAATTCATTTCTTCCATTTTAGCCACTTAATTCTTCAATAAAGTTGCTTTATTATTATTCTTATTCAGTTTCATTATTTCTGTATTCTTAATCTTTTGCTCCAAGTTCATTTTACATACATGGATATCTCATAAGCTATCAATTGAATATATATATATATATGTGTGTGTATGTGTGTGCATATCTTTTATTTAGATTTCCAGTTTTTAATCAATATTGAAATATAAAGCAGTACGGTCCATTTTTAATATTAGATAAGTAAATAAGTTTGTCTAAATTGAAATCTGAAAAATTGTAAGATTTTCAATAATTCAGTTTTATTTATATATATAAAAATGAATTTGTAATAAAGTGCATTTAAACAATTGATAGCCTAAGCTTCTAAGCCTACAGTTATCATAGTATAACAGACAAATCAAATAAATGATCATTTTACATGTTTATTAGCAACTTCAGGGTTTAAAAAGACAACCCAAGAAGATCAGATAAAAATAAAATTACTTTCAGAGTTTGATATGAAGAATGGCACTGTGGTTAACCAGTGGTATCATTAACCAAACTTCTTTCTCAGCATGCTGATTATCAGACAGGGAATAACTGAAACAAATCCTGTATGGAAGATAGAGTCTTAGAAGATTATGATGGACTATTTTATATTTTATTTAAAATGTAATCACAGTTAGACTAAGATGTCATTAGTTTTAAAAAAAGTAATTTATTTAGAATATTAAATGAATGTATGTGACAATCATTCTCTTTCAATATATATATATATGAGTAGATAGCAGATTATAGCACAGTGATAGACTTAATGTAAAAAATTCTTGAATAAAAGCTTAATTTCCACATTGTTGCTTAAATATTCTGAAAAATAACTAATCCCTAATTCTATATATGTGCAAGTGTATGTACATACATTGGTAAGTATTAAGAACACTTAGTCATAATTTATATCTATTTTTTTATATTTTTCACACTTTAGCAGATTTGTATAATAACTGTGTTTATACAATCCCTCAAATCATTTTCATATAAATACACATAGATAGGTAAAATTATGAAAAGAATTCTTCTTGACACAGAACTCTGCAATCAATAATTGTTTTAAAACTACAGATGGTCCAGAGTTTATTCTTAAATAAATCAATAATTATTAACTATTCCAAAATAAGGCTTGAACTTATTATAAGCCTTATTTTTAAAACTGCACAAGTTCAATTTATATATCACATCATTTTTAACTACCTGGGACACAAACTCTTATTAGTTTTTATACACATAATAATTAATATTAAAATACTAGTGTATATACTTAACCTAGATATAATTAAGGAGGATTTGAACTCAAGTCAACACCCATGGCCACATACATAGAACCAGCACTGATCAGTTGGTCCAAATCATCATTTCCCATATATATATAATCGGTGCTCAGCTTATATTAAGATAGCAAATCTATACAACTTTAATTGACAAGCTTCAGTCCTCTCCACTCTATAATTCTTCAGCCATTCATATCACTGAAAATGAGATGATGAAATGCTCAAAACATGCCAATATTATGTTGACCTCAAATAAATCTCACCCCTTATATGTAGGACTTTAATCAAATATGTCCATTCAAATACAGGTTGAATATGTAATAATGATATATACTTAATCCAGATGTAATTAAAAAGAATTTATTCAGATGTTTAAGCTCACTACAGACTAACAGACACACATGACCATATACATGTGAAAAAATAAATGATCTCCAAAGAAGTATTTCATGCTGAACCAGGACTCATCACTTGGTCTGGATCACCATCTCCCACACATATCCCTCTTCCATGTATTTGAATAACATATTATGGTCTTATATATGAGAGATCAGATTCACTTTAGATCAACATGGGTATGAATATAATATTGGCATCATCAAAGGCTTTGAACAACCCATTATCAGATTTTCAGGGATGTGGATGGCTGAAGAGTTGAAGAGGATAGAGGCCTGTCCATCAAAATTTGTAGATTTGCTATTTTAGTATAAGCCAAGCAGTGATTATATATATATATGTAGGAAATGATGATCCCAACCAATGGATGAGTGCTGGTTCAGCATGAAATAAATATATGAGATCATTTATCTTTTTTACATGTATGTGATTATGTCTGTCAGTTGTAGTGGATAAAGTAGATGACTGTAGAAAGCTTGAAAAACTGGTTTCAAATCCAATTAATTACATCTAGGTTAAGTATATATACTATACTTGTATTTCAATATTACACACTCTGCCTAAATTCTGTCCATCCCTCTTCTGTATATTTGAATAGATATATTAGGCTCCTACATATGAGGGGTCAGATTGACATTAGGATAACATGGATATGAATATAACATTGGCATTATCAAGGGTTTGAGTAAGCCATCATCAGATTTTCAGTGAAATGGATGAATTTGGAGAATTGAAAGGATTGAAGCCTGACCATTAGAGTGTGTAGATTTTCTATCTTAATGTAAACCAAATGCATATTATATATGTGTGTGGGAGACAATAATCTGTACCAACTGATGAGTGCTCATTCAGCATAAAGTACGTATATTGAAGATCATTTATCTTTTTCCACATGTATGTGATTATAATCAATGCTTGGCTTGTATTAAGATAGAAAATCTAAACACTTTAATGAACAGGCTTTAATTCTCTCCCCTCTTCAACTCCTCAACCATATATATCACTGAAAATCTGATGATGGAATATTCACAGCATGAATAGCTGAAAAATTGGAGAGTGAAGAGGCTTAAAGCCTGCCAATAAAAGTGTGAAGATATGCTATTTTAATATAAGCTGAGCACTGACTCTATATGCATGTGGGAGATCTGAATCAACTGATAAATGATGGTTTATCATGTAATACATATATTGGAAATCATTTATCTTTTTCACATGTATGTGGTCATGTGTATTGGTTATATTAGATAGAGTGGATAATGGTAAGGAATATCAAAGTCTAGGTTCAAATCCCTTTTAATTATATCTAGGTAAAGTATATACACTAGTATTTCAATAATACATATTCAGCATATATTCTGCCCCTCCCTCTTCTGTGTATTTAAGTGGACTTATTAGGGTCTAATATATGAGGGGTCAGATTGACTTTAGATCAACATGTTATGAATATAACATTGGCATAATCAAGGGCTTTGAGCAATCCATCACCAGATTTTATGAGGATGGCTGAAGAGTTGTAGAGTAAAGAGGTTTGAAGCCTGACCATTCAAATGTGTAGATTTACTATCTAAATATAAACCAACCACTGATTATATATATATATATGGTAGACAATGATCCGGACTAATTGATGAGTGCTGGTTCAGCATAAAATATGTCTATTGCATATCATTTATCCTTTTCCCATAGATATAGGTGGTAATGTGTGTTGGTTGTTCTGGATAAAGCAGGTAATTGTCAGGAGCTTAAAAGTCAAGGTTCGAATCCCTTTAATTACACCTATGTTTAATATACAAGGCAAAACTCTCCGTACAGTAGTGCCATCCTGTGTCAACCTGAGTAATCAATGCATGCCAGAAGGCTTGTGCATAAAATCCCTATCTTGTGCCTACTAATCCAATATCCCCAGACTAGTTTCTGCCTTGTGGCCTTCATCATTGAGGAGCCTTGGATCTGATAGCACTGCATGTAGATCTTAGAATCTAATGCAACCCTCCAGCAGCCACCTTTTATCTCTGCTTAACTACAAAACTATGAGACTGAAATTGGAAAACACATTAATATTTTCAATCTAAGTTCAATAGCCTATATATTCATATGGGTCTGAAATCACTTCTGCACACATACATTTTGGTGTCTGGCTCTCTTTAACAACCATAGCCACCACTATCCTTTTAGGTAGGATTGGTGTTAAACCACTAAACATCGCATGATCACCATATCCTATACTAGCACATAATTGTTTTTAAACAAGGCAAAACTCTCCATACAGTAGTGCCACCCTGTGCCAACCCGAGTAATCAATGGATCCCAGAAGGCTTGTGCATAAAATCACTATCTAGTGCCTACTCATTCAATATCCCCAGACTAGTTTCTGGCTTGTGGCCTTCATCAGTGAAGAGCTTTGGATCTGAGAGCACTGCACCTAATAGGATAGTAGTAGCTATGGTTGTTAAAGAGCCAAAGACACCAAAATATATGGGTGCTGAATTGAGTTCAGACCCATATGAATATATAGGCTATTGAGCTTAGATTGAAAATATTATTGTGTTTTCAATTTCAATCTCATTGTTTTGTAATTAAGCAGAGATAAAAAGTGGCTTCTGGAGGGTTGCATTACATTCTAAGATTTAGGTGCAATGCTCTCAGTTCCAAGGCTCCTCACTGATGAAGGCCACAAGCCAGAAACTAGTCCGGGGATATTGTATGAGTAAGCCCTAGATAGGGATTCTTTGCACAAGCCTTCTGGCATCCATTGATTACTCGGGTTGGCACAGGGTGACACTACTGTATGGAGAGTTTTGCCTTGTTTAAAAACAATTATGTGTTAGTATAAAAGATGGTGATCATGTGATGTTTATGTTTAATATATACACTATATTCGTATTTCAATATTACATATTCAGTCTGTATTCTGACAATCTCTCTTCTGTATATTTAAATAGACATATCAGGGTCCTACATATGAGAAGTCAGATTGACATAAGGTCAACATGAGTATGACTATACTATTGGTATCATCAAGAGCTTTGAGCATTCCATCATCACATTTTTAGTGATTAGAGTTAGAGAATGGATAGAACTGAAGCCTGTCCATTAAAGTGTTTAGATTTTCTATCTCAATATAATCTTATATATCTGTATGGAAGATGATGATCTGGACCGCTAATGAGTGCTGATACAGCATGAAATATATATATTGGAGATCATTTATCTTTTTCACAAGTATGTGATCATGTGTGTCGGTTATGTTGGATACAGTGCATGACTTTAGGAAGCTTGAAAGTTTGGGTTCAAATCCTCATTAATTATAATTAATAATATAGTAATTAATATATATGTAAAATTTTGGAAAGAACTATTACTAACATGTGCAAGTAATATGCAATTTTAAGATCAGGCTCATAATAAATTCAAGCCCTAATTTGAGCAGGATCAATAATTGTTGATTTGTTTAAAGAAAAAACCTTAACCATAGGTGAGCAACCTATGGTTATTGATTGGAAAGTGCATGCCAATTTTCTGTCACATGTGTGAAAAGTAGTCCTTCCACAATTTTACTTATACATAAATTGCTATATTATTAATTATTACCCCCACACACATATATATATAAACTAATAAGACCCAGTGTCACTGGTGCAAGTAATATGCAAATTTAAAAATTAGACTAAAAATAAGTTTAAGCCCTAACATAGCCACTGTAAACAATTCCTGGTTTATCTAAGGAATAAGCTCTAACCATAAATAGACTATCTCATGTTTTAAAACAATTATTGATGGGAGAGTGAATATCAATATTCTAGCGCATATGTGAAGAGTAATTTCTTCCATAATTTTACGTATATATAAATCGCTATATTATTAATTATTGCACACATATAGATAGATATAGAAATTATGTATGTACGACAACTTCTCTACCTCAAAGTAGTTAAAAGTTAAATAACAGATTATTAAAACCACTTTTATGAACCAATATACAGTTTATCAATGCTTGACATCTTAGCCAAATTTGTTCTCTTAATTTTAAACTTTATTGCTAATATCAAAACTATTCTATTGAGATAAAGCTTCTTTATAGGGGGAAACATAGTAGACTGCATACTAAATCAGTAAAAAAAAAAATAAATATTCCTACATTTTCAATTGAATTGAGTGTATTTTAGATATAAAATGCAATTTTTACAAACACAAACATTAAGTATCTACAGTTAGATAGTATTTTAAACAACTTATCTATATTTATCTTTCAATCTTTTTTTCCCTTTAATTTTTATTTATAATTGCTTCCCACACTCCAATCATCTGATTGATCACCCATTTCTATCTTAATGATAATTTTTTTTAAAAAAACATTATGTAAGTTTATATTGTTATTCATTTTAACTTTTAAAAAGTATTAATTAAAGAATGCTTAAATACTTAAAAAAATTAATAATCAGAATAATTAAGATTAAACATTTTTTAACTTTTAAAAAGTATTAATTAAAGAATGCTTAAATACCTAAAAAAATTAATAATCAGAGTAATTAAGATTAAACATTTAAAAAATACATAATAAAAACATTTGGTATTAAAAAACAACAACAGCAACAACTGGAAAGTTATTTTAACATGATGATTGGCAAACAATTTTTAGAAACCCATTTGAATTAATCAGCTAATTATATCTAAGTAATATTTACAACATATATTCATAATCTTTCAAAACAATAGTTTATTTTTGTTAAATAATAATAATAAAGAAATCTTCTATAGGCAGATAAATTAGAAAAAAATAATTCACACTGGCCATATAAAATATTCCATAACAAAGTTTTAGCATCAATTGTATATGCAGAATTTAAAAATAATTTTGCTTAGGGAGAATATTGGTTTTTTATACATTAACTTCTTAAAGTACATTGACTAAACAGGAGTCTATAATGTTACTACTGGGTTGATAGTGGATGATTTGTAGAGATATTAATCATGGGTATGGAATTAATCCTGTAGTTTATAGATCGTTGTCATCAGCTATCTGAGAATGTATTGGGTTTTGGAATTTGGAATAGATTCCAGGTTTTTTCAAATAGAAACTTGGAGGAAAGGGTCATGTATTTATGCCTGATTTTCTTTAAAAGAGACATGAATAGACTGTCTGGGTCTGGCAGAAAAGTTGTGAAGACTAATTTGCATCTTACATTCTAGATAGAGTGGGTGAGACTATAATTGGAAACTGCTTACTTTGTAGAGATTCTTTTAGAGAGAGGATTCTATAAATATCAATTTTTGTATTTTGGAAAATTAAAAGTTTGATATTTCCAAGTCCGGTACATGAGCAAACTATGTGGCCAAATGTATCATCATGCATCTTGCAGATTGGGCATGTAGGGTCAATGCTGTTAAGAAACCTCTTGTGGTGGAGGAACCAGTTGGTATGCATGGCTGCCAGATTTACTTTTACTAGGTAGTTTAAAAATTTAGGCTCCAAAGCTAAGAACTTAAAAATTGAAGTAATTCTATGATTAGTGATCCAAGCATTGGCATAATTGAGATGATTTCAGGGTTGATTCTATGGTGAGCTTCCCAGATGGTGATTTTTGTATTATATGGATTTTGTAAAGTAGCTGTGTGTTGATTGAGAAGCTGGAGAACCTGGCCTAAACAGTATTTTTGAGGAGGAGCTCTATCCGTCGGTTGGATGGTCTCTGATATATTAAAGAAATCGTGTTTTTGTAAAAGATTATAAATCAATGTGTGAGATTTTTGGAAGATAGTTGAGGGGATTGGGTGAAAGGACATTCTGTTAGATTTGTGATGGTATTGCATCCATGTCATGCTTATAGATGTTGTGCTGTTTTCCCAAAAGAATTTAGCACATAGACTATTGATTTTTTTGGTAAAGGCTTTTGTTGCTGTCATGATGGAGAGGAAGTATGCTATCTTAGACATGACTTTCATGTTCAGTAGCGCTACTTTTCCGTGAATGGAGAGATACACCCTGGAAAGAGTCTGTATAATCTGAGATGTGGATTTGATTAAGGAATTCTGTAGTTTTTTTTTTTGACATGGCTGTTTGAGACATAGAAATAGGGAAGCCAAGAAAGTCATGGGGCTCAGCTAAAAATCTAGATGAGACTTTCTTTCCTGATAGAATTTTCCAAGATGATGATTTGTTGGAGTTAAATTTGAGTTGTGAATTGAGGGAAAATTTATCCAAAATTTTGTAGAGTGCTGGGAGATATTTTTGAGATAGTAGTATTACAAGGACAACATCCATATATGCAAATAACTTGAAAGATTTTTTGATGCGAGAAATAAATACCCCGGTGAATGAGTTTTCTATATCTCTCAACAGGGGGTTGAGATAGCATATAAAAAGGATAGCACTTAGAGAAGATCCTTGAAAAATAGACAGGTCAGGGGAGAACCCATCTGTGTAGAATCCGTCTAAGGAGATGTGAATTAACCTATTGTAGAGAAGATTCTTCATAGTCATTTCTCACCTCTCCAAAAACAATTAACCAAAAAATTAAATGTTAAAATTTTCAACTGAAATGTACATTTTCATTCATCTTGTTTATATAAAAATAAACAAAATGGAGAAAAATATACTGACTACATAACATAAATGAACGTTATAATATTTATACGGATATGAAAGATCTGAAAACACTTAAATTAAGCTTTGTACAGGAATACCTACATAACATATGCAACAATATCCATATATAGATATTTACTTTTACACATATGTATATTGAGAAAGAATGTCTCATGAACACCAATAACCTTGAGAATGTGTGTGTAGTTACAGTTAATTTTTATTTTAAAAAAGTATACATACAAAAGTTATTTATATAAATATTAAAATATAGTTTAGTATAACTTAAACATTTAATTAAACAGGTAAGGATGTTCTTGAAGTTTTAACATAAATTATGTATTTCTCATTCTTATAAGATATTAAATTATTAATTAACAAAAGATTAAAAAATACCTATGTAGGAACAAAAATCTTTTTTCCATATATTTTATGGTGAAAAAGATTTAAAAAATTGATGCTAGTTAATATATATATATATATTTTAAAAGAAGGTTACCTTGACAACAGTTTGAAATTGTTAATTATTATTGATATTAGGATTATCTATGTGTTGACTGGTTTTTAATGATATATATATATATTATTCATTGATAGAGCCACCATCCAAATACTGTAATAAATGAGAAGATGATGCTTAATAAATTTCATTTTTCTCACAATAAAAGTTTCCCTAATAAATTTAAAACATGCAAATAATATAATTTATTAAGAAAACAAAATTAATGTTTTAGCAATTAAAAATCACTGAAAAATTATTTGCAATAAGTTTGATCAATAAAAACATTTGGGAAAAAAATTCTCTCTTTTCTTCATAGCGTAAGCATGTGTTTTAAAGACCTACAGAGGTCCCTAGTGACGATTTTTTCAGACGCTCATTGCTAAGGTTTACAGCCTTGTTAAAACTATTAATAAAAATAATTGTTATTTCATATTAAATTGAATTACAAAATTATAAGCAAAACAATACAAAAAGTAAATCATATAATCCATAAAAAATAATTGACAAATAGAAATCCATAAAAATTCATAATCCACAAAGCAGAAAAAATGAACAATATATGTGGCAACAAGTGCACTAAGGCAAAAATGTATATTTATTCAAATTGCGAGTAAACCATAATTTTCAATATTTTTATACTGCTGTACTGAATAATATTCTAATAGAACTCATGACAATGCTTGGCCATATATCACTTGCTTAAAACTATTACTTGCTGATGCAAAAGCAGCTATGGGAAATGGCAAGTGATCCAGCATTGTTATAAATTATAACTTCATCCAATGATATAATGTGAGAGTAGTGAAACTTATGGTATACACACAATTTGAAAAAAAAATATACATTTTTATCTTGGTGTACTTTCTGCTATGTTATTCCCTTTTCACACTTGATATATTGTAACTTCTTTATGGATTTGCATTTGTTAATTACTTTCTTATGAATTACATTGCCATTAACTTTACTTTCTTCCTGAATGATTATACTGATCAAACTTATTAGAAATATTAAAATTTAACTAGTGTCAGGTTTGTTTTCTATATAAATAATATTATTTTCATGTTTTTTTCACAAAATATTATTTTCATTATGAAAAAAACCCATCAATTAATATCTTTTTATATACTTTGATATATGAATTGTGACACCACCAATGGTAGTATATACATGCAACTAGCATAAGAAATTTTAATTAACTCTTCTACATTTCAATATTTTCTCATTATTTCCCTAGTGGCAATGTGAGTTAATATTTCATTTTATTTTAACCATAAAACTTTTATTCAATATTATAAATCAATAAATTGTATTTGATTTATTAAAAATATAAGTTTACAATGAAAAAACATTCTAAAAAAATCATATTTAAAGTGTCCAAACATAGAAAAAAAATTATAAAGTGAAATATATAACAAAACAATTATTTTTTTTATTGGCTTATTATCATAATATTATTGAAAAAAGTAAATTAGTAAAATCTTTATTGATTGAATTCAAATGCTTATAATATTATCATAAAGATATAAAATTCTGTTTTAAAATTTAAAAATTCCTTTTAAAATGTCACAGATGTTCTGTACTAGTGTTTGACAAAGTGTAATGGTTGCAGTTCCCTTTTTATTATTACTTCAAATTTCTTAACTTGTATTTTTAAAAATATGCATATTTAAAATGTAAATCTGAATACATATCATTTTTAATAATTATTGTACAAACATTTTATAAAAATAATCATAAATAATTAAATAAATTACGGAAGAAAAATCATGTTTTTGGACATTAGTAGCATTAATCAGAGAAGATTTTACAAGTTTGTTTACATGCCAAAATCAATATATCTACCAATCAGCAATTCTCTAGGCTTTTTCTGGATTTATTGTAGATTTCCTCTATGGACTACTGACAAATTAAGATTTTTTTTTAAATTAATAAATCAATATTTATTTTAGTTCAAGTTATTACTGTCAAATGAATGTAAGACTGTTAAAATGATGCTAGAGACAGCTACAAGAGAGCATTTTAAAGTTGAATTGTCTGTTTTGTTCAACTAGGATTGTATAGTAGGAAGTATAAAAAAGAAATATGAGTTACAAGTGATGCACATATACAGAATAATGGTTAAAAAATCTTCTGTTGTTAGAGGAATCCGGTAGAATACATATTATTTAAAATATTAATTCAAAATGTTAAAGAAGAGAAAAATCTAATGATAAATTTTTTTGAATAAATTAACAATATCTAACTAATGAAATCAGATTATAAAAATTCATCAAAGGAAAGAAAGCAACAATTCAATTAAGTCTCACCCCCCCCCAAGAAAAAAATTTGCTGAAGTAAATAAGATAAAAAAGTTTTTATTTAAAAACATATAACAGAATTTAAATGTTTATTGACCAAAATAGCAAATCAAAGTACAGAAAGAATTAAATAATTTAAAGGTAAAGTAAAATTAACAATTGAAATATTTTTATATTATTAAATATACTTATGAGTGCGTGTGTATATATAGATAGATTACAATATCCAGGTCAAGTTACAGTTTATATGTATATAGGTCAGAAAAACATATAATATAAATAATATTACTACATTTATTATTTTGTTTCCACCTATTTAAAATTAATGATAGAATCAAATATAATAATGTTTATGTTCATTGGAGAATATTTACTAAAGACCTGACACTTTTAATGTTATTATTATTAATTAATTTATACAATTATTGAATCATAATAAATTGTTTTAAATACTAAATTAACTATTTATCTCATTTATTCTTCTACACATATTCATAAATCTCTTGTTATTCAGGAACCTAGCATCATTACCAATACAGAATTTGGTGCATATTTAAATTCTATATAATTCTTTTTAAAATTATATTAATGGTTTCCTGATATTAAAAAAGTAACAACAGTGATTCTATAGCAGGATGGGCAAATGGTTGATCATGACCGTCGGCAATCATGCACAGTCTGACATTCAATCATAGACATTTCTGCCACCAGATTACTGTTTGAATTCCAAATCTTTTTATTTTTACATTTATATTTATAAATTCTATAAATGAGTTGACCGATGGTACTGCTTGAATGGCAGTACAATGTAGTATCTATATGTGTTTTTATATATTTTGATTTGCTCTTATTCTAAAAAATTTAGCAACTAAGAAATTTGCATTAAAACATACTACATTTTTTGACTTGAAGATGAATTTGTTATATAATACAAAATTTTATTTCAAAAAATATATCACTTTCATAATGATTGGAAGGAGCTATATTTCTTTACCATGTAAAGAGACAAATGTCTTTGTCTGATATATCATGCTACTGCAGCCTTACTGAAGAGAGGACATTTGGAGAGGCATTTTTCCAGTTTGCACAAAAAGTATCAAAATGACTACCCTGCCAACACCAGTGAGTTAAGAAAACAAAAGTTAAAAGAATTAAAAGCCCAACTGGGTGCACAGCAACTTTTATTTTAACAACCTATGCAACAATCTAAAATTGTAACTAAAGCATCATATGTTATGACTTATGTTTTGGTGAGACATAAAAAACCTTACAGGATAGTAAAGCTTTAAAAGAAGCTTTTCTTGAGGGTGATGAAAAAATATTTAGTAAAAACAAAATACTTAATGCAATTGAATATTTACAACTTTCTCGCCAAACTATAACTTAACGTGTTGAAATTATGAGTACGAATGTGACTCAGAAATTGGAAAATGACATTCAAAATTGCTTTATTTTCATTACAATTTGATGAATCAATTGATGTCATTGATTTGCCCAAATAATTCTCTTTATAAGATAGTATTTTCTGATATTTCAATAAAAGAGGAATTTTTAACAATCCTTCCAATGAAGGGTAGAATGTGAGGCGAAGATACTTTCATGACACTTGCTAAAAAATCAAATTTACCTCTTCATAAATTGGTTTCTATTTTAACCAATAGAGTACTTTCAATGGTCAGGCAACAAAAAGGATTTTTAGGCTTTTATAAAGAAAATAAACAGTTTCCTGATTTTATACCCTTTCATTGCATAATTCAAAATAATGCATTGTATGCAAACATTTTAAATGTTAATGACATTATGGAAGTGAAAGCTAAGTAATTCGATTAGAGCACGTAGTTTAAAAGGGCAACTATTTCCTAATCAATTTGAAGAAAATGACCCAGAATATAAAGATTTACTTCTTTTTTGCAATGATAGATGATTTAGCTGAGGAAGTTTTTTGGAAAGATTTTAAAATCTTTTGCCAGAAATTGTTACTTTTTTGGATATGTTGGGAGAAAAACATGAAAAATTGAAAGATCCTGTTTGGATCAAAAAAAAAATTGGCATTTCTTATTGATTTTATGGGATATTATAATTCCCTCAATCTTTAATTACAAGGAAAAGAATATTTTGAGTTAATCAGTTCCGTAAATGCTTTTCTATCAAAATTAAAACTTTATAAATTGCAATTATGAAATAGCAACACTTTAAAAATTTTCATTATTTAGAAAATCAGATTAAACTTACTGGAAAATATAATATTGAAATGTTTTGTTCTGGATAGACAATATTATTCAAGAATTCGAGAGACAATTTTCAAATATTAATAATTTGCAACCAATTTTCAAATTTATCTTATTTTCTTATGGAGATCACAGTATCAAAGATATTTCTTCAATTTTAGTTAGTACTTTTTAATTGAGTTTGTCAGATGTACAGTGAATAAAAATTCATTCTGGAATTTATTGCCAAAAAAAAAAAAAATTAAAAAAATCCATTGTTGAAGTTGGTAGCATTGAGGATTTTTGCATTTTTTGAATCTACTTATTTATGTGAATCGACATACTCTCAAATGAAATTAATTAAATCTCAGGTTAAAAATTCTCTTACAGATAACCACTTGATGACTTCCAATCGGTTGTGCATGAGCAATTATAACAAAACTATAGGGATCTTTGTGAAGAAATGGAATACCCTGCTTTTTCATCGAAAAAATAATTATATTATGTTGAATTATAATAAAATAATCAATAATAACTAATAAATAACTTAATTAAGTAATTTTTTGGTTCTTTCACTCATTAATTAATTATTACTTCCGCTAAGATTCTGGATTCTATATACTATCAATAAAAATGATATATTTAATCAAAGGGAGTTATTTAAGTTTTTTTAGTTTACAGCAATTCACACTCTGTAGGAATTCTTCCAACCAATATTTAAAATGTTTATTTCTGTCAACATAGCAAAAATATATAATTAATAATAATCAATACAAAAAAATTAAATTTTGTAAGATATTATTTATTCTTTTATTACCCAAAAAGTTGATCGCCAATAAATGTAAAAGTCGATCATGCTACTTTTAAGTTTGTCCACCCCTGTTTCATAGCATTGTTAAGAGTCACTGCCACGTAATTTACTCAATAAAAGATTGTTTTATTTACGATCAGTACCGACATAGCTCTCAGCTACTAAAAGTCATCTTAACGATAACATTAAATATAATTATATACGTGATTGTTACTTGAGAGTACAACTTAAACAATAATGATACATGGAAATTCAATGCTTTGTATTTAAGTGAAAAAAAATATTTATTTTACTACATGTAATTTTTTAATGTTAGAAATGGATTTAAAATCAAACACAACATTGATGAGTTAGTTCTGGGAGCAATAATCTTAATAAAGGAATGCATGAAATTTTATTGAATTGTTATAATATATTTAGGTCTTCAATGGGTGGCTGATTCCCTTTTGTTCTATAAGTATGCACATGATAAATTAAAAATGTTATTTAATTATTTAGTTTGTTTCACAAATTAAAAAAAAAAGATGCTATTAAACACATTATTATTGCTAAGTAAGTGAATAAACCATTTGCAATAACAGAGTAATTCAAAAGTTATCATCAGTAATATTCATTGTAATATTTAAACATTTTAGTTTTTACATAATCAAATGTTTTTTGTTTGAAATGTCATGTGATGTTCAAGAATTAAAAATTGTATGGGTTAAACATCAATAATATTTCATTCTAATTATGTACTGCTAAATCTGCAGGATATTATTATATATTTATATATAATGATAATGACAGATGTGTTTGCAATGTTTTATATTTTATTTTAATGAAATGTTTTCATAGGAAGTATTAGTATGAGCTGTTTGCTTCTACCTGTTTTTTTCTCTTTCATTTATGTGAATAAATAATCTGATATCAGATGCATGGTTATTTATTATTCAACTTAATACCTATTCATATTTGAGTACTCATAATTAGCAGGATCCAGTAAAAGCACATTTATATCAGATAAACAACTATTATAAGTAATTTTGTAGTTAATGAAAAGCAAAAGTAAAAAGTAAGATTTTTCACATTAAAAAACAACAGCTAATATATAAGGATTTGTAACTTAAAACTATTAGTTTTTTTTTTCTTCAAAATTTTATTTCTTTAACAATAACATTTAAGAGCTTTTGCTCTTGGTATATGAATATTAAAAATAAATTTTGAATTAAAAAATATGACATACCAGTTATGGTGCCTGTTCTAGAAATTTTCAACATGAATCTAAAAGTTGGATTTATAAGTTTTATTTTTTAAATCCTTCCAAATCATTGTGTTTTGCTGAAGGTTTGTAATGATGATATTTTAGTTGTATTTATATTTATAGATTAAACTATTTCCATCATCTAGTATTACGTATTTAATGTCTTTAAAAGAAATAACTTTATTACTATTTTCTTAATATTGTGTTTCAGTTTATTTTTTCTGATTTTCTAGTTTTTCTTAAATCATAGCTAAATCAAGTCCTTTTTATTTTCTAGTTCTTTGCATATATATATATATTTTAACCATATAGTTTTAATACTTCTCTGTTTGTAATCTTTTCTATGCAATTTACCATTTCAACTTTTCTTCAGATCAATAAATCAAATGCTTCCAATCATTTATACCCTCTCATTTTAACAATCCATATTTCAGATCTAAGTAAAATTTCACCCCAACCAAAACATTTAACAAGCTTATTTTAATAATCTCAAATTTATTAATGTATTGCTTCAGAGTTTATATCCAATCCATCCACAATTTGTTTGTACAAATTTATGTTGGCTATATTATTATTAATCGCCTTATTTAATATTCTATCTTTTTATTCATATCTTTATTAGATGGATGAAATATTTTAAAATTCATATCTTGAATTATTTTAGTCCATTATTCTGAAAAATCTGTATTTCAATTAACTTGATTATATGACAAGTTATAATTAATTACTTTAGCTAAATACTTAAAAAAAAAATAAATAAATACAGCAGCAAGGAAATGTAAATTTACTTTAATTTTTTTTTTATATATATAAATGACAGAATATATATAAAAAATTCAATTCATTTTACAAAGAATATTAAAATATCAAAATGTATTATTTTTACATTAATTTATATATATATTAGTTTTATTACCTTTACAAAATCATCACACACACATATTTAAAGTGCTGTTTTTTTAAAGTACTCAACTTTTAATGTGCAATATATATATATTGTGCCAAGGCTGAATTGGCACATGTATATAAAATAATTTTGTCTAAAAAATTATTAAAAATAAAAATCTTTCGTATAAGAGTTTGAAATAAAAGTTAGAAAATAATTAATTAAAAGAGGGGAGGGGAGTCTTGGTTAGAAAAGTTAAACTAAAAGTTTTATAAAAAGGAAGTAAAGAGTTTATTATTATTAGTTGAAATATAATTTAAAAAGTTTAAAAATATGTCTCTTTTATTTAAATTAAAGAAAAATAATCTTAAAACTAGTTCTGATTTTAGAATAAAATTATATATATATGCGTGCGAATGTAATAAGTATATGCGTATTAAATGTTAAAAATAAATGTTGAAATGAACTAAATGAAAATCATATTGAAAAACACAGTGGTGGCTATTAAATTAAAAAAAAATATAAAAAAACAACAACACGTGTGATGGTTACTAATAATTAAACAATCTTCAAAAACATGAGATTATCAAGGGAATTTTGACAACAGATATTGCCGGAGGATATGAAAAACAAAAACACTTCATAGGTATAAAGAGCAAATTTTTTTATCGGGCAGTCAGTTAAGTTCTGTGAGGACAATCATTTCAGTCTAGTCTAGAGATAACAGTGCAATTTATTATGTATCCAGAAACAGAAATGCAATGTTAAAACCTTCGGAAAACATACGTCTTTCTCCTGCCTGAGTCAAATAAGATCAGCAAGATCTGCCCATGAAATAATGTCTTCTTAACAACTTGAAGAATCTCTGTCAATATCTAATTGTCTCCAATAAAAAAATAAAAGTGAATAATAATGAAACTCTTTAAGGAAACGTCCCAGCCGGCTGGAAATATTCTCACCTAAAGCAGTAACCAAAGAAAACGAAGTTCTACGTCCACATTCAAAACCCTAGGTAATAATATTTCATATTCTTATCTCTATAGTAGCCATTACATTAATTCGTAAAACTTCCAGAGAGAAGTAATTTGAACTCTATAAGCATGCATAAAATGAACTATTGATGTGTGTGTTTGTGAATGCTGTACGATTTTATAAACGTCAAAAATTATTTATGCTTTCTCATAAGATATATTATAGTGTGTTAATTTGAATGTGTGTGTGTTATATTATATTTATAAAATGTTTAACATTAGTAAATGTTAATTAAAAATTAAAACTTTAAAAATTAAACTTTATTTGTCAGTCAATTCTTTTCATCAATCCTTTCAATCAATTCTTTTATGCCTCTAGTTAAGGAATAAATTCTTATTGGTTACCAATAACTGAGCTAATCATGAATACTTAGGCGTTGAGTTAGTGGCCATTGTTCAAAGTGCATTTTTTATTCTTCTGAATAGATATGTGGTGCCTGTGTTTACACGAAACAAAAAAGTGCTTTGAACTCAACAGTCGAGAAGAAGTTATGTCCTGAAAATGAAACGCTAGTTATATATTTTATAGCTATCGTTTGGGCATACATACTCTCTGAGTATGTTCTTCTCTGCCTAAGAGACTGGTGTTTCGAACGACCAATATTCAAACCCGGTACAATATATATATATATAAATAATTGAAAGGTTTACTACGTGAAGTTCTTAAGAAGTTCAAATACTACATTTGGTAGAGCTGGAACAGAATCCATCAACATGAGTTCAGAGTTCTGCCAATCTACCATCCCACCAAACCAAACATGACAATATGTAATATAAAGCAAAAAATGTATAAATAAGATGATACATACACAAAAAATATCAGAATAGAAAATATAAAAATCAGTTAAAAAAATCAATATACAATAATCAAACATGGCACACAAATTTTGAAGAAACTATGAAATTGTAACAAAAAAAATTTGAACATTGACAAATAACTAAGAGATGACTTGTAATATATTCTCTTTCAGGAAGTCTAGTATGATTTTTCTTATAATTGACATAGTTTTGAAGGATTGGCTTTTAAATGCTAACTTCAAAATTATTAGATATAAATATAGATAGAAGAGACATAAAATAATAAAATCATTTTGAAACTAGAAAACTAGATATTTGTTCTTTTATAAATAAAGCAGATGTACCTGGCTTACAAAGAGTGTGGTTTTTTTTTAATTGGTTGCTTTAACAAAAATTTTTAATGAGTTAATATAAATTAAACAAAACATTTTAATATTATATAAAGAAATGTGATAAATCTACCTAGTCATTTTCATATTATAGTTTATTAATGGTGGAATTACTTCTAGCCAGCCTGAAAGGCTGTTGTTTTTGTAATATTTTTTTAAAAATTGATTGCTTTAACATTTTTTTTTTTCTTTGTGAAATTACTTGCTTTGAATAAAATGCTCATAATCAAATTGAGCCTCTATTTGATAAGTGAATTTGACAGTGTTACAGAAAACTTCTTCCTTTGCATAAAATATTTTTTGTAATGTGGACAAATGTAATAGTTTTTGGTTGCAAATTTGAAACATGACAACCTTACAAACAAGCATAAGTCACTAAACAGATAACAGAGAAAATAGGGATTTTTATACATAAGGTAGATAAAACATTTTATTGGCATTTCACTGTTTTGAAATTAGCTTTCCCTAGTTAAATATTGTTCCTGATGAAATAAATCAATCATTTATGTGCTCAGAAACCATTTTTTTTCATTCATGAAAGATTTACTTATTTACAAATTAATGTCAAAATTTTCCCTTTAGGAAAATATATTTGTGATTAGTTTTTTAAAAAAAGTGAAATGTATAATAAAAAGGAAAAAATCTGAAGAGGGAAGAAGCAAGTAAGTGTAGTGTATGTATAATGTATATATATAAAAAGAAGTATGGATAAATGAAAGAAAAATGTTATTGTTTTTTATGATAGTGATAGATGCATTTTTATTTTATTTTTAATTGTATGGATAATTATAAAAATATAATATGCATTTTGTAGATCCTTTAAAATGACTACAAATAAGATGGTCAAAACATTGGATGTAGTAAACAAATAAATGTATATATACGGTGATGGAAAAATAAACTTTTCGGAAAGAAAAAAGGAGAGGGTTTTGATTGGTTTTAATGTAAAGATAACATTATATTTTATAAGTCATATATATTTTTGAAAGAAAAAAAGGTGTGTGCTGTTGTTAAAAACTTTTTAATGGTGGTGATAATAAGTAGAATATAGTATGCTAAAAAATCACTGAAGTCAATTTAAATGCAAAAATCAAGAAATTCCATTTTTCAATCATATTATAACTATAAAAACAGGTAAATAGCAAAAAAAAAAAAATACACATTTCTAATTTATTAGTAAATTAAAAAATCAATTATATTATTCTGATAATTGGTGCTTCACAGAGTACTGTAATGGTACTGCTATACTTAGATTTTAACCCCTTTTTTATAACTATCTTTAACATTATTTTGACAGTCTTACTTTCATTTGGTAGTAAAAATTGGAAATAAATTAAATATGGATTTATTAGTTGGAAAAACATTTGAAGATGTCAATAGTCAACAAAGAAAAACAATAGGCAAACCTAGGTCACTGATCTATAGATACTTTGATCTTGGGCATATAAACAAACTTGCAAACTCCTCTTTGATTGTTGTTAGCAAGGTCATAATTATTTTTACACAATTATTTATGTAATAATTATTAAAAAAGATATATATCTATAAATACACTTAGATTTTTTTGAAATATGTTTCATTTTTAAAAAGCCAAAGTTAGAAGTAGGGAATATGATGTTTTGCTGTATCAAATACTGCAATATATATATAAATACTGTAATATAATTTTTGTGATAATTTAATAAACATAAATGAAATTTTAAATTTTAGAACAGATTTTTTTTAGCTTTATGATGACTTTATAATTATTCATTCATGTTTAACAAATAGAATATATTCAACTAGCCAATAACTAGTCAATAAGAGAAAAGTAATTGTTTCTGTTACATATTTCATTTTATTATTACTTTTCTACAGATTTAAAAAGTTCAATATAATTTTTGAGAAAGTTTTTCATTTGTAAACTTAATTTTTAATAAATCGAGCCCAATATATTGATTCATAATATTGAATATTGTAGCTATAAACAAAACTGATGCAGCTCAGATTATTGATATTGCAATGCTGCAGAAGAGAAAAAATGTTTAATAAAAAGTCATTTGACTCGACTAATAAATATACAAACTGCCATATATACATGTCACTTGATTAAACTGCCTAAAAATTTAAAAGAAAAAATAGTTTATGCATTTGGTCATATTTTAGAAATTTACTTTGTAATATGTTAGAAACTGAATGATAAATTTTGCTTCCCAGCCGATGCTTTGACACATAGAAAGAAAAAAAAAAAATACTGTAAAGCAAAAAAAAAAAATGCATTGATATGCAAAAAAATTTTAAATTGCATAATTTAAAAAAATTTAAATCATTTCAAACTTTATTTAATCTGCCTTTCAAATTGAAGTTTATTTAAACAACTTGTCCATTTTTATAAAAAATCTAATGGTGGAAAATTGTGGAATTGATAATATTTTAGAATTATCGAGCTGCATGTAAAGGTCAGCAATGAATTTTCTTTCTTTCTATGTTAATCATTATAAATAGAGAAAAAAAAAACTTTTTTCCTTTTTTTATTTCACTTATTTATTATAAAATCATGGTATAATGTAACCAAAACATGTTTTGAAGAGAATAAAAAGGATGTTTTCAAGATCAGATTTTCTTTAGCTAGTGAAGTATATGTTGTTTGAACAACATCAAGTAGATGTAAATAGGTCTAAAACAAGCAACTAGACATTAGTATTCTAATTCTAGGAATCCAGAATTTCATTCCATATTGCTTTGCATTAGAGTGAAGTCTACTATTGAAGCTATGATTCATGCTGAAGAGAAACAACCACTGATTAAAACTCTTTCCACTATAAGTTGTATTTTACTAACAGATTGCCATATCAATCAAAATGTCTGGAAAGTCCAGTTGGATCCTGAAAATATTGTTGAAGTTTGCAAAACCAGCCTGTGCAATGTCTGTATAATACCATGAAGAATAAAAGGAATAATGCTGATTGAACTACCTAAGACCTACTGATAATATACCTCATATAACATGAACAGTGCTGCATATTTACTCTCTAGCATCACATTGGTATATGAAGAACTACCATCATCAGAGGAACAAAGGAAGACAACAGAAAAAATGATATCTAAAAAAACTATGGCTTGTGACTGTTTCAATATTTAGTGTGGTAAAATCTCATCATTATAAAGTACTATAAGAGCTTAAACACAACATATGTCTTACTACTATGATATTTAATATTTTGTGTATGTATTAATAGTTGCAAGTATATACACAACAGTTTTGTTTATGTTTGTAACTCAATCCAAATATTATGCTTTTAATACCCATATGCTAGTTAATATCCACAACCTTGAGAAATCATGAAATCCAATGGCGGCCATGCTGGAAAAGTGGTAAAATTGATGATGATTGTTCCTTTAAAAGTTTTTCAAAAGTAAACTTTCATTTTAGAAGATTTGGCACCTTTGAATTTTACGTTTTTATTGAGTCTGAAATACAAATAAATTTTTTTTGGGAATACTTGTACTTTTAAGTTATAAATCATTATCATCACATTGGGTAATATTATTATTGGACATTTTTTATTTTAATTAAGTTTAATTACCCATTCAATTTTCACACTTCTTTGAATCAAAATGTATTGTACACATTAAAGATCTCATTATGTATATCTTTGATTATACATTATAAATATTATATATCCAGGTTCATACCTGTTTACTGTTACAAAAAATACTGTGCAGAGAAAGTTATTGTTAGAATATTAAAATTAAAATATTGAATTATTAACTCAAATTGCCACTAGGGCATGATGGGGAAATGTTGAAATGCAGAAGAATTAAGTAATAAAATAAATTTTTTATTTACATATTCAACAGATGAATGGAAAAAATAATGGTACCCAGACAAGTTACTAAAATCATCAATTAGCTATGATTAATTATTGATTATATTGATTTATTATAAAATATATTTATAAATTTATGAACTTCCAATTTACTATCCTAATTTTACCACATTCACATGCAATTGCTTAAGTTTTTTTGTTTATAATTTCAATTCAGTCATTTCAAGTTGCTGCATGAGTTTACTATTCTCTTATATAATTTAAATAATGATCAAAGAGAGCTATTCTAAATGTTATAGGTAAAATAAAATTATAGTATATTTATAAAAACATATCAAAAATTACTTGCATATTATATAGAAAAAAATTAAGAAAGATTTAAACAATTGAAAATATCAACATCTCATTCATGGTTCAAATAATAGACCAATAACATTTAAACCACATATATTAGGAATCTATAGCTAGTATTTAATATTTTATCAAATTTGTCAGGCTAACATTTGACAATGAGAGTTATCTTGAAAGAATATATTATTACCTGGGATCAAGATATATGAGCCTACTCCCCCCCCCCCCAATTTTTAAACACTTTGCAGATGTGATGCAATTATTTCGAATAATAATAAATATACAAAACAATAATATAGTTGTTTAAATAATGTTAGTTCCAACATCAGGATTAGCAGTTGTGAGATAAATTGTGACAATTTCCAACATATATTTTTCTAATAGTTGAGTTAAATGTAAATATTTGATGTGCTTCCAGATATCAATTATTTGGGATTTAATCTTAAGACATCATTGAAATGACAGTTTAACTACTATTATCCAGTTCATGAAGCCACAATAGACTGCTTTGCTACTCATAGAATGCCAGATATGTGTTGATTTCTATACTGATTTGTTCCTCCATGGATTTAATGGTACATTCCTTGGTAATCCATGTCAATTTATCTTAATAAATAGTGACTTCTGATCAAAGTTTGTTCTGGAAAGTTTCATTCTCCAATATTTAGTAAATGAAATGATATCTGATATTATGATCTTGAAACATGGGTTGAAACTTCAAATAATGAAATAGCTATAATCTGAAGATTTTAAATTAAAACTCAGTGAGAACCTGTATTTTTATCACAGGATTATAAAATTAATGTCAATATCCTGTCAAATATTTCTTATTAATATAATAATTTTTTCTTAAGATTCGCCCATACAAAAGCGTTTGGGTTCGAAAAGATAGATGGCCATTCTATCTTTTCCAAAGACTTTATCATGTGGTTGAAGTGTTTAGTATTCATTCATTTTATATTTAAAATCCAAAGCGCATGTGCAACAGTTTAATGCTGTTTAAATATTATAGATAGAATCTTTGTAACATGATAAGAAGCATCTCACAAAAATGTGATACCTGTCTACTAAATCTACATAAAAAATGTGAAGTTGTCACATTTTAAAGAAGTTAATTTATAGGTATGGAATTGGCTGGATTGTTGATATATAAAACTTATGAATTGTTTAAATTGCATGGGGTCAAAAATAAAGTGCTAATATGACTGACTATTTTGTCCAATTACTTAGGTAGATTAAGTAATTAGTCAATAAGGAATGGAAACAAAAATATCATTCAATAATCTCCATTAGTTATAGTGCTCTTTGCTTGCCATCTTCATAGTTCAATTTATTCTAATATTTCAATATGTAGGACTCTTTATATACAATATCAAATAAAAGATAAAGAGATTAAGTGTATATATATATATATTTCACTGACTTATTGTAATAGTAACATTTCAAAGATTTTAAGTTTTGTGCAATAATGCAGTGGTGCCCAACCTTTACCTTGAGGCAATTTAGAATTTAAAAATTTATAGTAAGCCACAAATAAATTTTGCACTTTTAATATTTCAATTTTAAACATATTTAATGCACAAATAAAAAAAAAGTAATATGATGAAGAAAATACATAATTATATATTATTATACTCCTATTTGTTACAGATTGAAATACACAAAAAATATATTTTAATATGAAACCTGACATTGCATTTCTTCTACTAGTTTATTTGTATGTATTATGGCACATATGATGTTATAGTGAGTCATGCAATCATTCATATGTTCATTCATTATCCCGGATCTGCATTTTAAGTTTAAAAAGTTCATTGCTGAGAAACCATTTTCACAACGATAAGTTGACCCAAAGCAGAAATTTAACTGTTGAAAAGTTTCCTTTAAGAGTAGATACTTTTTCTCATTTACAAATGTCCGAATATCTGTTTATGATATTCTTGTTTTTAATTGCAAATCAGATTGAAAATGAATTATTTCCATTTCTAAATTAGTGGCATTTTTATTTATCATATTTGCAATTTGTTGTGATATTTCAGAAATAATTATGTATCAACATTAGCTGATTTAAAATGAATGAAGCAATTGGCTGAATTTTATGAAAATTAGAAAATCTAATTTTAAAACTATTTTTAAGTTCAGTGAGATTTTCAGAATATTTTTCTATTTTGATTTTCTTATATTTCTTAATATAGTTCTTCCAAGTTAAGAAAGTGACTAAAGTTACATTCCTTTATTTGGGATATCCACAAATGTAATTTTAATTTAAATGTGTTTACACTTTTTGTTTCCCCTGAAATTCAAGTTTGAGTATATTCATTTTTGTTATTATTTCTGCAAGAAAAGCTAAGTCAGATAACCAGCGATGATCACTGAGTTCTTCATAAGTTTCATTTCAGGATACTCCTTTGCTAAGCCATCAAACTTCAGAATCTAGTATTAAATTTATTTACTCAGCATCAGTCAGTATTTTGAATAATCTGCCCTCAAGTGGTCTGGTATGAATAGAATTTAAAATTTTTAGAGCAATTTTCATGATGCGTTCATAGTGCAGCACTTTTGTATATAATACTTGTTCATATATGATACAACAATAATAAAAAAAGTTAAGAAACTCAGCATCATTCTTACACAATGTGATGAAGCCAGTACCAAAATCAATCATTGTAGATGTGCCATCTGTTGTTATGGACTCAAGTTATTGAAGCAGGAGATTAATTTCTTTAATGTGGTTTTTAATAACATGGTGTAAGTCCTCTCCATGTGTGTTTCCTTTTAATGACAGTATATCTTCTTTTACTGAGGAACTACCAAAGACCATTATCATTAAAATATTTACTTCAGTCATGTTATAGATGTCTGCTGATTCATTATACTGTAAACTTATCATTTTTCACTTGTACTCTGATATTTTCAAACATTACTTCTAATCTATGAGGGGCTGCATTTCGGAATAATTGAGCTTTTTGGATAGCTGATATAATTTTATTTTTAAATTTTTGAAATAATATCTTTGACAGCAGCAAGCATTGCCTCTGTAATTATTTTGCCATCCTCAAAAAGTTTTTTGCGCATTAAAAGTATATGTGCAACCTTGAATGATGTAACTGTAGTAGCTTTCGTTTTATTCATGGTCCTGGTAAACATCGATTGTTGGGCAACTAATGTGGTCTTCAGTTTTTCACTTTAGATTTTTTTTTAAATTGCTGTTAGAAAAATATTCAGTATCATGTTTTTCATGAACAGTTGTAAAATGTTATCCTATGTTGCATCCCCCATATCTGCTGAATCACAAATCAAACAAATACATTTGTTCTTAAAAATGAATAAGAAAAAGATTTCTCTTCCTATTCCTCACGAAAATGTTAGTTGTATATACATTTTTTTTCTCTGACTCACATGCAGACATAATTAGGCTAACTTCAAAATAAATATTAATACATTAACGATTAACATACAAAAACAAGTATATATTTTTATATTTGAATGAACCACCAGTCAGATTTCCTACAACTTCAAAAATTCACTTCGTATAAAGCAGTATTACAAAATAACTCAACTAATTGCTTTCTCGGTAACTACAAACCCGTATTGTGCTTCAAAAGTACGAAGGTAGAGCTACTAGGAGACGCTGCATCATTGATTTCGCATCTTTACATAAAACGAGCCACAATAAAAAGTTGCGGGAACCACACATGTCTCACGAGCTACTGGGTGAGCATTTCTACCAAAATAATTATTCAATACTGAGATATAATTTCTTTATTTTCAAGCACAAGATTTATACCCAGAAAAACGTTTTATATGTAACAAATCCCAATACTTTAATGATGCGGTTATATTAACTAATTTAATCATTTGATAATTCATATCAACTAATCCAATATAAATATTTAATTTTTTTTTTTAAACAACAACAACAGTATATTAAGTAAGAATCTAAAATCATATTAGTTGGGTTTTTTTTTAAAAAAAAAAAAAAAGATTTATCAAAGAGATGTGTGTGTGCCTTTGTCTAAAATTTCTTATTAAATCTTGATTCTTTGAATGACATTCTACATACTAAAGGATGGATTAGACTGAAATGTCCTTGTTTCAGTTTAGTAATTTATTAAAATGATGATTGATCAACGGCCTTCTATCATTTGTTAACTACGAGACAAGCTACTTTTAATTATAAAGCAAGGTGCTACATTATGTAAACAAATGGTAACAGCTGATTAAATGACGAGAGTTATGTTTTGGAGAAACTGTACAAAGTAAATATACTGCAAGCTATTTAGAAACAATCAAATACATTAAGAGTATCAAAACCATTTATAAAATCAATAATTAATTATATTAGTGCAAATTAAAAGTGCATTCTTTTCAGACAGTAATTGCTTTATTTATAATTAATTACTAGTTTTTTTGACACTTCAAATAATATATATTTACACTTATGAAATAATTTTACAAAAATAGAAAGTTTTTTAATATAGTGATTGCCAAAATAAATGGAGGTCAAATCTGGCCTGGATAAACCTTGAAATATTTTCCCAGGTCACAAACAGGCTTAAAAATTTTCTTTCACTTAGGTGGCTGATAATAAATTTACGTCATCGTCCAGTATTAGCCTTTAAATTGATATTTAGCATTTATTAGCTAGAGAAAAGCTAAAATATTTGTACAACAGAAGATAGTAATCACTTGCAAACTTCTCTTGGTATCCAATTTATAATTTGAGTATTCTTTAAGTATTATCTTATCTTTTAGCAATATAACCAAAACAGTTTCATTTAACTAGTTATTCCTTCAACTCTCAATGGTAATTTCAAACAAACAACTCATCATATTTCATTCTATGAGTTGCAAACACTGCACTATTTTTCTATTGAATATACAAATCTTAGATCTATAATCGCTGGTAGAATATAATTACTAAAAAATTTTCTGACCACAATCTTAGTTACTTCTAATATTCATCTATTTTTATTAAAAGATGCAAGTATAATTCTATTACTTAATGTCATCCATTATGTTTCTATCTATATCAATAATTTATTCGTGATATTTGTGATTTTTAATTCTATTTCACTTCAAGCAATTTTTATTCTACTTTATTACATAAAAATAATGACAAATATATATATATATATAATTACTACATATAACATACAATATTTACATTTTAAAATACAAATAGTATTCTTTCACTCCAACATAAACTTAGCAATGAAGACCACATTCTTTCATACTACAAATGAAATATATTTTTTACACATATTTTTCAACACTATTATATCAATAAAACAACAAATATACTCGAGGAATTAAATATTTAAGTGTATTATTTGTAACCTACTATTGTGAATGCAATAATGAAAATATACACAATAAAGAAAGAATAATAATAACTTTATTAAGACTATAAACTTTACTATTTACACATTTATTTTAAAAACGAATGAAGTTCAATTCATAAATTTATACACCACAATGAATAATAAACATTTCTTTTTCTCAATATTATATGTTGTCATAGCAACATAGTCCAATGCTTCCCAGGTTAATGTATTTACTATTAAAATTAAACAAAAAAAAATTCAGTAGGTACAATATATATATATATAAAACTAAATTTTCCTAGCAACAGTGATTTCTTTTTATCTATGCATCTATATATTGTACCAATGTAAATAGTGTTTATTAAGAAAAAAATTATTGAAATAAATTTATAAAAAAAAAATGACAGAGAGAAAAAAAAGGAGGGGAGGTTTAGTGTATATTTGGAAAATAATAAACAATTAAGTGGAGGGGGAAGGAATTTGCTAACGAGTAATAATTAAAAGGTGATTAACAATTTTAAATTAATGTATATATATAAAAAATAGAGAAAAACAAGTTTAAGGAGGGCAACCAAATCCCTTACAAAAAGGGGGTTTTTTGGGGGGGTTTGGGGGTTTCGCCCCGGCCGGCCCGGGGCGATAGAAAAAAAAAGGGGGATTTTTATTAAATCATCGAATCTAACACAAGATTTTCTCTTTTGCCATATAATGTTGAAGTAATCGAGGGTGTGTGCATTTATAAATAAAATTAAAAAAAAAAAAATAAACAAATAAAATATTACAAGTGAAAGCTAATGTAATTCAAATAAAAGAATTAATAAAAAGAAATCTAAGATAAATTTCAAGAACTTAAAACCCAAAACAAAGGAAAGTATATAATTGCAATGGCTATCGCTAATTAACAAAGGGAACATGCACTACTGTTTAATTGAAATATAAGCCAATAGGAAGAATCTAACAAAGCACGGACATTCAAAGAAAATGAATAGAAACCCAATAGAATTAGAGCAACATGTTCGATCGATCCTAAGATAAGAGACACTGGATATATAGGGAGAAGTCTGCATTGTTGAAATATCTTATTAGCAATAGTATTATCATTATTCAATAGACATCCTCTCAGTATTCTCTTTTACAGTTAACTCTTTATTGAAATAGTTAAAACCAGTGGATAAAGTGCATTGCTGAACACATTGGATTGTGCGGCTGGCTTGAACCTTCACTACAGTAACACAAGCAGTTAGTTTGCAAGGATCATGTTCATCTGAAATATGAGAAATCATCGGAGTGGTTATGCCTAAATCCATATCAATCAAATCCTACGAGGAATCAATACGAAACTGGTTGGGAGCAAAAGATGCAGCAGAATGCTACATTACCATATCCACGTCTGGATAGTGTTTGAAACTTAGGTAAATAATTTCATTTTATTATATGTCTTAGAAATCTTATCTTATAGCCATTGTAAATCAAAATTTTAAACTAACAAACCACAAATTAGAACTTAATCATGTATAGAACTATTGATATCCATGTTATAATTATCCACATTAGCTTTCATAATAAAACTTTAAATCAAATATCTTATTCATTTATATGCATGTATTCTATTATTAAATATGTGCTTAGTTCATGTTTGTTTATAAAATGTACATGTGTTATTTTGAAGGTGTATTAAATCATATATCTTAAATAGAACACATGTGTGTGTTTATATTATAAGACAATAATGAGAGTGTAAAGACAAAGGAAAGAAGGCTGGGCATAGGGATGTTCTAATTGCTTCAAGTTAGGGTAGTTTAATTGACATGGTATTAAAAGCAAGGGAGGGAATTATGTGACAGATTTAAATAACAAATAAGGATTCAGTCAGATAAATATTTGTCCCATATTGTTATTTAAATGAATAAGGTTTGTATAATGGGCGAAGAGTTCAGAGTATTTAGATTCCAATGAGCTAGCTGGGATAATCGGGTACTAAATTTGTGGCTGGTCGAGCAAGCATATTAATTGCATCATAATTAACTGGCACCTAAAGATTTTCCTTAAAATAAATAAAGTGCTTGGGTGGTCAGTGTTATAATTTAGTAGCAGAGAATTCATATCATTGGTAGCTTGCTATCAATGGTATTATTATCTCTACCTGAAGAACTGGGACCCTTCAAAGATAATGATAGGGAAAGGAAGAAAAAATCTTTTATGTAAATAAAGAGGGCATAGTTCAATACATATGTATATATAACAGACTTCATGTATAGATAATCAACCTATTAGTAGATTTGTATGTCAAGAGTAGGTGTATTATTTATCCATGTTTCTATACATATGCAGAATGTAGATAACAGGTTATATAAATAGTACAATTTTTAATCTGCTTGTATGAAAAAATAAATATATGACTCACTAATTGATTTGCAATTATAACTAAATAAAATAAAAAATAATGCTAGCTTAGCCATGCTATTCCATCAATACCCATATACTCTTATTAATTAAGTCAAAATTATAATAAGGCTAAATACTCAATAATAATGCAAAGTCAATTAACCTGACATAACTCTCCACTTTCATCTATTATATAACATTAAAATTTATAATATCCAATCACATCAATGCATAAAATAAATGACAGATTTCTACTGGAGGCTTATTCAAATGCTATGGACAAATCATATCCAATTACTATTTAGTTTAATAAAATTAAGTTGTTAAAACTTTAGACTATAACTATCAAGATATATGAAAGATTATTGATGCTTATTCTAACCAAATATTAATATTAACATTTAGTATCTAAACTGAAATTACAATTTACATCAACAAATTTTAAATATAAGTCAAGCATATCATTCTAATTTGTAACAGAATGATACCAACTCACTATAATCAAATAAGATTATGATATTTACAGTGGGATATTAACTTAATATAATATTCATTTTAATCAATAATAGTTTAAAACAAAGAAAATATGCAAACATCTGATAGGGATTACATCTGCTTATTTTCAATAATTATTATATTTGAACCATTATCAATTATTGAATCAATTCATATATAATTTCTATCTTAGTATGGCTGTTACCTATTAATAAAAACAATTATCATATACTTATAATTACTTATTAAATATTTAAGAATGTCAAATCAATTATTTTATGGCTATAAAAAAATCTATACCTTGTTAGATAATCAACATTAAATTCAATACAAAGAAAATGATGTGTAATTATACTCTCTTACCCATCCTCTGGTTTGATTTCTAAACTATTTTATAACTGCTTTTAATGAATTATGTTGTATAATCCATTCATAAGTGGTATCTTATCCAAATACCATTAATCGATAAATTTGCATTGTAAAATGAAATGACAACCAAACAAGTTTACTTGTTTTAAATTAACTCAAAATTTATTAACAAATGAATATGAATTAAAATAAAAACAATATATGCCAAATGAAACATTGAAAATATATACATATAATCCGATTAGACTTATGCAACAGGTTCTCAATTGAAATTAATGTTTTAAATGAAATAGGTGATTGCGCATCAACCTTCACATTAAGTGCTAAATCTAAAATGTATATTTATATAACACAAATGTGTTTTAATACAAGTACATCTTTTAAAATATGAGTCAAAAACATTCTTAATCTTTATATCAATTGAAATTAATGTTTTAAATGAAATAGGTGATTGTGCATCAACCTTCACATTAAGTGCTAAATCTAAAATGTATATTTATATAACACAAATGTGTTTTAATACAAGTACATCTTTTAAAATACGAGTCAAAAACATTCTTAATCTTTATATATATAAGTATTTAATTTAAAAAAAATACTAAAGATGAATCTACCTATTCACTCACATTATTCTAAGAGAAAATAAAATACTTGAAATTAATTTATAATCAACAGATAAGTTAATATTTTAAAATTAAAATCATAATTACTAAGCTAAAAGTATAAATTTAAATTTAGCAAAATATAACTCATATACTTTAGGCATGTAAAATAAATCTCACATTATATTACCATTTACATTAATATAGACAATACAGTTATATATATATAATAAAAAGTCAGATGTCACATGACTTATATATAGCTTGCAATTACCAATATGTAAACTTAAGAGCATGCTACCACTTTATACAAGCTTTTTTTTATGATAAATGCTACTACAAGAGAAGGCATTCAAATCATCTTTATCTTAGATTGTCCTCATCCCCAGACCGGTTTCGACCTATGGGTCTCTTCAGTGAGGAGTTGGGACATTAGATTCAAAAAACCAACTCAAGCTAAGCATTTATCTAAAAGATAATTCTCAAGAAGAAGATCTAAACCTTTAGACATCTGCATGTCTTTAAAGTCAGCTCTCCAACTGAAAAAATTATATGGGCCTGAACTTAATTCAGATACCCCATATATTAATAGGCTTAGCCATTTAATTTAGCCAAAGCCCCAACAGCAAAATAATAATAGTAATAATAAAGTCAGATGTCACACGACTTATATATAGCTTGCAATTACCAATATGTAAACTTAAGAGCATGCTACCGCTCTATACAAGCTTTTTTATTATGATAAATGCTACTACAAGAGAAGGCATTCAAATCATCTATATCTTAGATTGTCCCCATCTCCAGATCGGTTTCGACCTATGGGTCTCTTCAGTGAGGAGTTGGGACATTAGATTCAAAAAACCAACTCAAGCTAAGCATTTATCTAAAAGATAATTCTCAAGAAGATCTAAACCTTTAGACATCTGCATGTCTTTAAAGTCAGATCTCCAACTGAAAAAAATATATGGGCCTGAATTTCTTCTTGAGAATTATCTTTTAGATAAAAGCTTAGCTTGAGTTGGTTTTTTGAATCTAATGTCCCAACTCCTCACTGAAGAGAACCATAAGTCGAAACCGGTCTGGGGATGGGGACAATCTAAGATAAAGATGATTTGAATGCCTTCTCTTGTAGTAGCATTTATCATAATAAAAAAAAGCTTGTATAGAGCGGTAGCATCCTCCTAAGTTTATATATATATATATAATGATATATATAATAACAAATGACTTGAGTAATTGTAATCAAATATGATATTTCCAAAAGGATACCATAGTTCTAATATCCATTTCTTGAACCACAATCCAATGGTATTTCATTTTTTCCAGAATAGGTATAAGAATACAAAAACCTATAAGATTTGAAGCACATTTTATTCATTCTGATATTTACTATACATCCAAATTCTTTTCATTTAGAAGATATTTGATCTATATAATGTTATGTGTGAAAAGACTAATTTATATTCACATGATGCAATGCAGATATTATTTCATTTAGCTAGTAATTAATTCATAAACCATTACAAGTGAACAGATGGGAATTTCAGCCACGACGATGCTATGAAAATTGAACCAATTTCTATTCTGTGTAAATAACTTATTGATCTCACAAAATTATATTTGGCAAGTGAAAATAATTTTTGTGTATATTTTTATGTGGTTAGCATTTAGATCTCATCCTTGAAAAGTAAGTAATATCCATTTTTAAAGCAGAAAAATATTCTGCTGGTTTTTAAATGCTATGAATTAATTTTCATTCTGACAATAGTCATCTCATACAAATTCCTAATAAACCAGCCCAGTTAATAGATGAATACTACTGATTTCACTCCATCATTCTATATTTAATAATCATATACTTTTAAAGCCAAATAAAAATAAATTTACATGAAAGAACTTAGATTCATTTCTAATGAAGCCAAGAAATAAGAGTTTAAACTGTTTAGTCCTATTTATAATTTTTTTAAACTGATGTCAGAAAAAAACTGTAGCAATGCTCTGTATTACCACTTTGTAATTTCAGCCAGCATGCCATAAATAAAAATTTTATTACATAAAGATAATGACAAATAATTTTTTTTTGTAATTTATTACATATAACATACAATATTTACATTTTAAAATACAAATAGTATCCTTTCATTCCAACATAAAGTAAGCAATGAAGACTACATTTTTTCATACTACAATAGAAATTTACTTTTTACACATATTTTTCAACACAATATTATACCAATAAAATAACAAATATACTTGAGACATTAAATAATTAGGTGTATTATTTGTAACCTACTATTGTAAATACAGTAACAAAAATATACACAATAAAGAATAATAATAATTTTATATAACACTATAAATTTTATTATTTATATATTAATTTTTAAAATGAATAAAGTTCAATTCATAATTTATTTTTTTCTCAATATGTCATCATAACAACATAATCCAATACCTGCCAGATTAATATATTCACTATTAAAATTAAATAAGAAAAGAATTTTTTTTTATAGTGACATTACATCACATATTGAAATTTATTTCAAATTTCAATAGGTAATATATATATATGCTATTAAATTTCCATAGCAAGTTATTTCTTTTTATCTATGCATCTGTATGTATATAAAATACTTCATATATAGATAATCAATCCATTAGTAGATTTGTATGTCAACAGTAGGGGTATTGTTTGTCCATACACATACGCAGAATGTACATAAAAGGTTCTATAAATAGTACATTAACCTAATATATAGTTATCTTATAAAAATAGCATGATTAATTAGAACAGACATTCAACTTTTTATGGTTTTTAATTCACATTTAGCTTCTATGATACTTGAACTTCAGATATAGTAGCAGTGGCAAACCACATGCAGTAATTATATGTATGAAAGAGAACACCAGTGGCATACATCTTTCTTTGTTTTGTCTTAAATTCTGACCAGCATAGAGTATGCTTGCCAAAGCTTTCTTTTTGGATTTCAAGTTTCTGGGTTAATTTGTACTAAAAACTAACCAGATTGAAGAACAGAATGATTAAAGGAAAATATTTTTATTAATTAATAACGATTATAACTGCAGTACAATTATTTTTTCTTTAATACAAAATCTCATTTTTCTGATGTAGGAACTAAAATACTTTTTAATTCAAATTTCCTTGATATTATTTTTTAAATACAAAATTCATTTAATTATAGAAAATATGAACCCAGACTTTCAAATTCTCTTCAGCTATCTACTCTAACTCGTTCAACAGATACGCATAATCACATACATGTGAAAAAGACCAATGATCTCCAATATATATACGTGGTCATATGTATCAGGTGAATGAGATAGAGTGAATAGCTGAAGCAACTTGAAAGTTTGGGTTCACATCCTTTATAATTATATCTAAACTTCAAGCATATAAAGTATACTTGTATTCAAACATAACTTCTATAAACATGTATAAATCACTTTTGTAGAAAATTATTTTTCTTTCATTACATTAATAATTTAGATTTACAGTATTTTTGCCAGAAACAGAAATAAATATTGTTTTTCAAAATATCAAGAATATTATTACTTGATTAATCTAAAAACCTTCTTATGAACATATTACCGATTCTCCTTTTTTATATAAATTTTAAATATATACTATCAAGCTTTGTCATTCAGTGTGTTGTGAGGATAAAACAATTTGTATCAATATATATGCATTATTTAAATAATTTTTTATATAAAATATCAGATTTAATGCATATAAAATTGCTGCTAGATCATGTAATTTTTTTTATTTATATGTGAAGAATTAATTTTTCTCAATCTAAAAAAATGTATTTGATTTATTTATTTTACTAAGTAAAATATATTAGAATAAACAATCAACATTATTTTATGTTACAATAATATTGTTTATTGTCTATAAAGGTTACTTGAAGTCTATATACTTATGCCTTGGTTATAGTGGCATGATAATTTTGAGTACATCAGTATAAAAGTGTTGAATGGGGGGTCTATATCAGTAAAACCTATTGAATTACATTGCTTTAGAACTTATTATTACTCATTTCTGATTTTGTTGTTCATTGGTGTTGTTTATTGTCTATAAAGGTTATATGAAGTCTATATACTTATGCCTTGGTTATAGTGGCATAATTTTGAGTACATCAGTATAGAAGTGTTGAATGGGGAGTCTACATCAGTAAACCTATTGAATTACATTGCTTTAGAACTTATTGTTACTCATTTCTGATTTTGTTGTTCATTGGTGTCTCTCCTGTAATGTTTTAGTAATATTCTGTTATCATCTTTGTTTACTAGTCATAAGTTTTATATATTTGTTCAGCTGTGTGAAAATTCATATTTCATATTGGCCTTTTAGGTTTTGTTTGAATAGCCTGCGCTTATATAATGTCCAGCTTTGCATGCTCCTATAAATTGGCTTGTGATTTTAATAGTGACCAGGTAGCTGCATAGATATCCGGATCCACAATCTGCTCCTTATTTGTTGCAGCTTGTTGTATAATGTTGCCAGATGTCTTTTGGTGTTATTTCCAAAACTGAAAATACATTGTGTGCACCAATATGCATAAAGCCCCAAAATTGCTGCTCTTGCTGTAGGGGTTGCTTTCTTGTGTTTAAAATCTGCAACTGCTACATGGTTTGTCTTGTTCTGTATAGATTTAGCATATTGTTTCGTATAGTATTTACTGCTGTACAGTTGTAAAATATGTGTGTTGTGTTTCTTCAGCAGCATAGCACAGATTGCAGAATGGGTCTATTGTCCTATAAAGATGATGGTATCATAAGAAACAGGAAGTCAACAGTGCAAACAGGTTCAGCTTGATCAAGAAGTCAAAGAACTTTGGTTCCACTGACCATTTTCTGAAGTTTTTAAAGTTATTTACTCTCAGCATGGGCTAAAGCTCTGATTGTTTGGGCTGGGTTGATCAACTCTTATGTTTGCCAGTATGGGTATTTGTTGTCAAATGTGAGTGTTGTAGTTCCAATATTGATTTGTGCTGAGTGTGCTAATGACTCCAGATATCCATATGTGGGAGTGGATGATCTGTAGGATTACAAGGAGGCTTTGTAGCTGCTGAAATCATGCAGTGATCTTTGCCAATAGGTTTATTGTTTTCTGTGTATGGATCACATGTATTGTATGTAGCCCCAGACCATTCTGTATAGTTGGTTGGCCAAGTTGTTTGATTGACATGGCTACAAGCTTCATACCCCATAGTAGTTTGTTACAGAGTGATAATATGGCCACTGTAAAATTCTTTGTCAAGTTGACAATAGGTGAGAAATATGCAATTCTTGTTATGAGTATATTAAATAGATACACTATTGAAAATAGAGATAAGTATGCATTTGATAAAGATGTGGCTATGCTGTTGCTTTCTGCATGAGTTTATTTTGCAATGTTTGTCTCAGTCTATGCACCACCAGGTAAAATGGGAATCCAACAAATGGAGTAGGTTTTCCTTGGTATAGTTGTGTGTAGGGTTTGTTAGTATAGATGAACCATGCTGATGTTTTGGCTAGATTGAATGGCAGTTTATGCATTTTTATGTAATTTTGTAATATTCTTTCTAATACTTGCATGTCTTTCCGTGATGTTAGAAACACTGTCACGTCATCCATATATGCAATACAGGGAATACATTGGGCTGTTCGGAGTATTAATATTCCTGGCAACTCATTTTCAATCTGTTTTAAGAGTGGATTTATATATAGGATAAACAACAGTGCACTTAGTGGGGATCCTTGTGAAATTGATTGAGTGGGAATTGTATTTCTGCTACTAAGCATAAAGTGTATCTCTGTTGAGTAAAGTTTGTGATAATGTATAATAGTGGGTGGAATTGCTATATTCACAAGGATGTCCATTAAGACATCTATTACAACAGAATCAAATGCTGCCTGTATATCCAGTTGAATTGCAATTGGTGTATACATTTTATTTTCCTGCGCTGCATTCATATCATTTTAAATACAAGTATAGCCTGTGTGGTGGAGGATCCCTTCTTTACATAGTGCATGTTTGATATAGATTGAATGACAGTTTATGCATTTCTATGTAATTTTGTAATATTCTTTCTAATACTCGCATGTCTTTCTGTGATGCTAGAAACACTGTCACGTCATCCATATATGCAATACAGGGAATACATTGGGCTGTTTGGGGTATTAATATTTCTGGCAACTCATTTTAAATCTGTTTTAAGAGTGGATTTATATATAGGATAAACAACAGTGCACTTAGTGGGGATCCTTGTGAAATTGATTGAGTGTGAATAAACACTGTTGTATTTCTGCTACTAAGCATAAAGTGTATCTCTGTTGAGTAAAGTTTGTGATAATGTATAATAATGGGTGGAATTGCTATATTCACAAGGATGTCCATTAAGACATCTATTGCAACAGAATCAAATGCTGCCTGTATATCCAGTTGAATTGCAATTGGTGTATACATTTTATTTTCCTGTGCTGCATTCGTATTATTTTAAATACAAGTATAGCCTGTGTGGTGGAGGATCCCTTCTTTACATAGTGCATGTTTGATATCAAAGGCAGTATGTAGGTTTCTATTTTATCTTTGACTACCTTTTCCAATAATTTGACTCCCAATGGACCCATGGAGATGGGTCAAAGGTTGTTGAAATTAAAAATGGCTGTTTTTTGTTAAATGGTACTATTGCTATTGGATATAGTCCTTTAGTGTTGTATACTTTTTGTGATAGGAAGTTAGCAAGGTTGCAAATGTACTCCATGGTAAATTGACTCAAATGTGAAAAGACAAATACCGGGATGCCATTGGTTCCAGAATGGCAAGTGTTGGAAAAAAAACCAAGCTTTTTATCAAATTGTTGGATCTGAACGGGACTATCTGTTCAAGAAATTCCAAACTGATAGGTGGTTGGTTATGTTTGGAAGTTTTGCTTAAAATGTTGGTATATGGGGTCTACCATGTTATTACCTGCATAGATGATGCCACTTATCTCAATTGCCATGGGCACTTTTCTGGTTGACAGATATCCTAGTGTCCTTGAATATATCCATGTGTGCTGTTGTGTGAGGCATACTTTCCTTTTGTTTTGGCAATGTACTCTTTTAATTGTTTACATGTACTGTGATATCACTTTGTTAGTTTCATATATATTGGTGGGTGTTGTGCATGGGTCTGGTGATGGTGATTCTCTTATGGAGAATATCTGCTAGTGCCATTAATTGGGAGGATGAGTATCTTGTCATGTGATGTAGTTGAAGACTGATTGATCTGTTTGAATTGGAACTTGTGGGATATCATTAATGTTGTTTA
The DNA here is from genome assembly GCA_028023455.1 of Epiperipatus broadwayi. Lineage (NCBI taxonomy): Eukaryota > Metazoa > Onychophora > Udeonychophora > Euonychophora > Peripatidae > Epiperipatus > Epiperipatus broadwayi. Next base: position 4,278,536 of record JAQFVV010012452.1, on the reverse strand, counting down.
GCATGATGTAAGTTTCTGAGAATAGAAATTTGGTAGTTATTGGAGGTAAGAGTCTGATTGTTTTTTCTAGATGAATGTGTTGCCTGGAGCTCTGAGAAATTTATTGTAATAGTTTGTGTAACATGATCTGAAATGGGCATGGATTGAATTGGAAGTAGATCAGGTGATGAAGCATTGACGTGTAGTAGCAAAGATCAATGAATGTGGCATGCAATCAATTGTAGAATAACACTGAATCTGCCACAACAAAGCATCAAGTCCTCATGAGTGGCAGGTTTAATTGATATAACCATTTTGTATTAAATTTTTCATAGCTTAAATTGATATCCTCCATTAATATTGTTGGGTTGTGGCTAGTTGCAAGCTGGGAGTTTATTGTAAGAATTGTATGAGCTATTATGCTGAGCCATGGAGGTACATACACAAAAATAATGTTGAGTGTGGTAATTTGATGCTGGAATGTAATGATCAGGAGATGTAAGTCAATGTAAATAATTATGAAATCTGAAAAGCTGCAATTTGAGGTTATGAGTATGTCTGTGATGTCTGAAGGTGTTGATGTGTCCCTGGAGTATGTGGAAAAACCTTGATTATATAGGTATGTGGCTGTATTAATTTGTGATCTATTGTAGATCTTTATTTCTAGTAGTCCTAGTATTTGTGGATGTATGATGCTAATCCATTTGTTAAGCTGGTATATTTTTGCTATTGAATTAATGCCTCTGACATTCAGGGCTGCTATTTTAATTTTAATTAACTATGTAGCTGGAATTAGTTTCTAGTCTTTGTTGTGGTTGCTTTGGGAATTTACATTGTATATTTTCAGTGACTTGTTTTATTTCTGTTTGTTTTTCGTCTGTTTTGCTTGCTTTTGTATCAGTGTTGTGATTGTTTTTTATATTGAGTGTTTGTTGGTTTTGTGCTTCAATTTGTGATGTTGTGTTTATTAGATGGTTTTCCAATAGATTTGTAATTGTTTCCGTTGGACTTGAGTCTTCATTTATATTATCAATCATTGGTGAATTACAGTTGTCATCATCTGTCTTCACTTTTTTTGTTAGCTTCTTTCTGGAAGGTTTCCCAGGATTTCTCTTGCTTTCTAGTTGGATTGGATTTGTCAGTTGCATTACTGTGATAGGGCTCGTTGGTTGTAGCAGTGCCTCCATGATTTCTATGTCTGACTTATTGGATAATAATATTTTGTGTGTTTTTTTATATGTTCCACAGTCAAATTCTGGCATATATGCATGTTTTACTTGATGAATTATTTTTTGTTTGGTTTCCATTTTGTCTTTTATCATGTTCCTTGGTTTGGAGTTTTGTTGTTTTTCTGTGAACAAATATATAAGATCTTAGTTTGGTATCTCTGCTTTATTGTTGTTATTATTTTTTTGTGTGGTTTGTAAACTGCTATCCTTGGCAATAATTATTTCTTTTTCTGTTTGCACGGTAGTGTTGAAATTTTGTTGTTTTGATATGTGTGTGTTTTTATGTTTGGGCATTGTGCAGTGATGGGTCCCCTTTGTTTACATGAATAACACTGAGCATTGCTTTCTGATCCAGGATCTGTGTTGGTATATTATCTGGATGTAGTTTTAACTATTCACAATTGGTATTGGTTTGTCTTTCAACTATACTATTTTGAACATAATGACCTTGCCAAATGGTTCCATCATCCTTTGGAAGTCTTACTCTATGTAGGTGTTCTTAATTATTGCTGAAATGATATTGAGATAATTCTGTTCTATAGTAATCAGTGCAAAATTACCCAAAGATTTGACTTGTCTTTCAAATCTCTCTGTTTGTGTGATTTCATAAAATTCCAGTATTAGGATACCGATCATTGGGATGTTCTGCAATCTGTTGTATGGTGTCCCAAACTCCATTTAATGTTATTGTCTCATACAGTAATTCTTTTGGAAATTTATGTAATGATATGTTACTGTCTGTTACTGAAAACACCATGGACTTTGGAGAAAAAAATCTTTTGAATGTTGCAAAGTGATGTTTTGGTATGGATTTATTGAAAAATTCAGTTATGATGTTCAATTTTTCTTCATTCCAGAGAAGTTCTGGTAGACTTTTCCGTTTTCCAATTTCTAAATTATTTATCACTATTGGTTGGTTTCCTATATCTATGATTAATCTTTTGAGAGGTGGTTGTATTGCTTTTTTTTTTTTTTTATCACTTTGCTGATATCTGAGCTAAATTAACTTTCAGTTTTTTTGTTAGGATAAATGAATTTATTTTTTATTTTCTTTTGACCATGTCTGCAAATGTTGGCTTGTTTTTTCTTCTTTACGGCTTTCATTGGTGTTTCTGTTGCCATTAATTGGGTCATGTGACCTTTGAACCTCTATGCTTTGTGTTGGTAATTTTATAATATTTGTTTTCAATTCAAAAATTATCAATTAAACTCTGCTTATATTTTCTGTTAGTTAATTTCAATTAAATTAATATTACAACTTTTAATATTATATACTTATTGTTTCAGATATTTTTAATAGCTTTTTAATGGTTTGAATGTGGAATATTTTTACCTGATCTGTGCTCTCCAAGGTTTAAAGCACCCCCTGAATCAACATTATTTTATGCCTGCCAAGTTTTATGTTTTTACAAGAAACAGAAATAATAATACTCCAAAATAAAATTTTATAAGCATAGATAATATTTTTCTACTAATGGAATAAATAAGTCTGAATTCATTATTAAGATAAGTCATAAGTTAGATTTCCCAAAAATCATTTAAATGAACTAATATATATTGCCCATCTTTTATTATATAAAGACCAAACATCTTTCATCTGGAAAAATAGATTGGATTTAATATAACAAAAGATTCTTTGAGGATTATTTGTGAATTATCTTAATAATGTATTCAAATTTGTTTGTTCCATGATTAGGTACAAAATAAAATTATATTATTTTCTAAAAAAGTATTATTTTTTATCTTTATTGAACACTTTTAATTAACTTAGAATATTTAGGATACATTTTGTAATAAAGTTTTAATACCCTTCTATCAAATAGATTTCCTTTAAATTCTGTACATATATTAGAAATTGATGATAATGCCAACTAATGACTTCCTTGTTTTTTTGTTTTTTTTTTACTGTAGCAGTGTTAGTGGATCAAATTCCAAATGTGTTGTTATCAGTTCAATAAGTTTTTAGTGATGAGCATGAGAGGATAGTTTATTTTAATCTGTAAAAAGTGTTAATGATCAATAAAAACAAATCCTACTTTCAGATGATTGTAAAAGTTAATTCTTTCAAAATAGATGAAATTTTATTTTCTCTTGATTCTAAAATTTCTTTTTAAAAAAGTTTTCTTTTGTAAAAAAATAATATTGGAATTGACTTTTAATGTGCTATGAATTTCCTTTAAAATATTACACAGACGGCAATATCACTGTTTTAAATGGAATAATTACACACACAAAAAAATATCTGAATACCAAAAAATTAAAAAATATATATATGTAGGAAATATATTATAATAAATACTTTATTTTCTGGCAATAAAAACCAAAAAACAATTTTTTTCACCCACAGTTGAGAGCTTTAGATTTAACTGGAAATAAAAGTATCAGATATCCAAAAATAATTAATTTCTGGACACCCCATTTTTTTTTCAATTTAATAAAACCAATATCCCCCCCCCCCCCACAGTGATTGAATAAAACAAATACAAATATTTTTTGCCTTTCTAGTGAACAATAAATATGTTTATTATAAAATATTTAAAAATTTTTTTTTTTTGATTATTTGCTTTTTTTAAAAAATTTTTGTTGGGTGACTTTAATGCATAGTTCTGTTTGGGGATACACCGAATAATGTGTCAGGGGGTTCTTCTTTCCAATGTTAATTCATATTATATCACATGACTTTAGAATCATCTAGATTCTGATTAATCTGAATGTCCAATTATTTACACATGGTTACATATATGATTCTAGATTTGAGCATTATATAAGAGATTACATTTGTATTGGGGTTTAATTTATTTAATTTTGTTTTAATTTGTAAATAATTTTTTTTTCCATATAAATAATAAAGACTTATATAAACTAAATTTTGTACCCAGTCTTTGCATAAATGCACAATTGTTTTAGTTAAAATTCATTCTGGGAGTCATGAACACAATTTTTCAATGTTTATAACTATATCTTTGAAGTAAAATATTGCGATACAAACAATATATAGAGTAAGAAAATTAAGAGAAACAGCTAATACTTTTGTAGAAGACTTAAAGCTGGGTATGAGGCCCATAAACGAATTCAGTTTTTGAATGGACAACTTTTTTATTATTGTTTTTATTTTTTAAAAAAAAAAGATATCTTGTTACTCTAAGAAAAAGCAAACAATTAATTTAAAATGTCTTTATTTGTAGTTGATGGGTTGATTGTTCACTTATATTTATTTTGTTAGTGTAAATACTTTTTTACTTACTATATATAATAAAAGATGTGTGCGTGTGTAATTAATATAAATTCCGATCATTTGTCTGTTTTTATTACTGATAAAAATAATTAATTAATTATTTAATATGACTTTTTACAGTTTTTTTTTCAAATATCAAGATGAATTGCTGAAAATGATTATGATAAAAGAAATTTATTAAAGAATCTGTTTTTCTCTTTTTCTCATTTAATTAAATTAATTGATTTTTTTTTTTTCGTTGCACTTTCGATTTAGTAAGTCAACACTGAATTTGAAATTTTATTAACGATTAATCAATGAGAGTAGAATCTGGTATTCAGAGGGTTAAGTAATGTTATTCCAAATAATTTTGTCATTATGAAAATGTAATTGTGAGGTAAAAGAATTCAGTTCACTCATATAAAACTTTAATATTGTGGAAATTAATGAACAAAAATAAAGTTGTGTTTTATGAGATTTACATTTTTGATGGCAATAAAAATATTTTTGTGAATTTATTAACATAATTATTAAATTCAGAGAGAATATTTTGAATTTGAATAATAGATATCATTAATTTATCATTTTCTTTAAATTACAATTTTAAGGAATGACTAATCAATAATCGAATTTGGTTTGCAGATATTTTCATTCAAAATTCAAATGAAGATACCAATGATCAAGATTTTTGAAATACTGAATGCTAAATGGGTGAAATTTAATTTTGATTTTGGGGAAAAAACATTTTTTTTTTGTTCTTCAGATATTAATTGCTGCTACTTCTTTTTTATAACAATTTTCATATGATATGGATAAATAAATCTGAAAAATAAAAATAAATTCAAATTTTGAATTGCAGTCTTTATTTATATATATTAAATTTTAAGTGGCAAGGCAGGTAGAAAAAGACTGTACACATTATTTGCCATTTTTTAGTTTAGTGAAGTAGTAGAGTAGTAAACTCAAAAGCTAAAGGCTCAAGAATTAGAGTTCAACTGTGTCATTTTCATGTTTAAATGTCATATGACTTCCTAAACAGCAAATCATTTGATTATTGTAATACATGAATTTATAACTAAAGTCCAATATATAATATTTATAACAGAATCATGATTAATGTGCATTAAAGTTCCAAGTATTTTGACAGAATCTTATGGTACCTGCTATGTCTAAAATAGGTTTAAATTTGAGCAAGATAAACTTTGAAAAAAATTTCAATTTATAATCACTTTGTTCAGATAGACAGCCATTAGTCATTCCAGATAATTATTCATTATTGGTTAGTAAATGGATTTTTGTACCTAAAGAATAAACATAAATGAAAGTCTGTTTAAACATTCAATTTTCAGCAATTGGAAAACAAATGAATAATGTCATCACTATGTTTTTTGAGAAATTATTAAAAAGGCATTTATATTGTAATAGGCTATTTGCAGCTGATTTTTTTTGTATATGTGATCACAGTACATTTATCATCAATTAAAATTTCTACCAAATATTTCAGTTTCAGTATAATATGTAGCAGTTAATGCATTAAACATATGAGAAAAATTCTGATAAAGCTTAAAAAAAAATGTTTTGCATTTTTCAATGTAATAATAGTTTTATTTATTTATTTATAATAATTTTTCTTTCACCTTTTTTATACATATATATCAAAGTTATGGGAAGAACATGTTTTAATAAGCTTAATTTAAATATATTAGGTCTTATAATTCTCTAAATAATGACAAATTTAAGTATATCTAGACAATTACAATCAGTGACTTTTATTCATTGTTGATAATTATTTGGCATTGCTTATTACTATTCCAAGGTATCATCCATCTGCTTACTTCACTGTCAATCACAAAACAAATTTGTGTTGTGGAGGAGGGGGATAGCATTCTGGATATTTGGCATATTAAAAATTCAAATAAATTTAGAACAAAATTTTAAATGACTATATAAGTTAATTATATATCAGAGTAACAATTTGGTTTATCATGATATTTTTAATTTTTGGGAGCTGTCTTCATTGTCAAAAACATTATCAATATGTGTATTATATTAAAAATTTGATTGAAAATATGTTATTCACTAATTTATGTTGATTGGCAGTAATATAAATATATTGAAGGGATTTGAACTCAGACTTTTAAGCTCTCCTCAGCTATCCACTCCATCTTTTACAACTGATACACATAAACCCACACATGTGAGGAAGATAAATGATCTCAAATATGCATATTTTGTGCTGAACCAGCACTCATCAGTTGGTTCAGATCATCATCTCCCACCCATATATACAATTGGTGCTCAGTTTATATTAAGATAGCAAACACTCAAACTTTAATGGACAAGCTTCAATCCTTTCCACACTCCAACTCTTCAGCCACCTATATATATTATTGAAAGTCTGAGGATGAATGAGGATTTGTTATCTTAATATAAATGGAGCAATGATTGTATATATGTGTGGGAGATGTTGATCTAGATCAACTGATGAGTGCTGGTTCAACATGAAATACGTATATTGGAGAGCATTTATCTTTTTCACATGTATGTAGTCATGTGTATCAGTTGTATAAAATGGAGTGGATAGCTTTGGAGAGCTCGAAAGTCTGAATTCAAGTCCCTTCTAATTACATTGGGTTTAATGTAGACAATATACATGTATTTGAATATATATATATATTTTAAATGTATTAACTGTTTTATCATATATATATATACATGTATTTGAATATATATATATATTTTAAATGTATTAACTGTTTTATCACATTCAAGTTATAGTTCTAAGAACAAATATAAAAATATGGTAGATCCTAAGAACTAAATATAAATCAAAATAACAATTGTCTTTCTGTAGTGGAAACTATACATAGACATTATGTAAGATTATTGTATCGGTAATTATAAATAAATAGTTATTTATAGTAAAATTAATAGTCTTAGAATAAGGTCATGGATAATTCCAATTTAACAGCACTTAATTCAATTAAGAAAAATAATGAAAGATGAAGACTTTGAATTTCTAAGATTTAGAAATAAAAGTATTATCTAGAATAAGATTTCTTGAAAGAAAAAGTCTTACTGGTACACAGATGGCTAGCACCAGTCAATTACAGAATTTGTTGAGTGTGCATTTTGTATAATTCATTTTTGAATTATATGGATAGTTCTTAAAGTATAAGAGCTATGATATAAAGTGATTATAATATTCCTCAGAGTCATCTTTAAAATTCACACACTTATTAACATTATAAATGATTATTTTATTTACAGCCAGTATATTCGTATTATCAAATGGCCCTGAGTTGAGCTGTTCTTTTAATGATCTTAGCACATTTAATACTCATTTAACTATATGCACATTTATATAATGATCATCATTATTGTTTCATGTTAAGTTTGTTGCAAATAGTGACCAATATGAGGCATGCTAGTGATAATCTGTTGATTATTGTTTTTTTTATTCTATTACAAAATACAGATAGACTACTATTAATCAAAATACAGCTAATTCAAAGAATTCTATTATCCTGATAGAATTACAAACATTGCAAAAAGTATTTCCATAAATTACCCACAGCCAGTAAAATTATATTTTAAGCAGAGTTTGGATTTATAATGAAGAAGAGAAAATTTTACAACAAAAAGTCCTAAAAGTAGTGACTTTGTGAGTAATAAATTTATTACAAATAAGGCAATAAAAAAAGAGACAATGTATGTAAAATGATTAATAGCTTATAAAAATAAGCAATCACAATGACATTTAAGTCATAATTAAGTTTTTTAAATTGAATTTTCCCTTAAGATGCAGATTAATCATTGTTCAAGATTCAGAATATAAAAACTTTTTTTAAGAAATTAGAATAGAAATACTAATTTATCACACGTTCATAAATTATGAAAAAAGAACATGTTGATTAATACATCACATTAAAATTTTTTTTGCACTTTATATATGCTGGGATTATATAAGTCAATCTTACATATACAACAATGCCTTAGTATACAAATTCAATATGTAATTATGTGGTGAAATATTCAAACTTTTCAAATACATTAAATACTTAGTAATAACTTTAAGATGAGTTCAACACAATGTTTTAAATAGTAGTATTATTCTCCTCTCATCTTTAGTGTTGCTGGTCTCATCAGTGATGGTAATAGCATGAAAATCAAACCAATAATCGTTAGAATTGTGAAAACAAAATTTAATGTGATATTCCAACAAACTAGTTTACTTAATCAAAGGCAATATTTTTTTTCACCTTCTAATTTCTCCTTTTATTATTTAAAAGTGAGGACAATGAGTGATTTCTTAATTTTATAGATTATTATACTGGATTCACTTAGAGATTTAATAAGCAGTTTTTTTTTATCTTCACTGGCCAATATTGCTCTGTTTTCTGAATCAAGCATTATTATTATATGCATGTTATTTTAGACATAATTTTCTTTTAGTTTTTAATCATTACATTGTGTTCTTCTATTCATTTCTCAATGAGATACTGGTTTCACTAATACATTTTTCTACATTTACATATTTTATAAATAATATGAAATATCATGAGAATATGGTGAAAATGATTAAAAGATCATAAAATAATAATTTGAAAAAAAAAAACAACAGATGAATATAAATTAGCAAACCATATATCTACCATGAATATATATGCTCAAATGAAAAAAAACCCTAAGAATAGTGGGGGGGGAGGGGGAGAGAGAGAGAGAGAGAGAATCAATTTAAAGAAGCTGCTCACATGACAATGGTAAATAAACCCATAAGTTTGGAAATTATTCATAAGTTTTGCTCTTAAAAAAGAATACAGAAATTAGGAGGACTCTTATAGATAAGCACATAAAAGTTCTACTGACTTTTACCTCTGATAGAATAGCCTAATTGGTTAGACAGTCATCTTAAATTCAATACTCATGAATCTAAAAGTCCCAGACTGAAGAAGATAGGATACTAATATCACTTCAAATATATTGTATACTAATCTGTACACTATTACTAACAGCTGAATGTAAGTAAAAAGTTTAAATAAAATTAGATTTTTCTAAAAGCATTTAACAATTAGTTTTAATGATGAAAATAGTCCAATATATAATTACAAGTAAAATGCCATCATCAAAAACTCTCAAATAAATTTAATCTGTACTGACAAAAATATCAAGTCACTATCCCAAACATTAAATAATTTCAGCTATGTCCCCTGTGAATAAATATATATAAAAGTCTGAATCTCAAGCAATCAGCCCAAAAGCTGATTGAGTTTCGGACTTTTATATATTTATTCACAGGGGGAACAAGTGAAATTACTTAATGTTTGGGGGAGTGAATTGATACTTAATATCAGCTAGTAATATACATTGGGATTAGGACAAAATATATACAGTCTTACAATGATTTATAATAATAAGACATTAAAGATAAAAACACAAAATGATAGAGGTAATTATTATAACATTTTAAAATACAAAAATATAACTTCTTAACTGTGTGTCTTAATGATATGTGAAATAGCTAAAAATTTAAAATATGGATTTAAAATTAGGTGCCAACATAAATTGTACTAAGAAAATGGTAAACAATAATCAAGTATTATTATTTCATCTATTCTGTTGCTTATTTATTCCATCTGTTTCAAACAGAAAAAAATATATATACAAAAAAAGGTATTTAATAAGAAAATTACTTACTAATTTATTAATTATAAATTCTAAACATTAATTACACAAATATAAAAGAAATATTTCATTTGTTTACAAACATATATAATTAACAAAAATACCTATATCTGAAAATTTTAAATTGACATTAAAAAAAAAATACAGTTAAGTACAAATTTAACAAAACATAAAAAGTTCATCTTCTGTCATATCAGAACGAACAAGATGCCAAAGTAGAAAAAAATAATTGCAGATATTTGTATATACTGAAGTATCATTAATGACACATGTAAAATGACGAGATAACTAAACCCATCAGCATGAATGAGTACTTAGTTAAAGTATGGTGCAGACATTATAAATAAATATACAACAAAATCAGGAAATCATAAACAATCTAAAAAGTATTAAAAATAGAAATTACTATTTGTCAAAAAGTTTCAATACCACTAGTTATCTATCAAAAATAATGATCTACATATCAATCCAAACACTTTATAAAATTAATGACTTCCTCAAAATATATGGATGAATCAATTCCTTTTCAGTTTCAATCTTTTCTTAATAAATACTTTATTTTCAATCAACTCTATTTATTGCTAAATTTGTTTCTCTTCTCCATATAAATATACATTTTAAATTTTTTTTTTTTTTTAGAAAGTATTCTTAAATTGAACTTCAATGAGCACAAGTAGTATCCTATTTTTATTAAAATTCTGTTTAACATTAGGTTTATTATTCCAACACCTTTGATTCTTTTTCCACAACCAAGTAACTAATTATATACATATTTAAAGCACCACAATACTCCATAATTTCCTGTTCAACAGCATTTAAATTTTAATCATCCTACTTATAAATATTTTAAAATTGAATGTATTTATTTTCATCTGAAATCTTCTATAAATTTTTAAAATCCTATTTAACATTTTGTTAAGCTCACTCTCAGTATCAGCAAATATTACCATATTGTCATAATTCTGATGCAACATTTTTTTTTTTTTACATCCAATACTAATCCTAAATCTTATTACAACAATGCAAATTTATCAATTCATAAAAATAAATATTAAGCAAAATAATAACATTTGTATTTTATATCCCACATTGTATCCTTTACGTAAAATAACTGATTTAATCTTACCAATGTTTTCTGTTTTATATGCAAATTCTCTGAAAGTTGTTTTTATTTCTAAGTGATATCATTTTTCTTCAAAGTATCAAATAAAATAAATCCCTTTAATCTACAAAATAATTTAATAAATTTAAAATAATTTCTTAATTTCAATGAACCAAATCTTTTTTTGTATATACATTTCTTAAAATAATTTTACATATTTCAATAGCATATTTTTTTATCTACTTTTTCTAAATCTAAACTGCATTTGATACCCAATTAATCTATCACAAAACTATGTTCATTTAATATACTCAACACTACCTTAAAACCATATTAAATTCAATTTATTGTTTTAAAATTAAAAACTTTTGCAAAATAAAATCTAATGACTATCTCCTGAATCACTATAATCTATTTCTCTCATCATTCTTATATATTTCAATAAATGAACTAGAATTTTATTAACAGCCTATATTTCTCCAAATGGACTTTGCCTGTTATTTATTTTATCTCTATTTGATATTCTTATCTTTGCCACTAATGCAGATAAGGGCTTAATTTTTTATTATAAAAATTATTTAAATTTTCTTCCTGTTTTTTTCCATACATATATCATCTTGACTAATAATTTAGCATTCATGGCTCCAACCATTGCTTCACTTTGTTTTTCCCACTCAAACTGCTTTATTCTAATATGCATAGAATGAAATTTGCTTTTTTTTTCATACAAAACAAGTTAATATACATATTTTTAATGACACAGTGTTAGCATTATGATTCTGGCCTCAGCCTGCCAAAAGCTAGCTCAATCTTCTTGAGTCTTATTGTATTATATTTACCATTTCATATTAACTTGAACAGTACAAATATTGTATGATTACTTTTCTAACTAAATTTGCCATCATTCTATAAAGTTATTTAAATAAATTCTAGATATTTCAGAATTAATAATTTCCCCATGTTTTTTCTTCTGTCACTTTTAATAACAATAGCCTATATTTTTAAAGCAAAAAAATAAATAATTTACTCCGACTCTTCCACACTTTTCACTTGAATGCCCACAATGAAGTAAACTGGCTATTCATTTTGTTATCCAACATATCAAAAAAAAAAAAAAAACTAATATACTTCTTTAATTTATGAATGTCCTGCAAAAGTAGCTCAGAATTTTTTTTAATAAATTGTGGAATCTCCTTCATATACAGAAATTTGACACAAAGTATACTTAGTATGGATTTTTTTATTTTTTTCAGATGCTTCTATAAAATATCAAATGGAGAATCTGTTTAGTGAATAATATTTCTGTAGTATAATTTCCACTACACTACGCACACAATATAGAGACTGATTTCTATCTGCCTTTAAGACCTTGTGGAGGGGAGTAATGATGAGTGCTGGTTCAGCACAATTTGCATCTTGGGAATCATACATTTTTCACATATCATTGGTCATATGATTATGATTACATCCCCCCACAAGATGTTGAAAGCATATAGAAATCAGTCTATATTTTGCTTGAGAGTGGTCTAGAGCAAATTACACTACAGAATATTGATTGGTTAAAATAATATACTTCCATTAAGGGGATCCGTTAATCTTAAAATAATGCTTATCAAGCTTATAAAATGGTTCTTTTGGTAATGACTACTGTTTTAAGGTATAAGAATTATTTATTTACATATATATTAAGAAGAGAAATAGTAGTAGAGGATTTACTTTAACTGTAATTAATTATAATAGTTTTTAAATTTTAATATTATTAATATAAGAAGTCATTACTTATTATTTAATTCCATGCTTGTAGTGTCACTGCTCAAGAATTCATAGGAAATTTGAGTACAGGATGTGACAGTTGAGCTATGATCTGCAAACTCTAGAATATATCATTCTAACAATACCCCAAACTACAGAATAACTATTGCTTTACAATATAGCTTTAAATTAAAATTTCAAAATGAATTATAATGAATGAAGTAAAATGTAACTATCACCAAACCCGCTTTCAAAGTTAATATATCAAACATATTCATCAAATAAAACTGAAGTACGTTATTCCTGGTTATTTTTTAAAAAAATCATTATATATATATTTCAGTCCATAGAGATATAATAGTTATTGACTATATTGCAATTTTTCTAAAGAATAATAATACGCATTTCTTATAAATTTTAAACAAAATTATTTTCATAGGATTGATTAGTGCTTTTTTTTTTTCATTAATAGAAAATAAAAACACTATATACATTAGTGCATACTCTACACATTGTGAACTATTTTGGCTTGTTAAACTTAAATTTTGAAGCAAAATACTGGAAATGTTTTAAATTTGTATAAGATCTTTTCCTTTTTTTACATAAAAATTTCACATACACATATTTAAAAAGCAGATTTAATTTTGTAAAGAGATTAATTTCTTTTATTTTTATCAATATATCTATCATTTCAGTTTCATCATATCACAATCATCTAGCATTGTGGAAATCCACATCATCCATTCTCTTCAGTATTCATGCATTCCATGAACAATATTCACCAAAAATATCAAACATCTGATTTACTATGCTCATACTGACAGATCAATATATTTATATTACCCAATTTTCATGTTCATTTGGGATTGATTTTAAGTATTTTTTAACAGTGCATCCCTAATCTGAACTCTACTGCATCACATCCATTCTGCAGTATAGAAATTCAAACCATTCCTTCTCATTACATATGCATTTCATTACCAACATTTACTCGTCAAGTAAGCTATCAAACATGTTAATTTCCATTTCTGGATTGACACAGCTCAATCTTTTCCATTACAGCATTTTCATGAAAGATAGGAACTGGATTACTTTATCTATTGTTTACCTTAATTTCAGGCCATTAAAAATAAAAATGTTTAAAAACTTTACAATAAAAACATATCTGATTAACCTTTGTATTATCTTTTTTCACATCTTATGTGTATAAGAAAAATATTTTTTGCCTTTTGATGAATTTGCAATATTTTTCTTTTTCTTTAGACAATCTTTAGAAGACTAAAAGAATTACTAAATGAAAAAGTTGACCAAAGTATGCTTTAATATATCATATAATACTAAATCATCCATGCATTTTATTACTATTACACAATGCTTTATTTATCATCCTCTTTTACAGTTTACAGTTTCAATTGCCCCAGCAATCTTCTTCAGAACTTTTATATCTCCCAAGTTAAACATTCTCCTAACTTAGGAAATATAAAAGTTCTGAAAAAGATTTCTGGGGCAATCGAAACTGTAAACTGTAAAAAAGGATGGTAAACAAAACATTGTATAACAATAGTAAAGTTCATGGATAATTTAGTATTATATGATATACATTTGGCAATGCAATAAAAAAGATTAGTTATTATACTTCTTGAAGAATGCTTTAATTAACTAATTAATTATTTTTAACTATTTTAATTAAGTGTTTAAAAATTTTATGTTAATATTATGGTATTTGTTCAATGTTAATAAAAAGTAATATAACGTTGATAATGAATTCAATTTTATTAATTATATTTTATGAAAATTAAAACATTATGTGAGTTGAATTTAATTAACTCAAAAGACTAGAGAAACTTCAACACTTTGCACTGATCAATGCACTGTACTTCTAGTGTGTGAACTTATGAAATTTTTTTTTCTTTTTTTTTTCCATATGTCAAAGCATCAGTCGGGAAGCGAACCCCTAGACCAGTGGTCTTCAACCACTGGGCCGTGGACCGGCACTGGGCCACAGAAGTTTTCTGCTGGTCCACAGCTAGACTGGCAAGAAAGTTTGTAATGACAAAATAATATGATTTTAAACTTTTAATTAATATGAACAATTTTTATTTATTTTTTCATCGCATTTTTTCCCGTTAAAAAAAAAAGAAACAGAACAAAAACAAAATCTAATCAATCATACATAAATTAATTTGTTTTTCTATTTATCACAGATGTTTATGGGGGGGGGGTAGAAAAAGTTTTTTATTATATAAACTCCGGTTGTCTTTTGATAGCCAATCATGGCTGCTTGTCAGCATTGTTAAAACAATAAAATGTAATGTGACTTTGTTTGATCTCTTAAATTTTTTATACTCTCTCTTTTAATATTTCATTTTTAGTGTTTTTTTTTGGCTTTAACTTTTATTTTGAAAATCAATTTTTATTACCTTTTTTTTAAAATAAAAACTAAAAAATAAGTTCTGTCTCTAACATTTACAATGTATTTCTCAATTACCCCCACCACCCCAAAATAAAGTAAGATCAAAACTTTTGACTTTTTCAAGCTTTGTTTTTTTTTTTTTGTTTAAAAATAGGCCTACTTTTTTTTGGCCTATAAGGCAATATTTTTTTTGGCTTTATTTGTATACCACTAAAATATTAAAACTTTTATTTTTAAAACCAATTTCTGTTACCTTTTTTTAAAAATAAAAACAAATAAAAAATAACTTTGGTGTCTATCTTTTTTCTCAGTTGATGACCAAGTATTTTTCAACCCCCCCCCCCAAAAAAAAAAATAAGATCAAAACTTTTGACTTTTTCAACATTCAGGTGAATAACATTTTATTCTTGCATGTTTTAACGATGAAATAATAAACATAAAATGCAAGCACATTAATGAGAATGATTGTTATTGTATATTTTCTGTAGCAGTATGACTGCAGCAACTCAAGAAAGTGTTCAACATGTGAAGGTAAGCAACACTATTACTATACACATTAACTAGTGTGCTATTTTGGTCAGTTATAACAATTATGTTTATCTAAGGCTAAGCAGGTTACATCTTTAAGAAAATTTATCTGTAAACTTCTGCCGGTCCGCGAAATCTTATCCTTATTTTTACCGGGCTGTAGGGGTGGAAAGGTAGAAGACCATTGCCCTAGACAACTGCTTGTAAGGCAGCTGTGCTAACCACTCGGCCACCAATGCTTGCCAACTTATGAAATATTTGATTATTTATTTTTCGCATAAATCAAATTTTGAGGGGTGTAATATGAAAATTATAATAATGCAAAATAAACTAAACTATTTAATTGCATTAGTTTTTTAAATTTAACTTTAAACTTTAATATTTAAATTTTTATATCATCACAATTGATTTAATCTATATCAAATACCACATTATTTCCTCTCTTTCTTATGTTAAAAAATAGTAATCATAATTTCTTGACAACTAAGGCTTCTACATCTGTAATAGTCAATTTTCATTTGCTTTGCAAAATTTTCTTCATAACTGAATAATAGCAGTTTAAAATAATCAAATCAGATATTTAAAATAATGATAATTATCAATGTAAAAACTTTTGTCATAAAACAGAAAATATCACAGATATCACATTCAAGAGTTCATTTAATTACATTTCAATAAGGGCTTCAGGCTTTGCACTAGCAGGAGTATGACATTTATCTCATAAATGATAAGAGTTCTAACATCTAACAATAGTACTTTCTATTATGACCAGTGCAACATTATTCATCAGTTTAATCTGGGTTTTTATATTCTGCACCAAAACAGCTTAACCATTTACAAATCACTAAAAGGGTGACTAGCTGGATTAAATAAGAACTTTATTAGTAATTTTCAAATAATTGCATAAATTTTCCAAGTTTCAGACAAATTAACTAGAGTATCGCAAAGATTTTTAAAAAGTGTGTGTGGGTAGTAGTAAGATACTAATTAGCAATTATATCCTGCTTACAAGAATGTTTAATGTATATGGGTTTACAGCTGTATCTTTTGCGAGCACACTCATATATACTGTATTTGAATGAGCTTGGGTCATCCTTTCTTGATAATTGGTATATACTTGAGAAAGACCACGTGATATAGTGGTAACACATTCGTGTATAGTGCCCATGACTTTGGTTAGAATTCTAATCGAGTAAAACTAAAAACTAATTAGAATATAAAATCTAACATTGGTTAGTAAGTGATTATTGCGCTATTATTAATTAGAGGGTTAAACAAGGATGAAAACAGTTCAAACCTCCGGGGGTATCCAATTGAAGACTTGGGAGTAGTGCTCTCTTCTTCATTGTTTCTGCAAGGGATTGTTAGCCACAACTTCATTCTATAATGGTATATATAAATACTATTTTATCTTTATCTGAATTGCTCATTTTTATTTTTCTGGAGAAAAAATAATTTTATTTGCTTCTTAAATATTTGAGATTTTTTTAAAAATGGTATGCAATTTTTAGATTTTACAAGTGAAAAAATCTACAACAGTAAGATGAAGTGAAGATATTCTAAAAAAAAAAAAAAAAAAATCGATTCTTGAAGATTATTGGAGCAGAAAAAAGATATGAACCTGATTATATTTTTAGTTAGCTTTCTCTTTACATCAAAATTCTTTCATGATATATATTAAAATAAACTTAAAAGAACTAGATTAATAACACAAATCCTATAATCTCACTACGTAAACTGTCTGTGTGTGTATATATATACTTGAAATAAAATACTGACTATTTCATATAACATTGTCAAAACTAAATAGAAAAAATAAATAGGTCTACATTTCAAATCAATTGAAAACTAGTCTCAAATCTAGATATAATATCACATTATTTTTTTGCTTTGTTTTATGTACATAGTTTTCAATTGATATAAATTCTTCAGCATGTTAAAATAATAACTAAAAGCACACGGAATGAAATGTGATTAACAGTAAGATAAAACTTATACATTTGAAACACTACTGGTCTTCAGTTTTTGAGAAATGTATAATTTTGTTTATTCTTTTGCATTTATTTTTATTTTCATGCTATATGCACAATAATATTTATATTAAATATTGACAAACATATAACCTGTTTGTCATTTCCAATGCTCAAATGTCATATGATACTCTGAATTATTAATCATTTTGTTATTTATTTTATTTGGAGAACTTTTAAATATTGTTTTCATTTCACTTTTGTAAGCTGAGATATTAATTCTGCTATGTAAATGTCATTTATTTTTTTCTCCATTAACATGTTTCATTAATATTAGAAATCAAAGTGTCAGCAAGATTATTTTGAAAAACTGTAGGAGAAAATGGTGCATGCATGACATGTGTATGTAGATATTTTATTATTTAACAACAGTATTCTCAAAGTAGTAATGTCTTATAATTTAGTAAAATAAAAAAGTATATTTAAAATAGATATATATATATGCAAAAAATAAACTAAAAAATCATTGGAAAATTCTTATATGAAAATTTCAAAATAAATTGAGAGATGCCTTCAAATACTTATAATTTTAATAATTACATTTTTATATTATATCAAAATGAATATCTCAATGTAAAATTATTTTTAATTATTAAAAAAAAGTTTTATCATACATGGGAAAAGGTGAAAATCCTTTTTATTTAATTACATAGTACTATGAGCTTGATAAATAAATTTGAGAGTTACAAAGTTTTTATTAATTCTTAAAATTGACTCATAGTAAAATGAAAGATTTTGTGTATATTAAAATATGAAAAAAATGGATGTAAAAAAGTGAATAGAATATCATCTTCCCTCTCCCAAACCAAGAAATTTCAGATTGGCCTATATAAATCAAAATTTAGGTTAAAGATAAGATGGCCACTTGTGTCTGGGTTTGAGAGTTTTCCTGGTATGTTAGTTTTATAAAGCAGTAAATATTTTATATATAATTTCACATTATTGTGAGAATTGCATGAAAAAGTAAATATGTCATCTTCAGCAATCAATAGGTTAATGAAGTTTAATTCTATAGCATTATATTATGTATAAAAAGATAACAGCTCATTGGAATTCTAATTCATAGCTATACACTTAGTAATATTTATTCAATAAATAGACTATTAGCAGCTTTCCTTTATGCAAAATATATATACAATAATACTTAAAAATATATATAATTCAAATATTTACATATGTATATATATAAAAAAGGTTCTCATTTATATCTGAATTCACTACAATTTAGCATGATTATGAATGAATAATAGTTAATAAAGTAGTATTTCATGAAATAGAAGCTTATAAAATTATGTAAAAGATTTAAAAAACATTACATATTGCAGTTTTTTATTACAAAGTACAAGTGACTAAAGAAGCTTAAATTGTATATTTTAGAATATCTAGCAATTCACTATATGGTATAAGGATCATTCAGTAATTAGGGTTATATAATATTTATTTACTAATAACCAAAAAATAACAACTAATTGGTAAAAAGTAAAATGTCAGCATTTTATTCATGAAATTATGGTTATTAGTTAGTGGTGTATATTAAATATATCAAGAAATAATAAATTTTTCATTAAAAATAACTTTGCTAACAACAATATGTATACATTCTTTAGCAGAAAAATATATGGATAGAAAATAAAATGTATACATAGGTGCAAAAGTGTAATAAATGAAAGTCTAAAAATTAAATAATTCATAACAGCAACTCTATCAAATAAATTAAGCACAATCAGGCAAAGATATATATATATATAAAGAATAATCCAAAATAAACACATTATGAAATTCATAGAATAAAGAAAAACTGTAAATTTCATACTTTACTATTTAATGCTATAACAGTAATCATTATAATAGTAATATATCACATTGACTTTGTCAATTGAAATAGCTTCACCATTGTTTATAGTTAGTAAAAGTTCTCTTCACTTGTGTTATTTATATTAAACTGTAAACCAAAATATTTTAGCACTAAGTCAAATGCAATGAAAAACATGCTGTGACTGAAGCAGTTCTCCAATGCATAAAAAGCGAAAATTAAAAAAATATACCACTTTTATGAAGTCCAATGAAAGGATTTCAATCACCTCACTGAGTCAGGATTAATAATAGATTCAATTATCTTATGCATTTTTTATTTGATAAACTTGCTATTGCCAATGGTTTTATTTTTTGGAATTTCATTTATGGATTTGATTTCTGTGAATTTTATTTATCATCAACTTTTTTTTGTTAAATAATTTTCAATGATAAACATATTCTTTTCTTGATTTATTTACTATATACTGAAGCAGTCAATCTTAGCTTGAGATTGTGCTTCAAGTTTCTACCTTCTAACCTGTATTCAAACCCCTATGTCCCATCCCGCTCCTTTTGTCGTATGTATATTTTTTGTGTATATGTTGAAACAGTAAGATTCGTATTCGAATCTTAAGTTTCACCTTTTTCTGTCGTCTCTCACTGACCGGTCTATCCCGCCCAAATTTAAACTTTTTGGTATCGAATTGTGTGTGTAGCAATATTAAAAATGTATAAATATATGTAGAATTCAGCATAAACACGCACACATTTCGATCTCAAATTAAAGGCAATAAATAGGGATAAAATAATATAATTTAGATTTCGTTTAGTTATATAATTTTGTATAATTTTAAACATTTATTTTGGATTATAAAGTTCGTATTTATTGCTTTGTTTAAATTTCGTTTAATAATAATTCTAAAAAAATCTGATGTAATATTTAATTAAAAGTTAAAATAATCTTATGTTCCCTTTTTGTCTTTGAAATTTAAAAGCATCGGTCAATGATAGATAATAGATTAATTAAAGAAAAATTCTCCAAAATGTAATTAGTAAATGTAAAATGTAAACAATAGAACGGCAGCTTTTTTTAATTAAAACCAACAAAATGCATTGATTATCCTCAGGGCAGATTAAGTAGAACCTAAAAATACCTTAACAAAAATGTGAAAGATGAAGATAAGAAGAGAGGCCATCTTAGATTTGCTGGAGACATTCACTTAAACTTTAGCTCTGCTCTCGATCACTGAGAGTCTCCAAATATAAAAATAAATTGTTCCTGCCAAGGTATGACCGAGTAAAAGCACCTAGATTATTCTCCAATGGGAGATGGCCTATCGGATGCCAAACTTTCCATTGCCCATCATAAATTCACCATGAAGATCTGCTGCCTGAAATAAATGAGAAAGCTGCTGCTGCTGTGAAAGTAAATGAAATATCAAAATACAAAAAAGAATTGCCACTCGTGAACTTTTTGCTGCTAAACTAATGGAATCAGAAAACTTCTTATAAAACAGGTACCTGTCTGTGTTCAACCTCTAGAGTACTAATTGAATAATTAACTTAATGTGTAAATTTCTCTAATAATCTAGCTTACCTTATTCTATCTTTCTTGGGTGCATATTTCTAAAATCTACAGTTTATCTATATTTATTATTTAATTATTGCATGCTCATAATTGTCTCTATTTTCAAAGTTTAAATCTATGATCGCTTGAAACAGTGAATGCGTGTCAAATTTTCATTAATATTTCCTTTCATAAATAACTTAACTTTCATATAAATCAACACGCATTCAATGCATCGTTTATTGTAATGCAGGGTCTACTACTTCGCAAATGGCTGGCGTATTAGTTATAATAATCCCCAGTTTATATATGTTTTGCATTTATTAAATCTTAATGAATAATTCCATAAAATTATATTTCTTTGAGAGTCGCCAAAGTTCTTTAGTAAATGTTGATAATGTAGGGCCGAGTTAGAAATCTATTTAAATCTTATCATAATCATTTATACATTATACATGTGTTACATTTTAGAGATGCGATGACTCATTCCGCCGTGAAATTTCCGGATTCTTCAGGGTTGAAATTAACCCCAGTTGTCTTACACAAGCGGACATAATGGGTGCTCCCATAGGATTTGACGACGTCATGCAGCCAGCCAGCAAACTGCGACATGGACCGCTTGTCCCGGATTATGCTTATGTGACACCTTACTTCGTCGGGCCGATGGCAGAGACCAGCCTGACAGTCTTATAAACTCATTCGTGGCATTGCAGTTTCAATATACTGCCATTCCATATCGCCTTTCTAAAGCGTACCACGTGTTCCTTTACTTAATTTTATTATTCTATATATCACTCCACCTCTGCATTATCTTCGTAATTCGCTCTCAAATAAATGTTTGCCCTTAGTCATAAAATAAATATTTTAATTAAATAAATATATGTCCGCCACTACTCTTAAATCTTACTTTAGACTCTTGCATTGCAAAGGTATAAATTCCCCAAGGCATGCAATAGAAATACTTACTCGAGAATTTTAGGTAGCTAGATTACGCCTTCAAATAAATGTATTCCTTTTGTAAACATTACAGTATCGGAAATACCGCTACTGAAGTCCTCAATATAAAATAATGTCTAAATAAATAAATGTATTCTTTAAAATATAATCATGTCGCAAATCCCACTACTGAAGCTTTGAATCCGTAAAATATTATTAGTAAATGATTGTTTTATTAAAATGTATTAATAAATAATTTTAAACTATACGTCTGCAGTTACGTTTCATTTATTCGATACCCATTCTATAGAATATTTCCTCGATTACATAAATACAAATGTTTAACTAATATTAGTTTGATTATTGGCTAACTCAAAAATAAAATCATGAATCTCTTGCATATCCCTGACCACTGTGCCTAAAGAAATATTTACTAATGTCGCATCAGATGCATCATCAGATGCGTTGTTTCGTGGATTGTATTGTGGAACTGATAAACTATGTTCGAACTCAGTACCACGGGTGGTTTTGCTACCTCGATGGAGCTGCTGTTCTGTATGGTGGTCGAATTCTGCATTATGTTTACGAGTCACACGTTTTCTGACTGTTACAATGTGTGACATGCGCACCTAAATTATAAAATTTAATGCTTCAATAACATGTTTTAAAATTATTATTAATTCTTTTTTATCAATTATTAATTATTTTTATTAAAATACATAAGTGCGATTCAAATATATATATATAGGAGCAAAATTACTAAGAAAAGATTGATTTTTTGTAAATATTTTATTATACGTCATTTTTTAAACTTTTTCTTTTTAAAGTACTTTTTCTATTAAACTGTATATTTTTATAGAATCCAATATGGAAGATGCTACAGTAATTGTCTAAAAATAATTAAAGGGGTTGGAAGCACTATTGTTTTAATCTGGGGAAGGTATTTTTAATTAAAGTTTTTACTTAAAATGGGATTAAGATTAGAGATACTTTTGTTAAAAACATGTTGTCAAATCTATTTCTAATCTGGAAATAGATTTGAATTTATTTTTGGATGTTATCTTACTGTTGCATCTTCAAAAACAACCGATAAAGAAAAAGTATAAAATGACTGAATTTTGAGTCACAGAGAAGATTAGCTACTATTGAGAGAACTGATTGTAAACATATTACACGTCGCTTGAAACTTAAATAATGTAGCCATAAATCCATCACTTCTCTGCCCGGTTGGGTCATCATCTTCAGTGGCCATCTCATTCTGCTGCCCAAGAGGAAGTAAAAGCCTGACCTAAGAACTTTAATGCTAATAGAAGCTTGCAGTTATTTAAGAACTTTCATTTCAATTGCCATGCATGTGCAATATTTTAAATCGGACTCTTAAAATTGCCAGGTAACTTTTCAAGCCATCACCGCAAACTAAATCTAACCTAACTCATCTATCAAGATTTCTTTTAATATATTATTTAACTTTGTTTTTGTTAATATGTAATTTGCTCTTAGTTAATTTCTATATATAATATGTAATTTGCTCTCAAATGATTCCTTTAAATTTAATTCTATCTCATATGCTCTAACTTTTTTAACTTTGGTGTGGTCATTTATTTATAGTTATTTATTACTTGAATTTATATGTCTATTTTCATTATTAATTTGCCAAACTCACAACCTGGCAAAAATCTTTTCTATCATTTTTAAGTAAACCTTCATGAAAAGGTTATTAACATCCCCTTAAAATATATATATATATAACGCATTATTAATTAATACGCTCGCCAGATTGTTTTTCAAGTCAACATTTTGTTTATGCTTTGATATAAAAAAATATATTTGTTTAACTCTGGATTTTCTACCCGGAGAATCCAGAACTCAAGCTAATTAATGCTCTGAAGTTTTATAAAATAATATTTACTTAATTCTGAAAGAGTGACATTATTTGTTTTCTATAAATTGCTAGTTTTATTTTATTGTTCCATACTCTTAAAATATCAAATACAGTATTTAAATATTCCAGTTATTATAAAAATCATGAAGGTGGGATTGAATTATTTTAAATATCAGAAAAGGGATGGGGGTAAATCTTAATGTTTTTTTTATACTAAATAAAATCTTCATGTATATTTTATTAATCTAAATATCTCTCTCTCTATATATATATATAACTGCATAGTGATATTATTTATATAAATTATAGCATTCAAACAAGGGCCATTTATTTTTAAAGCAGTAAATTATATTTCATGTCGTTAGAGACATTCAGTCATACTGCGTTACTGACATTTAGCCTATCTTTGTATTATATATATATTACGTGCTTCTAGTCTTCTAATCTGGGGTTGCGACAAGTTCAAACCCATAGATTTCTTCTCGTACCTCATTCCATAGATAGTTGAGCTATCTGGAACCACATTTATTCCATATAAAATGCCTCTGGTGGTGATCCCATAAGTTTGGCACATGCTATGCATATCTACTTTCTTCTTATAAAAAGGCCTCTGGCGGTGATTCCCTAAGTCTGGCACATGCTATGCCCATCCATTTCGTTCTCATCCAGAAGCACAACCTTTTCCTCTTAGTTATTTTTAGGCTATTATGTCAGCACCGCAAACTTCTTCGTATTTATTTCTTTTGCTTCATGACCCAGTTTTAATGCTCTAATATTAAAATGGCGCTCTGCTTAAAATATATATCAATGCCAACTACTAATCTAGATTTATTACTTAATGTTATTTCAATCTTATCATACAATCCCACCATCGTAACTTATATCTCTATTTAAGAGTATATGCCTTGGGGAAAATAAAGTGTTCGTCTTACTATTGTTAAAATAATTTTTCATTAAATATTTTGTCATAGATTCAAATATAATCAAATGTTTTCAAATGTATTTTGTTTATTTTCACGACCTCAATGGCGTGAAAATAGTTTATAT
The DNA here is from genome assembly GCA_028023455.1 of Epiperipatus broadwayi. Taxonomy (NCBI): domain Eukaryota; kingdom Metazoa; phylum Onychophora; class Udeonychophora; order Euonychophora; family Peripatidae; genus Epiperipatus; species Epiperipatus broadwayi. The sequence goes on along the minus strand of JAQFVV010012452.1, from coordinate 4,253,378 downwards.
CATATGTATAATGAATCTCAGAACGCTCCCCTAAATAATGTTAGTCACCATGTTTCAGAACCATAAATCAAAGCGTTAATAACAATTTTATGTGAATTCTTCTTTCTAATAATAGATTGGCATCTTAATATTGGACCCACCAAAGATGTGTGTTTATTTGTAATATATTATTTAGCTAATAAAGAGCATATGAGAAATAATAGCGTGAATGACACTATGTAATCCTCTATCGCTTGGTAGACCGCTTGCTCATTCACGCACACACTAATGTATATAATTAATTTATAAATGTATAATAATTTGTCAGTATATTAAACTATATTTTATTGTCTAACTTATTTGAGTAGTTCGAATTCCTTTTCCTCCACTTCCACATATTACAGCCATGCTTATATATATTTTAATATAGTCATAGTTAATAGATGTCTCATTGTTTTGCTCAGCTTTGCTAGTCAGCCAGATTAAGATTAATTCTCATGTGCCATCACTATTATGTTATTCATTAGGTGTTAGATCTGGGGCTTAGAGAGTGGGTTCGAATTCAGGCTGGTCCCTGACCTAAATCTTGGGCTTGACTGGGTTTGAAGTACATTTTGTGAGTTCCAGCTCATGTTAGATGGATAAACATGTTTTGACCGGTACATAGGATTTTTTTTTCTCGGGCTTGGCTTCCCAATGCGAGGCTTCAATATAAACACCCACATACCCTGAGTACTGAATTCTGTTTATATATATATTCTTTAAAAAAAGTTGTTATATAATTTTTTCCATGTTTGATATGTTTAAAATAATGTGTTCAAAGTGTAAAATTCACTGTTTAAAGTTAAAACCCATGTACTACAACCATAGTACATATGTATTTTTTCTTCAATGTCATATATAAAGTTTTTTGTTCTTGAGACATATATGAAAAATGTATAAATAATTCATAAATCATTGATCACTCTGTCTTAGCTGGCGCCCTTATAAAAAGAAATTTTGCTAACCAGTAGTGAGTCAAATGCAAAAATGTTGGAAGTGGAGGGTTCGAACTCAGATAAAAAAAATTATTGAGAGCAAATTTTTTTGGCTTAATACTATGATGTATCAATTTTAAACATGTAATAACCAGACTATGAGTTTTCTTTTAGATGCATGGGTGCAACCAAGAGAAATTAAAAGAAATGGCTAGATTAGTATAAAATCTTAAATAAACCAATTTTTTTTTTTCAGCAAGCAAAAGCTAAATTTTCAGCTAAACTATAGTTGGGCAGATATATAGAAAGTGTGGGAGCAGTGAGTGGTTATGCAGGAGATGATTTTTTTTAAAAAAAGAGAAATATATATGTATAGAAATTTTTTGTTTGTTAATTGAGTATATAATGTTTGTTTTTATTTTAAAAGCAAAGTGAAAGAATTTAGCATGTGTATGGATTTTTTTTTGTTTTTCTGTCTTTTCCAATGGTATGTAGTATTGTGTAGTGTATATAGAAGTGTATGTGTGTGTAAAATTTATGTATTTGTATATGTAGTGCTGCATATATATGTACATAGGTGTATCTGTGTGATGTATAGGTACAGTATGGTATCTCAAAAGGGAATAGATGTTTTTGAAAATCTTTATATGCATTGCATTGCTATATATTTTCTTGGAAACCCATATGCCTGGAGAAATTGTTTTGTAGCCCAAGCATAGAAATTTTTTTTTCATTATATAGATGTGCAAATTTTTTTTCTGGATGTAACAGTTGAACAAATATTCACATCCCCAAATGATATTTCATATATATAGTTTTATATAACAAGATTGTGTATTGAATTTTGAAAATTTTCGTCGTTCTTTTGGTCATCACTTGAAAACTCCTAGTCAAGGCATTTTTTTTGTTTTTTGTTTCATTGTATGTGTGGAGAAATGAAGCAGTCAATCTTAGCTTAAGATTGTGCTTCATGTTTCTACCTACTAACCTATATTTAAATCCCTATTTCCCATCCCGCTCCTTTTGTCGTATGTATATATTTTTTATGTATATATTTGAGATGCGCACCTAAATTATAAAGTTTTAACTTTCAATTAACATTTTTAATTATTATTAATTCTTTTTTATTAATTATTAATTCTTTTTTATTAAAATACATAGGTGTGGTTCAAATATATATATATAGGAGCAAAATTACTAACAAAAGATTGATTTTTTGTAAATCTTTTATTATACTTCATTTTTTAAACCTTTTCTTTTTAAAGTACTTTTCTATTAAACTGTATACTTTTATAAAATCCAATATGGAAGATGCTACAGTAATTGTCTAAAAATAATTAAGGGGTTGGAAACACTATTGTTTTAATCTGGGGAAGGTATTTTTAATTAAAGTTTTTACTTAAAATGGGATTAAGATTAGAGATACTTTTGTTAAAAACATGTTGTCAAATCTATTTCTAATCTGGAAATAGATTTGAATTTATTTTTGGATGTTATCTTACTGTTGCATCTTCAAAAACAACCGATAAAGAAAAAGTATAAAATGACTGAATTTTGAGTCACAGATTAGATTAGCTACTATTGAGAGAACTGATTGTAAACATATTACACGTCACGTGAAACTTAAATAATGTAGCCATAAATCCATCACTTCTCTGCCCGGTTGGGTCATCATCTTCCGTGGCCATCTCATTCTGCTGCCCAAGAGGAAGTAAAAGCCTGACCTAAGAACTTTAATGCTAATAGAAGCTTGCAGTTATTTAAGAACTTTCATTTCAATTGCCATGCATGTGTAATATTTTAAATCGGACTCTTAAAATTGCCAGGTAACTTTTCAAGCCATCACCGCAAACTAAATCTAACCTAACTCATCTATCAAGATTTCTTTTAATATATTATTTAACTTTGTTTTTGTTAATATGTAATTTGCTCTTAGTTAATTTCTATATATAATATGTAAATTGCTCTCAAATGATTCCTTTAAATTTAATTCTATCTCATATGCTCTAACTTTTTTAACTTTGGTGTGGTCATTTATTTATAGTTATTTATTACTTGTATGTCTATTTTCATTATTAATTTGCCAATCTCACAACCTGGTGAAAATCTTTTCTGTCATTTTTAAGTAAACCTTCATGAAAAGGTTATTAACGATCCCTTAAAAATATATATATAATGCATTATTAATTAATATGCTCGCCAGATTGTTTTTCGAGTCAACATTTTGTTTATGCTTTGATATAAAAAAATATATTTGTTTAACTCTGGATTTTCTACCCAGAGAATCCAGAACTCAAGCTAATTAATGCTCTGAAGTCTTATAAAATATTATTTATTTAATTCTGAAAGAGTGACTGATTATTTGTTTTCTATAAATTGCTAGTTTTATTTTATTGTTCCATACTCTTAAAATATCAAATACAGTATTTAAATATTCCAGTTATTATAAAAATCATGAAGGTGGGATTGAATTATTTTAAATATCAGAAAAGGGATGGGGGTAAATCTTAATGTTTTTTTTTTACTAAATAAAATCTTCATGTATATTTTATTAATCTAAATATCTCTCTCTCTCTATATATATATATATATAACTGCATAGTGATATTATTTATATAAATTATAGCATTCAAACAAGGGTCATTTATTTTTAAAGCAGTAAATTATATTTCATGTCGTTAGAGACATTTAGTTATACTGCGTTACTGATATTTAGCCTATCTTCGTATTATATATATATATTACATGCTTCTAGTCTTCTAATCTGAGGGTTGCAACAAGTTCGAACCCATAGATTTCTTCTCATACCTCGTTCCATAGCTAGTTGAGTTATCTGGAACCACATTTATTCTGTATAAAATGCCTCTGGTGGTGATCCTGTAAGTTTGGTACACACTATGCATATCTACTTTCTTCATATAAAAGGGCCTCTGGCAGTGATTCCCTAAGTCTGGCACATTCTATGCCCATCCATTTTGTTCTAGTCCAGAAGCATGACCTTTTCCTCTCAGTTATTTTTAGGCTATTATGTCAGCACTGCAAACTTCTTCGTATTAATTTCTTTTGCTTCATGACCCAGTTTTAATGCTCTAATATTAAAATGTGCTCTGCTCAAAATATATATCAATGCCAAATATTAATAGCTAGATTAATTACTAATGTTATTTCAATCTTATCATACAATCCCACCGTCTAGCTTATATATCTATTTAAGAGTATCTATGCCTTGGGAAAAATAAAGCGTTCGTCTTACTATTGTTAAAATAATTTTTCATTAAATATTTTGTCATAGATTCAAATATAATCTCAAATGTATTTTGTTTATTTTCATGACCTCAATGGCATGAAAATAGTTTATATCATATGTATAATGAATCTCAGAATGCTCCCCTAAATAATGTTAGTCACCATGTTTCAGAACCGTAAACCAAAGCGTTAATAGCAATTTTATGTAAATTCTTTCTAATAATTGATTGGCATCTTAATATTGGACCCACCAAAGATGTGTGTTTATTTGTAATATATTATTTTAGCTAATAAAGAGCATATGAGAAATAATAGCGTGAATGACACTATGTAATCCTCTATCCTACCGCTTGCTCATTCACGCACACACTAATGTATATAATTAATTTATAAATGTATAATAATTTGTCAGTATATTAAACTATATTTTTATTGTCTAACTTATTTGAGTAGTTCAAATTCCTTTTCCTCCACTTCCACATATTACAGCCATGCTTATGTATATTTTAGTATAGTCATAGTTAATAGATGTCTCATTGTTTTGCTCAGCTTTGCTAGTCAGCCGGATTAAGATTAATTCTCATGTGCCATCACTATTATGTTATTCATTAGGTGTTAGATCTGAGGCTTAGAGAGTGGGTTCGAATTCGGGCTGGTCCCTGACCTAAATCTTGGGCTTGACTGGGTTTGAAGTACATTTTGTGAGTTCCAGCTCATGTTAGATGGATAAACATGTTTTGACCGGTACAATACTAACAACTGCAAACTTAAGAATAAATGTGGACATTGTTTTTATTGATTAATCACTTTTGAGTCATTAATAAATAATTTATCATACTAGTGGCTAGATCAAACACTATATTAGCACCAACAATTCACTAGTATAAGAATTGCAGGACAGTTTTTTTCATTTCACCATATCTTCAATAGCATCTACACTTAAAAGTGGAAACACTTACAGCTTAAATGTAAAACTACAAGTGATCAAAGAAAAAATAATAATTAAATAAAAAACTATTGCTAATCATTTGAGAATACAGAATTATTATATTAAGTATTTGCATATAGTTATCAAAGTGCATTTTGTAATTACAGTATAACATCAATCCACCTTAACAAAATATTCTAGATTTATTGCTTAAATGTGAAAATTGTTAGAAATTAATGAAAAAAAAAGAGATCACTCATTATTTGAGAATATAATGCTTGTATGTGAGAACACAAATTTAATATATAAAAAAATCGATAGTCAACTGAAAACAAAGTATAAATTTAAAATTATACAAGTTCAAATAAAAAAAAAAAACATATTGTAATTGAAAATTTAACAAAACTGTATTTAGATTAAATAAAATTCTAATTACTGAGATTACATTCCCACAAAAAAGTGAATTGTAGACCATAGAACAAAAAAAAAGTTTCCTTTTAACAAAGTCAGAAAAGTTTTACTTACCGAGGGCATTTCAATTTTTATTAGCAAAAGGAAAAAATTAAAAAATATCACATTCATTTTCCTAAAAAAAAATATTATCCAAAATTATTGGGAAAGAAAATATTTAGCTTTTTTTAAATTGGATGCAAAAATTAAAAACAAATATGTTTTAAAGTAAGAATTTTAACTTTTGTGACTTCTTAAATCATATTTTTAAGTTTTTTATTATATATAAATGTACAATATAGTAATATATTAATTATACTATGTGTGTACATGTAATATTGGCAATATGTTAAGGTATATATATCTCTACTGTGTTATTGACCCCCCACCTCAATCTTCATGCTATTGTATAGTAGCAAACAAGTATAAAGTTTGAATCAATGTATATAAAATACCTGCATTAACAACTAACAACAACATTAAACTTGTATCAGTTAGCTTAAAGTTTTGAGTGACATTTTTTTATATTTGATTTTAAAATGTGACAATAAAAATATATGACATGTGCATTATGAATTCACATGGACACCAATATATATATAAAGAACAGCAATCAGAATTTTGTATATTTTTATTTTTAAAATATAACCACATTAACAAAATTCTTCCTAAATTGATTATGGACTATAATAGGCAAAAAGAACACCAAAAATAAATAATAAATAGAAAATGTGTTTTAGTCTCCTCCAGCGCAAATTCCAAACACATTTACTAATTATGCATTTCATATTAATTGATACGGCTTTATGTAATTACTAATATTATATATCCAGTTTAAATATGATTAAAAATTGCAATTATATCTTGATATATCTTTACTTTAAAAATAAAACATATTCCTTGAAGAATTACACAATTCTGGCTACTGTTCTAATGTGCTCAACATGTGTTTGGAGTCTGGCAAATCTGATGATACTAAGTTATAGGTTAATCACTTATAATATGAAAAATAAATCTTATTTATTTTATGTTACATAGTGGATAATAATATAAACCTTTAAATATGACTCAAGAGCACTATATTTTCAGTAATTAAATTTATTTTTAATGCATATACAATATTACATTTTTAATTCAACATATTATACTAATTGCCTATGCATGTAAGATTTGAAATAAAACTATGAGTGTCATGCCTTCCATGAGTACAATTAAAGATTGCCATCATGGGTATAATATTTATATTTAAAAATAAAATTTATTATATAAAGCTAGTTATATGTATATATAGTGTAACGGATAGGGATCACAATCTTTAATGCCGAAAGAAGTCAGGTCAGAGGATAGAATAGAAACCAGCTTTAATTTGTGATTTATGGATGACACATAAGAATTACAACATTAATAAAATCCTAAATCCATTCCATCTTTACATTAATCTATTTCTCTGGATTCAAATTCAGGTCAAAATAAGAGCTTAAATATATGGCTTTGTCAAATGACATTGTCTTACATTATCCCTTAATTCATAGATATTTAGAAACATAATCTTTATATAATAATTATCTCTTATTTTATCATCATCATTATCACATAGACATGCTACCATCATCACATATATTATCATTGTTTATATCTGTATACACTCAGATCCATGTTTATTTGGGACAATGTAAATATGGACAAATAAATTGGTGAAAATGCCCTTAACATAAATTTAAGAAAGTTTCCAAATGCAGACATATAAAAATAAATAAAACTGGACATCCATGACATATATTGGTCATCATCTGATTTTTCCTCTACATCTTTATATAATCATACTAGATTTCTGACAATAATAAAATAAAAATCTACTATGACATTTCCTTTTCTAAAGCTATTAAATAATGTTGTTTCACAGTGTTATTAAAATCAATTAAAAAGAAAGAAAAATATTAAAAGAATACTTTTCTTAATCCTCTAACATAAATGACAGTTACAAAAAAAAAATACAATAAGTAAATATTAAAATGCTAACATTTTAAAAAATGCAAATATTATCCAAGAAAAAAGAAAATAATATAAAATTATTATTATTTGGGATGGAAGTTATATGTAAAATAAATTATTGATTAGAGATTATATTTTTATGTAGAACATATTTAGATTTATATATGATAAAAAACACCGAAATTTCATATATAAAATTTCACATTTTATTCTTCTTAAATGTCACAGATCGTTTTACAATTTCAGAGCATTTTCAAATTTTAACCAGTAATATTCTTAATTATATTTCACTTTCTTTCTTCTTCTTTTAGTATATTTAACTTTCTGGTATATTATAATTTTCTTTTTAAGGTAACTTTATATGATTAATAAGTTTCTTCATGATTTAGAGAGTCTAAAGGTTTAGATTAGTTTTCCAAATTGGTTATATATAACATGAAAAAAAAAGAACACTTCAGGATTTCCACAGACAAGTAGCTTTACATTACAAAGAGGTTGACTGCTACATGTTTAGAATGGTTTTGGCAATGATCTGGGTAAAAGCTTAATCACTACATAAACCATAAATATGAAATCTTTTACCATTTTTCTTCTTAAAGACTTCAACTTACTTTAGCATCATTCAATTCTGGAATTTCTGATCAATATCTCTCTACATCACTATTTTTCAGTTTAAAACAATCATGAGATTAAGCAATGTGTATTTATTTCACTGCTATTCTTTATTTTTTGTTATATTTATCAGTATGAAAACTCTACTTGTCCTCTTTTTTTGTGTGTAATAACATAGAGCATAAATAATAAAAAAACAATTTCCATTCAAAGTCTCTTTCAATTAATATCTTAATGAGATAAAACGTTTCCAGTTCTGTTTCTAATCAAAGCAAGTTTTTCATATTCATCTAATATCTTTCTTGATAAATAAAAAAAATACTTTAATTAAGCTACAAAATAATTTTATTTTTATTGCAAATTTATTTCTTATTCTAGAAATATCAGTATATTTTCATTAACATTATATAAAAAGTCAAATAATTTTACCACTTATTTTAGATGAGTTCTTATTCTACTATTAACAAATTTTATATTTATTGAAATTATATGTTTCATAATAACCTTACTAATAAGAGTATTACAAGATTGAAATAAATACTCGAGCACATTAATCTCTCTTTCTTTTAACTGGAACAATAGGGAAGCTTTTCTCAATTTATATCTTTATTTATTTAAGTTTAAAAATACATTGTTGAAGTGTTTGACACATTTAAGCAAATGCTTTCTACTTAACAAACTCATTTTTCTCAAACATGCACATACCTTTACACACATATATTTCTTATTGGTATTTGATTAAACTAATATATATATATAATAGTTAAATACAAAAATCTTGGTAACTTTTAATTAAAAATATTAATAATACATAACTGCAGAAATGCTTTACAATTATTATATTTATCTTTTTAAACTGTTTTTCCCCCCGATGAAAATATTCAGGGTAAATGTTTTGGAGATATTTAAATATAAATAATAACTTGTTTCTTAAAAAATATTTATATATAAGAAAAGGTTTAAATATTACCAAAATCACACTTTTCTTTATGTTTGCCGTAATATCCTATAAATATAATTTGTCCAAACTTCAAACACTTTTTAGCAAAACTCTTTATTTGTACATACACAGTCACCTACGTTTTGACTGACCTGCAGTCTTCTTCAGAGCAAGTCTATTGCAAAACTCTTTATTTGTACATATACAGACACCTACATTTTCTTCAGAGCAAGTCTATTTTGATTTTCCAAATCAAAAAAGACTTGCTCTGAAGAAGACTGCAGGTCAGTCGAAATGTAGGTGTCTGTGTATGTACAAATAAAGAGTTTTGCTAAAAAGTGTTTGAAGTTTGGACAAATTATATTTATAAGAAAAGGTTTACTTATTGTCTTTCAATATAGTTCCCAATCTCCAATGGTTTTTCCCATTAGCTAAAAAGCTTTATTTTTAACATATATAAAACAAACATGCTGAGACTAAACCCACCCAAAGTTACACAGTCAAGGATGCATGATATTCTTATAAAAACAAACTGACTGATGAAATGATCATATTTTTAAATAAGTAATTTTGAAATATATATCTTCTTAGAAATATATATCTCCGTTCATATCTTTGATTTGAGATTCAAATCTGGAAAAGATATTCCTTTATTTTTTTTTTTTTTTAAAACACTATACTTTTACTATAGTAATATTAATAATTACAATTGACATATTACTAAAGACTACAGGTAAAATAAATATTTGCAATCCAGATTTTACATACTATTTAATTTAGCCTATAATTGATATTTTCAAACACACATATATGTTGAAAAGATAAAAAATCACCAACATAGGTATTTCATGCTAAACCAGCAATCATCAGTTGGTCCAGATTACCATCTCCACACATATATGCTATAAGTGCTCAGATATAAATTAAGATAGCATTTAAAGTTTGTTATTTTCCTTCCTGCCTTTTATGAAAAGGGTGATGAAGCCTATCTCTATTGTTTTGTAATATCTCAACTATGCAAATTGCTCTCTAGATTTTTTTTATCCTGTGAAATAGCTCTCTTTTTTACCATTGATGGCTTTATATTTTGAGCACACTAATATAAATGTGTCACAGTCATAGATAGCACATATTTTTATTTGTCAGCCTCTATCCTGCTTTTAATGATTCTTATTGGATTTCTTTTGAGAACTAACAGAAAGTTAGAGCATAGATCACATGGTGTGGACTAACTCTTTCTAGGTTGTGACTCTAAAGTATACCAATATCTACTCTACCATCTATTAGGGTATACTGTCATCATACTTCATAACCCTATTTCATTGTATGTATACATATCTATTTCCTTTCATTTTTTAGCTTGCATATCAGTTGAGTATGATAATCTTATAATTACTGAGATTGTCCACAATACAGCTTCATAATTTGGGCATTATAGGTGCCTCTGACTTTTTCTTCCATATCTAACCAAAACACATTGAAACCTGACTATCTTTACTGTAAGGTCCTTCATACAGGTGGTAGAACTTACTATATCTATTATCAATCTATTGGCTGGCATGAGGGTTTTTTATTAAAACTTTGTCTCATATTCTGAAGGTATATGGTGTCCTAGTCTTATCCTTGTTCCTTTGATTAGCCTTATCTATCAATTGAATGTATGCCTTTTGTACATTCTCCATATCAGTTTCTTTATGCTGAACTAAAGGGTGATACTTAATAAACAATATGGGAATTGAATGATTGAAGTGTAGTTCAATGGGTGTGAATCCAATTGATTTGCTCATGGTCCAATTGATGTAGTTGATTACACACTCCATCTGCTTTACCCAACCCTTACATTCATCCTCTAGATAAGTCCTGAAAAAATATCCAAGCTCTTGTATTATACATTTTCAAGGATTTGACTGTGGATTCCTAATGGATGTGAGCACAGGTCTTATCTGTGATCTTTCTATCCATCTTTACAATTCTTTGGATAGGAAAAGAGTACCATGATCAGTTAGGTTGGTTTTAGGCTTCCCCATATTCATAAATTGGAGGGGGTCTAATATCTTGATGGGATATCTGGTATTAACTTGGGATATTGGGTAAGCAGAAACATACTTAGTGAAAAGATTGTAGGTGAACAATGTGTATTTTTGCTTATTAAATGGGGGTAATAGCCCATAATAATAAATTACCAACATCTCATTTGGTCCCTTAGGTACTATTGATTTCATAGCATTACTGTAATTTTGGTTTACTGACTTAGCCCATGGACACACTGGATAATCTTAAAGTGACCTTAAGATGTCTTTATACATTCCTGGCCAGTAAAATCAATTTCTCAATGCATGTTCTTTTATGGGCACTATAGTGCTCATACAAACAGTGGATATACTTGATGTGTGGGGTATGCAATGTTTTAGGTATTAGTACCCTCCATTAATCCATATTACTATTTACTTTATACAACCCCATTTTCTATCTTATAAAAATTAAGATTTTTGGGTCTTTCCTTTCAAAGCTCTTATGATTGGGTTTAAATTAGAATCTTTAGACTGCAATTCAGGTAGGTTTTCCAAATCGTTCTCTACACTATTATCAGTCATTAAATTGACATTTGTAATGTAAATATTCTCTATTGATAAATGATTTTGTTTTAATCTACATGGGTTTTGATTAAGCACATTGGCCACAATATTCTTGGATCCTTGTCAATGATACAATCTGAGTTTTGGGCACAATAATACTCATCTTCTTAGTCCTTTAAAATTGAGTTAGAACATAAAAAATTTGCAATGTTTCACAATGAGTATTATCCTATTTTGCAGCCCCTAACAGCCTATTACGAAAGATAATGGATGAATTGCATTGCGCATTGGAATATTTGCCACGATTAGAGATTAAGTGAAAAAATAACACTGTATTAAAATAATAATATTATATTAATAGAAATCTATCATTTTAATAATTGTGAAAGTCTTTAAATATTTCACCTTAAACATAAACACTTATGTGAAGCAAACAGCTTTCAGACAGGTGTCTTATAAAGGTAATACTCACTACATTTGCTAATTATTAGGTAGTGAGTTATTGAAATCTGAATTTTTTTTCTGTTTATGTGATCCGATTTAAATCTCAGGTAAAAGGCATAGTGAATAGACTACACAGTTTTTCACAAGAATTATATGCCATCTTCTTCTTAATGCATAACAATTAAAAAAAATATTTGTTATTAAAATTTTTTGTCATTATAATAATATTCAGCATTCCTATATAATTATTATTATCTACAGAATAAAACAAAAAGAAAAAAAGTGCATAGTTTATTTAAGGGTTGTTTTACCATTTATCTATATAATATTCATTTATTCAAGAACATGATGGCTACCATTGCAAATTCAATTTCTTTTAATTGCTTAACAATCATCTTTCTCCTCAGCAATAAACACTGAATATAGTAAAAATAAATTATATATATGCATTGTAATAAATAATAAAATGATATATACCATCTACATATATATATATATACATAAATAAAAATTATACATAAAATGCCTTCTTGAGTGCACGGTTTTGTGACCTTTCTAATGTTAAGCATCTATTTTAACTTTAATCAATTATTGCAGCTACAACACAATTTTGTGTTCTATAAGGGAAGTAATATAACAATAAAATAAAACATCAATAAAACAATAATATTATGATATAAAGATTCAATATAAGTTCAGAGAATTGATTATATAACATAAAATAGACCAATTGATAACTAATTTATTCAAGTTTTATAAACATTTATACAATTATTTAAGTATATATTTCATATATTTGCCTTCTTTTGAATCATTTTTTGAAGCAGCTATTTTACATCCACATATTAAATAATGAATATACACAATGGATTTTTTACGATACCTATTAATTGCATTATATGTTCTTTGGCTCTTACCTCTTAACTGTTTACCAGTATGACTATTTATTATCTCTTAATTCACAATTACCTAATAATTTACCCAGACTTTTAATATTTGACCATCCAATAATTATATGTTTATCAATATAATTTTTATTTTATTAATGCATTATAAATTTTGGGATAATATGAAAGTTTAATCCATTTCTTATTGAATTATTGTTACTATCATCATATAAGCACTTTGCAAAGAAATGTAATTACTTAATATAGATCTTTTAGAATTTTAATATTTTTAGTTCTATCCATCATTTTTATATAATTTAATAAATTGATTTTTTTATAAATCGGCCACATTTTTATCTGTATTATATTTGTCATTTCTATATTTAAAATTTTTAATAACTGCCATATTTTATACCCATGCTTGTGGTGAAACTATCTGTATGATTTTTCTTAATTTGTCTTCTGTAATGAAATGTTTTAATATAAATATGTCATCAATATCTTTGTAAATTTCCACATCTAAATATTTAATTTTATATTCAAATTATACTTTTGTAAATTTAATATTATATATATTATTATTACTATTAAAATCTTTATAAACATTTTTCATGCTCTTTTATTAATAACTATTAAAATATATCCATAATAATTTATTATTTCTTGCCTGATTTTTCATTTTTTTTAATTATAAAAAATTCTAATTCTTTTGTAAGTATTGATGACAGTAAGCCACTAATTGCACAACCCATCCTTTACATATATTCCAAAAGTCATTATTGTATTTAAAATATAAATTGTTATGCATTAATATTAAACTCTCTTTTATAATATTTATTGTGTTTATATCATTTTTATATTGATTCAAATTTTTTATTAATATTTCTATGCTTTTAAGTCGTGGAATACTTGGATACATTTTTTATGTATAATTATTATATATATATATATTAATAATAATTATACATAAAAATGTATATATATATATATTTATATAGCTGTTGTACATGATTTTTTTATTTATTGTAATTTATATGAAAGAATAGCATAATGGAATTATTAATTTCTATTTTTGATGATATATATACATAAAAAATAAATTTGTAAAATTTATAATATATATTCTATATATTTTTCATCACAGCTTTATTATAAGAATCTTCCATTTTCTCATGATTAATATTGAAATAAAACAGCTGAGCCATTTTTTTAAAATATTAAAATAAACCAAGATTTCAGTAAAAAAAAAAAGAGTACCATATATATATAATCCTGTGATAAGTTAGACACCCACCACTCCATCTGATAAATACTAATACACATACTAATAAGAAATCTCTAAATCATTCTAAATTCTGCCTGTGTTAGACATGTAGAGTCCTTTATATAAAAAATTTACTCAGACCTCTTTTATAACTTATATTATCTTAACATAAGCAAAGATGAGTTAAAATTGGGGGTTTTGACTTTTAAGACTAAAAAAGAAGTGAGAAGAGATGAAGTGAAGTATAATATAACAGGCTATTAGCTCAGGCAAAAATATTTGGAAGAAAATATGATATTGAGAAACCTCAAGACTAAAATTCACACTTAAGTTTCAAAAACTTAATATAAGATTGGCTGTTATTAACCCTACTGTGATGTAGGATTAATAAAACAAAAACTGTAATATATATATAAAACTATACCAAAATTTTGAAATAAAATAAAATAAATTAAAAATTACAACATTAACTTAAACATGCATAGTTTGATTTTGCAACCTGATAGCTTCAGTTTTTCAATCTACTTAAAGTACATCATGTTAAAAAATTTAATCAATTTTATGATAGCAGTAAAATCAAAATATATAAAAAAAATATTTACTATTATTTTTATAAGCATAAGTGTAATATTCTTATTCATTCTTACTTTTGCAACTACTATAATTGATTTACGTTTCATCAGACATCATTTAACTTTCTGGAATATATATTTTATGCATTTTATACTCTTTTTATTCAGTCACTAAATAGAAATCATATTGTAATCATTTGGGAATTGTTCAATTGTGTTTATTCCTATATTATTAATTCAGTACCAGTATATACTTCTGTAATTGCATTTTAATTACTCATAGTTATGTTAATGGTATAAGAAAAAAGACAACAATCATTGATATTTTCATAATCAGAATTGGAAGTAGAGATATTCACTACCCTACTTATTGTGATTCTATAAATGATTCATCTTTTTTACTTTGGCCTTCTTTGTTAATTAAAATGATTCTTGAATAATTAAAAATAAAAGAATGATACTATTAATATTTAAAATGAAATCCTTACAATTT
The DNA here is from genome assembly GCA_028023455.1 of Epiperipatus broadwayi. NCBI lineage: Eukaryota > Metazoa > Onychophora > Udeonychophora > Euonychophora > Peripatidae > Epiperipatus > Epiperipatus broadwayi. The sequence continues at coordinate 4,238,018 of JAQFVV010012452.1, read as the reverse complement.
TAACATCACATTTCAAAATAATGTGTTGATAGATTGAAATAATTTAATACCATGTTTGTGATTTAATGTATATTTGAATAATATATTATAGTTTATAATATAGATATATTTGTAAGGTAACGAAATATTTTATTTTTATCTTTTGTATATTTATGTGCTACGTTTATGTTTCATATATGTCCATTATGAATCATATAGTCAGTTATTTACATTTTTTCACATCAAAATAAATTGGCAAGCTCAATAAAGATTATTGCTTTGACCTTCAACCATTGTTGACCTTTAGCAAAATTCCTATGCCTACATTAACTATATTTATTTATCAATTTTAAAATTTAATTTGGCACATTTCTATATTTTTCTAATCAAAAATTCTTGGTAAATTCATACTTTCTTTTGATTCTATGTTGTAGGAATACTAAAAAAGTAGACAATTTTTCATTTCAATTCTATTGTTTATTTTCTACCTGTTAATGGACCTAAAATCATACAATTCATAATATATTAAAAGCAGGTACATTGAGTGAAGAGTATTTAAAAATAAAAGCTCCTTATCTTACATATTAATGCCTATGCAGAAGATTGACAAAATGACCAAATATTAAATAAGAAAAATAAGCATTGACAAAAAAATGATAATAATGGAGTAATATAATTTAAATTAAAATCAACACTTAGAATAAATAATATGAATGATACTATATTAGGATGAGGATTTTACTGCACAAAATAAAGAAAGAAATAGTTTTGTAGCTTCTAAATTCAAAGAAACGAGCAATCACTTTGAAGATTATTAACTGACTTCTTATTATATACCATGCAGAAATGAATTTGACATAATTGGTTTCAAGCTATAATTATTAGTATATCTGTTAAACATACCCATGATCCTATGATTTAAATCTGTGTAAAATATTTTTTTCTTTCTAGATAAGCTTTTAAGAAATATATTTATTTATTTGACAAATGTATATTTAGATATTCTGAGGTGGAAGCAAACTAAGAATAGAAAGTTGCAAAGCACTTACCATCTGGCAGTTAATTAATCTGTTAGGTCATATTCACTATTATTAGGTGGAGAGAGGATACAGAGATATGGGTCCTGAACTGAACTATTTAAAACTCCATACCTTTATCTTATTTTACTCTATTTTATGACTTCAGTTAAGAAGTGATATAACTAGATTTATCTATGTAATTATTGAAATAGCTGACACCCCAATAATTACACTATCCCAAAGTGCAAGTCCACACGCAAATATTTAAATAGCCCATTGCAAAAAAAAAAAAAAAATCTGTCAAAAATCATTCAAAGGGGAACAGAAAAGAATATGCCATTACTCATCAAGATTGTCAACTGCCATGTAGTGAAAATTTAATGTTTTTTGTTTTTTATTTTATTAATCTGCATAACAATGATTAGATATTCATTTACTGACCAATAATTAGAGGGTTTCCATGGATCAGTTACTTGAAAAAAATGCTTATGACATGAACATAGTCTTGATACAAATTTCAGATACAATTTAAACAATTGAACAATTACATATTATAATATTTTATTTTTTTTTAAAAAAAAAAAAAGATATAAAATAGAGAATCTTAGAAAAAAAAAATAGAGAGGACAAAAATTTGAAAACTATGTCATATATATAAAAAGATATCTAGAAAATTTAGTCATCCTCTCTCATCATCTACTACAAAACAGAAGTGTTAGAAATAAACTAAATAAAATCATGAAATAATATTTCAAAGATAACATATAATTAAATTGAAAAAATCCTGTTGAAACAAAATATTAATAAGGAGAGACTATATAAGTCACTCTAGATATATAAAAAAAGTCTTTTAATAGCGTACTTCAAATTAAAGAGTCCTTGCTAAAGATTACTTATAAGCCTTGAAAATTTTTGGATGGTGGATATTTTTTGATCACTATTTTAATCATTAGTTAAGAATAGGTAGAGACCCATTTATCTACCAATATTAGTATCCAAAATTAAAAGCATGTGAAATGGTTGAAAGAGAAGCTATAGAGATTCAAAAATTATTAAACGCTAAGCACTTTCGAGGCCATTTTACTCATATTCATAGTGATAATGCGAGATGCAAAACAAGGAAACAAAAGCGATGTGCAAAGCGTATGTAAATGATTTGGATAGTCTAATGTTTGGAAATGTCAAAGCAGGCATCATGTCTATTGATAGAATTATTATTGCCATTAATGAAGTACGCTTCTCTGATTTTCTGTTTGATATCGTTTTCCTCAATACAAACTGTTTTGGGGTTGGAGGGTTCAAACATATGGCCTGTCTTCTTGAAATGTTCTAAGAATGTTGATGAATTGTTGTTAGTTTTCTTTGCTCTATTATAGGTGTATCTATGCTGTGTGGTCCTGTTGGTTATGCCTGCTTTGGTTTCCCCAAAATAAATGGCCCGACAACTGGGTTGTGGGCATGAGATGCTACAAATGACATGGAGGGTCTGAGAAGGTTCAATTTTGTCCTTAGAATTATTGATTAGACGATTGATGCAAGGGGATGTGTGAAAACTGATTTTAAATTTGTTGGTCAAAACTTTAATTAGTTGGTTGGAGATTTTAGGTATATGTAGAAGAGTAATGTATGGAAGTTTAATATCATTATTATTGTTTGTGATTTTCTTATAAAATTCTTTAATTTTGAGGTTAATGGTGTTGAGTTTGTAGCCTGTTTGTAGTAGGTCTTTGGTGTAGAGATGTATATTATCTTTTCTATCAGCTTCAAATTTGCATAGTTGCATATTTTTGTATAAAAATGCTTGAAGGCCTGCAAATTTGTGAGAGCTTGGTGAATTGGAGTGTGGGTGCATAATGCCTCTGATTTCAAGGGGCTTTATCATCATTGAGTAATTTATTGTTCTCTCATACCGTGTTAGATGAAGGTTGAGGTATTTTAGACTTTGGAAGGTATTTTATGCTGTGGAGTTGATAGTTACATTAGTGTTTTATGATAAGTCTTGTATGATACAATTTGTAGTGTGTTGGTTGGCTAAGATGAATATATCACCTACATACCACATGTATATAGTGTGAGGGCAGTCAGCTTGATATTTGAAAACAATTAGTTTTTCATAGTGATTAAGGAAGATGCTGGTGACAATTCCACTGAGTGGGAGACCCTTAGGCCAACAATTTTTCATGTTGTACCAATTGTACTCAAATGTGGTATAGATGTGTTTGTCCATCCATGCCAAAAATGAAACAATGAAATTGATGCGTTCAGCTGAGAGCATGTTAGTCAGTTCCTGTTGGATGATCTGAATGGATTGTTTTCTGTCAACAGATCCATGTAATTCTTTAACGTCGAGAGTAATCATGCAGAAGTTGTTCTCGATCGTGGCATTTTTGATTTTTTCCACAAATTGAAAAGACAAATTAATAGAATAATTTCCAAAGCCCAAGCTGTCTATTAGTAGTTGGTTAACCATTTTAGCAGTTTGGAAATAATGGACTCCCCCAAAATCCATCATTAAATGCAGCGGTTCTCCAGGCTTATGGAGTTTAATATTAGCAAATATTCTTGGAGCTTTAGTGGAAGATGGATAAACTCGGTAGTATTCTGCAGTTGAAATGCCTTTGTTTTTATGTGGGCGAAGAATGGATGAAACAAATTTCTCATGGTTAAGCTTGTTGTTGAATTGTGCGACTGGAGTGAGTTGGAGATTTGAAATTTTTTCGTTTATTTTCATCTTGTAATCTTGGGAATGTAAAAGCACAAACCTGTTGCCCTTGTCTTCTTTAAGGCAGATTAAATTATTGCGATCTAGAAACTGTTTAGTAATTTTGATGTCGCTATTCCAGCTGTTATTTTAAGTTGGCAATGGTATGTCTACATGAAAAAAAAATACTAAATAAGATTAGTACCTTTGTCATATGATAAGGCAATACATATTCTTTCATTGTAGAACTTTCATCAGTTATTTTATTTTTATTTAAATCTAAGTATCATATTTTCACTTCATATGGAAGCAGTATATAGAATTTATTATTATTAAAATACCAATGGCAAGGTCCTTGTTGCATAATTAAAAAAGACCCAAACTTTTTTACTGAATGTTAATTATATATTTTGATTATCGTTAATTTGTTTAGATATTTATGTGTTCATCACTAAAAATTTACTGCACTAATATTATTTTTTACTTATTCTTTATTACATATAATAATTTTGATTGTGAGGCTGAAGAATAATCTGAATTAGAAAACTGATTAATGCTCTCATAAAAATCATTCAAAACAAAAAAGTTATAAAACTGTTAGTGAACAAAAATGCTATGGCAAATGCCCTTTGTTGACATTGATCTTATCCATGTGGAAGATGTTTCTGGGCCTTTCTGAAAAACTGAATTAGAAAGCTGATTATTGTTAAAAAAATTACAAACAAGAAAGTGAAAGTAAAATGATTTTTTATTAGCATAAGTTACATTTTATTTTTAGAAGATTGTAGTATAAGGCAGAAACAGAATAGAGTATAATGTGATAAACAAGTTGCTAATGAAAAAACTATGTTAATGAGGATTATGACTATGTATTTGTTGACCTAAGACGTGCATGCACAAGATATTTCAAGGTGTCTCTAAAAAACTGAGTTAGTAAGCTGATTATTATCTGAAAAAAAAATCTATGTGAGAAATTAAAATGTTTTTTTTTAATAACATATATTTGTTTTACATTTGGAGGATACTTTAATTATCATTATGAGGCAAAAAGAATGTAGTTCTAATAAAAAAATATATATAACCAAGAAAGTGAAAGTATACCAGCTGTCATGGTTATATTATCAATCTTTGAATTCTCTTACGAATGAGTTTGTTTATGTTTTTATTTTATGCTTTCAAAAATATAATTGCCATTAAAATTGAATTGTATATCATGTATACCAATAAATTTTACACGTATTTTTACATTATATTTTTCATAGGTATCATCTTTTTCTTTCCTAAATGATTTTGACGATAATGTTGGTCTAGGCCACGAGACTGTAATGGATAACTTTTAAATACATGTATTTCAATGTAAGGTACAATAGGGATAACATAACAAAATCTGAATCAATTAATTTATTATATCACATCTTATTGCATTTATTAAATGATTCGATAGTCATTAATTAATAAATTCATAGATTTCCTGCATTGATTATGACAATGGGACTGTCTCTATTCTTTAATTACATACACAACAATTCTGATATAATTTTTGTCTTTTTTGTTATTTATTTGTTCCTGGGAATAGAATGGCACACCTATTTACAAATGGTTACTAATGATGATGACAAAAGTGTATTTGCCATTTATGCAAAGTATTTAGAAAAAGATATCTTCCTTAAATCAAACCATAAAAAAAAAGTGAAATTTAAACAAAATTCCATATATATCTGCCAATTAATAAAAAAAAACCCAGAGGTTTAAACCCAGACTTTCAAGCTCCCTTTGGTCATCTACTCCATCTTATATACCTGATATACCTGATCACATACATGTGAAAAATTCTCTCTAATTCCATCTAGCTTAAATATATATACTATACTTGCGTTTAAATATTAAATAAAACACTTCATTATTTAAAAAAAAGCATTTTCAGTATATGCAAGAAATTTCAGATATCTTTGGTCATATGTTTATGATTATACACCACAACAGGGTGTAAAAAATGGATATAAACCAGTCTCTACCTTCCGTGAGTATTGTTTGATGAAAATTCAGCACTTGTATTGTTTCCAATTTTGTTCCCCAAGGAAGAGTGTCATCACATTTGCAACAATTACATTTTTGTAAGACAAGTCTCACTGCTATTCCCTTTGTTATTAATATTTTTTCTTTCGATTTATATGAGATGTCTGCCCATCCCTTGTATTAAATGGATTATGTCCTGTGTATGAGGGGTCAGATTGACTTTAGGTCAACATGGGTGTGACAAGAATCTCAGCCTTAGGGTGGCCTTTGAGCGTTCCAGCATCAGATTTTCAATTGGATGGACAGTTGAAGAGTTGGAGCGTGGAATAGATTGAAGCCTGTCCATTAAAATATGAGGATTGGCTATCTTAATATATATCTGAGCACTTATAGCATATATGTGTAGAGATGGTAATCTGGACCAACTGATGATTGCTGGTTTATCATGAAATACGTATATTGGTGATTATTTATCTTTTCAACATATATGTGTTCAAGTGTATCAGTGTTATGAGATAGTGTGGAGAGTGGTGGGTCGTGTGAAAGTCTGTGCTCATATACCCTATATATTATATACTATTTTGGTAAAAGTATAGCTTGGGGAAATTTCTATAGCATCTAAAAAAAAAAAAGAATGCGGTCTAGTGTAACCTTTGATCAGATTAATTGTAAACTATTGTGAGTTCAAGTGAGTAATAGGGAATGTTATAATTTTTATTACAATAGTTTCTATTTTACAGTTATTTACTTTAAAGCAATTATTTAAACTTTTTTTCTGAAAAATCTTATATAATAAATAGATTGATGATGATGATTATTATTATTATTATTATTATTTTTAAAAAAAATCTAATTATAATTAAATCTCTACTTCGTATTTAAAAGATCTTACCCTTCCCAAATAAAAACATTTGATTTTCTAATACTTCTCTATATTATTAAAAAAAAAGTTTAAAAAAAATAATAGAAATTTTTATTTTTCTATTTAATGCTTAATAAGTTTTTTTCATTTTAAATTTAAAAAATATATATAAAATTATAAATAAAAATTTCAAATATGAAAAAAAAGTTAAAGCTTTTCAATTCAAAAACAATGTAACACAATATATATATATTACAATACGTGGAAAACAAAAGATTCATCCTTTCTTTAGCTAGTATGAACAAACAAATTAAAACATGTTCAAACATTGTTTGTACTGTATTGTAGCAAAACAAAATAAACTTTATTCATATTATTTTCATCTCCATGTCTTCAGAAATATCTATTAATCAGATAACATTATTTATATTAACATACATTTGTATTTAGATTTCTAAATGTTTTAGGTTTTTTTTTATTAAGGAAAATACACGTACAATTACAATATAAATCTTGTTGGTATACATTTGTTTGGATTTGTTACACATTTTAGAACAATCATTAGTAAATAATTTTCCAAATTAGAAAATATACCCAATTGATACATTAGTTATTATTATGACAAATTAATTTCATGATCAGAGCAAGAAGCTCATCCTTCAAACTTAGTCTATAATTATTGTGTATTAGTTTTCATCAGAACAACTGGCTCTTCATATAGAGACTTAGCCAGTGATCAGTGTGCACTCCATATTTTGATTGACAGTGATCATTTGTCATTCTCCTTCTAACTGAACCATTTTTTAATCTTGAATTAATTTTTATTTAGCATGCCTGAGGATTGGCTCTTCATCCAGTGGCCTAAGTTGCCCCAAGTCATAATAAACTTAAATATAATAATATAATACTCAAGGTTTTTTTAATACAATCACAAAATAAGCACTCCAAAATACTATCCATTAATTTCACCCAATTATTGCTTTCATGCAATACATATCAACATTTCCATTTATTGATTGCACTCTGAATTAAACTATAAATTTAACTAATTGCTGTATATATATATATATTTAAAAAAAATCAGTTAACTCAATCTTAACTCTAGTCTTATTCCTAATCATAACTCTAAAGCTAACAATAATTTTTGCTTCTAATTCAAAACCTAGATACTTAAACTTCATATCAATGAAATGCTAACCATAACACCAACTCAATTACATACTCTAATACTAACATTTAATGCCAACATCAATTTAAATCCTATAATCAATGTTAAACCTGAAGCTAAAGTATACTCTGATCATATCCTAAAACAAAACCTAGTTGTAACTTTAAAATTAAACTCTGATGTCTAATGCTAATCTTTATAACCTATTTGGTCTATTCTATTTCATGTTCTCTTTCAAGTAAAACTGATGTATTTCAGTTACATAGTTTCATATATTTTATTTTTCAATAGTTTCACCACATAAATAAGTTTTACATTTTTCTATCTTCTCAATACTGTTATTTCTTTTATGAAACAAAGTTTTTGTTTTAGATAACCATTTGATTTCTTCCCCCCAAAAAATTAAATTTCCAGTTAATTAATTATTAATATATATATATATATATATATATACGGTTTAAAATGTAACATTAAGTGTAAAATTAAGTTTCTGAATTTAAAATATCCCAATACTCATATGTATGAGTAGATAGTTTATCATTATAATTTATGTTTTTTTTTTTTTAAAAAAAAGAGACTATAAATGATAATACATATGTATTTGACCAAATTTTTAAAATACATGAGATATTGAACTGAAAAGCTATATAGCTGCACACTATTGCAAAAATTATAATTATGATAGATTTTTGATACTTACATTTTAATTATTATTATTAATATACTATGAAAAACTTCTTTACCTCACCCATCCATTTTACACATAGTTTGTTTACAGTTCTTTTTCCATTTCTCTTGGGATCCAGTTTAAGACTTCAATTATTGACATAATCTTCTAGAAATCCATTTTAATCTTTCAGTTTTTTTACATTCAATGACACCAGTTACTTCCTCATCAACTTATTTAACTTTCAATCTCTCCTTGTTACTTCTCAACATATATCTTTCCATACATTGTTATATAAAATCTTTGCATTCATATCTAAGAACTAATAAAATCATCTATTGAAAATCTTTCTTTTCAAATGCACAAACTTATTTCCTTATAATATTGTAATATTTGCACCAATACCCAACCATTTAACTCCAATGTTTAATTTTATTCTTTAAGGAATGTATATTAATAATCCAATCAATGCATTTGTAATTGTTAATTTCTAATTTATGATTATCAATTTGTGTAAAAACTAATGAAAATTTGTTTGATCTTCTTTTAGCATTCAACTATAGCTCTATTTTTGGGCTTCAACATGATTACTGTTATAACATTTCCTAAAGTTATGAAATATTACTGAAAAAAAAAGACTTAAAAAAATTCAATTTATTTTATTCTCTTAGATTTCCAATTTAATCTACAAAATATTTGCCATAAAATTGCTATAAAAAGTATTGGAGATATAGGTCACCCCGTTTTATACATTAATAAATGCTAATTTTCTATGTAACTCTCTATAATATAATCAAATATTTGCCATTATATATACATTAAAAGAGTAAATCTAAACTTATAAATAAAATAAAATAAAATTACCCCAAATTCAAAATTAAAATGACTGGTCAAAGGAGAAAGAACAATTCAATAATACAATCAACGGTTTCCCTGCCAAAGCAGACTTCTCAAGTTTAAAGAACTTAAAAATATATATCAACAAATAAATATTAGCTGTATTTCCCACAGTTCCCAATTCCATATCACACACTCTTCAATAATTTAATTGCTTCAGAATCATAAATTTTTTACTAATAAATTTCTTTAATTCATTTTATTTTATTTTTTAAAATTAAAACTTGATTAAACTTTTCAAATACATTCAACTATAAGTATTAGGATACAAGTCAGTATATAACCCAATGTTTATTATTTAAAATGTATAAAAGTTCTTTTAATATTAAGTGTGTGTGGAATGTAATTGGAAATTGTGGGACATATAGCTAATATATTGTACCATATATATATATGGTACAAGTGTATTGGCATTTGGTAATATGTGAAGGTAAAAAAAATAAAATTTAAAAATCATTCAATGGATGCAATTTATTTATTTTTAGTTAGTATAATTTATTTTTAGATATGTACAGTGAAAGTTATTTGTGTTTGATATTATCTATTTAATTAAAGTTAAAATTGGAAAGAACAGAGATACATGCAGATGGTTAATCCAAGTAAACAAAAGAAATTTCCAAATGCAAATGATTACCATCAGAGTAATATTCTAATGCTAATTAAAGATGCTGCTGAAGGAATTTATATAAAAAAGACCTTAGTAACTAAAAAGCAAAAAGTAAAGTACAAAATTAACTTGTACTCTGATAAAAAGACAAAAGATGAAAGTATATGTGCAGAAATCTCAAAACTGATCAAAGTATAAAAAGCAAACAACTTCGAAGAGAGTCATCGGCTAGTGGTTTCCTTGGTTCTTGGATGGAGTGAGAGGAAAGGAGGGGCTAACTGCATTTTTTTTGTCTTCACAACTGCAAAAAAAGCCTACATCCAGGACTACTCACTTGCGGATAATCAATTCATCTAGCATGAGAAGAAAAAAACAGTGCTTTCCCTCATAAAAAGGTCAACTTGAAAGTCTCGAGAGCATCCTTACCTTACTATGAACCAGAAATGTGATAATGTCGACAGAATTAAATCAAAGCTAACTATCACTGAGATCTTCATCCCCAAGGACCATGCATGATATAATCAATGATCTATATAAACCCATGGAAATTTACTAGTAAGAGATTGTTCATACTAGAACTCATATCTAAGTCAATATGTTTGCAAACTAAACTAACTATAATTTCTCATACCAATAGACATTAACCATTTGATTCTTCTAGAAATTATTTCACTTATGGCTTAAAAATAAATTGTAATAAATATTGTTTAATTATTTGATTATCACTGTTATCTGGGTAAGCATGTGTATGTTCTTTCCATTTTATTAGCAATTCATAATTTTTGTTTAAATATTTTAATTTGTTGTAATAAAATAGTTACCATTAATAAAAATCTTTCATTGTATGTTCTTAATTTTAGTTTATTAGATGTTATTATTAAGTTAGGAGGAATGTATAAAATACCTATAACAACATGATTATTTAATGTATGAATGCTGGGGAAAATTCTTACAAAAGATGAAGTGACATGCAAGTGAATATTCTAGAATATTCTATTTAGTTATTCACTGTGAATCTATGAGATATGATGTGGTGGAAATCAGAGTGTCTACAGTCATGGCACCCTCTTAAATAAATAAAAAAACTAATTTCTTTGGCAATGCAAATCTGAATAAAAAATTTGGCAAGTCAATCTGGAAATGTAGTTGGGTTCTGTGAAGCTTTCTAATGTCACAAATGAATAAATGCAGACATAACTCGATTAATAAATACATTAGCAATTTATAATATATCTTTAATTCCCATCTATTTAAACTTTTCTCAAAAAATGTAAATCAACATAAATAATACATACAACATGAAGACTAAGAGTAGCTTGCTTAAAACTTTAAAATAAAAATATTAAATATATCAATACAGTATGCCAAGCATTCGACTGAGTTAATAGGTATACTCAAAGCTGTTGTTATCCAAGAGGATTTCCAGATTTATAGAAAAATCACAGAAGTGGTGATTTATGTAAAATTGTGTTATAAAAAGTAAACAAATTTATTTAAGTGAGCCACTTTTTTGATTGAGGACAATAGGATTCTTCCTTGTTGATTGCATGTATATTATTGGTAGAGGGATAACATTGAATTTAACAATGTTTGTTTTGGAGTAGACAATACTGGTAGAAGTGAGTTCAAAACTGAACATGTTTAGACTCCTGTTAAAGAAAAATATTTAATATTTCTATTGTATTGATATTTGTGATGTGCAATTCTTGTAGAGAGATTGGCACAAGATTCTCCAAAATAAATTGTGTTGCAGTTTTTTATACAAAACATGAAAAACTTAGTCTAGCACAGCTTATCTTTCATATTGTTAAACAGGTGATTCAGGTCAGGAGGGGAGCGTATACTAATTTTATATGTTTCACTGCAGATTTTGTTGATATTGTGGGCAATCCCCAATATGTATGGAAATGATATCCAGGGTTTTTGATCAGTTTAAGTAGATCTGTTACTAATTTTAGCATATAATGTTTTAACAAAGTGAATAGAGCTGAATCTTTGTTAATAGGTTTATTTAACCCTTTATATTTGAGAAGCCTGCTTCAGTAAGGAAACCATTGATTGTGTTATAAAGTTGTTTTTACTCCCTTTGAATAGTCATATTAATTTTGAATTTGGGGTAATTTTAGTTATATATATTCTCACATTAAATCGTTAATGGGGAATGTAATGATAAAGAATGGGAGAGAGAGAGAAAGATAACTCTGTCAAATATATAAGAAAGAGTGCAATCATAACTCTTGTTGAGATCAAAAAGAAATTTTGCATTTCAATTTCTGGTTTTTCTATGTATAAATAATTTAATTAGCATTTAATGTGGCTCCCAAAGGCCATTAATAAACTTTTGAATATTAATAATATAAATGTAAAAGATTTAATTAAAGAGCAATCCTTTCATGAGTAGTATAAAATATAAACTTAGCATTCAACTAACGGCTTTATTAATCCTATCAGTCTAACAATATTAAACAATCTAAATACCACTCATCAAAGAATCAAAAGAAATGGGCTCCACCAAGTCTAAGCCCTAGTCACATGACATAACTATATACATAAAGTAATATATAACTAACTAGAAAATAGAAGATAATGAGACAATGATATCAAACAAATGATCAAACAAGTGTTTATAAAAAATATTTTAATAATTTTCAAAGGGATTTATTACAAAAGAACAATGAATAAAATATATATAAATGAAAATTATTTGCGACTAAGGGAAAAATAAATAGCAACAATAATAGTAATAAACCATATATTAATTTTACTGAAACTGATCACACAAAAAAATTCTCATTTATTCATTTGATTTTTCCATCACCAGTGTCAAAAGCATAATCAATTGAATTCAAGTCCTTTTAATAAAGTTATCAAAGTTAAGCATATTAATAATCTTCAACATTAAACTATCAATCATAAAATATTTTTTTCCTAATCTATGAATTAAAAATCAAGCAAAATGACTAACAGCAGATATATTAGGGATTGTAATGGTGCCAATAAGAAAACATGAGAGTGAAAAACTTACCTCTTTATATTGTGTCAAAAGATTTGATCCCAATTTTGAGCTTAACTGGTTTAAATCTTTAAACATTTGAAGACAAAAATAATAAAAAAAATCCAGTTACAATCTGAAGGCCAGAATAAATTTCCAAAGATGTTCAAGCTGGTCCAGCAGAATTGAATACACTACTGACTGATATAGAGTTAAGATATAATGCTCAGTCTAATATCCGCAGACCATGGAGTGTTTCTTTTGCTTTGAAAGCCAAAGTGAAAAAAATACACACAATATTTGGTTAAGAGAGATTCTGAAGAATCAGATTAGGCTATGCCCATTGAAGCAATTTTAAAACCAGATGGGACTGTGCATCTATGTGGTAATTATCATCTAAATGTGAATAGATTGCAAGGGTAGCTTACAATCCTATCGAGACCAGCTTTTATTTATCCACACCAGCAAATCAAACCCATGTAAAACATAAGCTTAACTAACAGGTGGTTGAATATGCACTATCATTTTTTTGTAAACATATATATATATATACTTGACAAATGTTTGCTTTATTAAGTACCAAATTAAACAAATGTCACAATGAACCAATTTCTCTTATTTTAAGAAAAATAAAACCCATTAAAAAAATCCTTCATATATATATATCAAGAATGAGTTAATTATCAGTGTGTTGTATGTCATGAATTAAGACTTAGATTTAGTAAACATAGTGATGACCTAATGTCAAGTCAACCTCTAGGCAACCAAGTGTGGAAAATAAAAGTAGAATTCAGTTATGTAATTTTATTCTTTAACTACAACCAATATAATACTCGCAACAATAGACAACCGTGCAAAAGAAAAAAAAAATGGAAAAGCTAGTATACTAAACACCAGAAATTAAGTGTGATATAAAAGCAAACCCAGTCCATTGACTTTTGTTATTTTTCAAATGATGCAATAACAGTATAAAGCCAACATCTTAAGATCGAATACAAGAGATGGATGACTTGTTTGAATATTCCATATTATCCATATAATTTTCGCAGTGCAAAACTATAAAAAATTACAATGACGTTTAAATAGAAAAAAGTTTGATAAATTCATGCAGGTTAACAAAAGAACTGAACTAATTTTAAATGGATACTTAAAAATAAAAACTGCACTATTATTCGAACATGGATAAAAAAGAAATAGAACATCACCAGCATTTATATAAATGATGAAGTAATTTTTTCTTATACAAGCTATTAAATGCCAAATAGCAAATCAAAAAAAAAATCTATTATAAATTGCTGTGCAATGTATTCTGGCTAAATTAACATTGCCATAAGACTGGCATGATACTGACATAACCATAGAAGCACAATGACTTAATCTACTTATCTGTATAATGCCTAAAGAAACATCAAATGTCCTACATTAAATGGATCAAGAATGAAAGCAACTGCAGAAAATGGAAACAACATTTCAAGCATGTTGCTGAGGAATTCTATCGAGTGATGGATGACTTACCAAAGAAGCATGATCTGAAGAGAGATAAACTCTATCCATAAAAGATATTACTGCCAAACTTACAAACATTAATTAAGATGATTTAAAGATAGTTTTGATTTCATTATGTATTTTTTTAAATATATGTTTTGTAAAATTCTAGTTTTATTTCACTTCCACACTTGGAAACATGCCTACAATCGTAAGTCTATTATCAGTGAAAGTAGCAAAATGAAGGAGGAGGGGAATTATTAAGTTAGATGAATTTTTTTTATGTTAAATAAAGTTTAGGCCAGCTTTCCCTCCTTAGAGACTTAATTATTTGATCATCATCACTATGATATGGAATAAGGTAAGATTTTTGACATTATTTCATATTAAGCACATACACTCACTATGGAACAGAGTTCGTGTTATTTGTTTTTTTTATTGTTAACTAATGATTGTTTATATTTATTTTTTCAATATAAATGACTAACCTTCTTGTTCTTTTCTATCAACCGTAGGAAACCATACATAGGTAGGGGAGTCCCCAAAGAAGAGGAAACATCAATGACTGGAATTGGATGATGAGGCTATTACACATACCCTTATATAATATTGTAAATTAGCTAGTTAGCTTCATGGTTGATGTAATAATGATTTTTTATTTTTATCTGCTTTATAAATAGTGCCTTGTTATGTATCTCTAGTATGGATAAGGGTTGGAATAATGAACACATTTAATTGGTTGATATGGTAGAAATACATTCTTCACATACATAATTATATCTTTTTATCATGTTAAAAAAGTTTTGAATTTTTGTTTTGTTATAGTTTATTAAAATTATTTATACATTCATGCATCAACTTATAACCGAATATATACATATCTCATTCTTATATAATAATACAGTAATATGTTGGATGGATCTTTAAATCAATTGGAATCTGTCTAAAGGTATTGTAGTTGCTATATAGTGTAAAAACACACCTAAAAAGAGCCAAAGGCAGATTTCTCCCTGAGTTCAAATATTGAGACATAATGGATCCTGAAAGAGGAGTGATGTATGGATAAAATAGCCCAAATTATATCTAAATTTAATGTGTAAACTTAGAGCTAGCCCATTGGAGGTGGATACAATCATAGGTTATGTACTTCACATCATTCACAGAATCCTACTAGGTCAGACCCTAGTGAGGGATGTTCCCTCTCTTCTGGTGGAAAACCTGAATCATTACAAAATATATCAATAAAGAAACATATTTGGTAACCAGAGTTCAGTAAATTTTAATGTCATTACAAAAGGCTTCATATTTTGTTAAAATTGACTTACAGTCAGCATTCCATCAGATTCCATTTACAAAAAACACTGAACTCTGAAGCATTAATACAAATTTGGGACTATTCAAGTGTAGTATGCTACCATATGGAGTCACTATAATTCCTAATATGTTTCAAGCAAAAATGAATGATCTAATGCAGATTACAGCCTGATTACTGCCGAAACCAAGTGTGAACTGATAATACACATTAAAATGTAAAAAGATAGAAAAATTCAGTGTGTGACTAAACATTATGAAATGCATACAGGCCAGAAAAGAAACTAAGTTCTTAGAGCAAATTATTGCTATTAAAGGAAAATATCCAAATCTGGAAAAGTAAAAACTAAAAAATGCACCTAAATACAAAAACATCAAGGATCTGCAAGAGTTCTTAGTACTGTTAAATTTTTTTTGGGAGTTTCATAAAAGAAAAATTATATGTTGTGACTCCACTTTGTGACTTTGTAAAAGAAAAAACAATGATGAAAATAAGGGAGTCAACAAGAACACTGTCTTTAAAAAAATAAAAGACTAATTAACATCTTGTCAACTTCTGGTGCACAATAGAAACAAGCAGGATGCAATAATAACTACAGATTCTTTGCGGTATGACATTGGTGCTGTTAGTAAGAATACCACACTTTCCATATGGTAGTGGCTGCAAGTGCAATGAATGCAGGGGGTTCATGCATAAAATCCCTATCTTGTACCTACTTATTCAACATTCCCAGACTAGTTTCTAGCTTGTGGCATTCATGAGTGAAAAGTCCTGGATTTGAGAGCACTTCATATAGATCTTAGGATCTAATGCAACCTTACAGCCACCCTTTCATACCTATTTGGTTAACTATAAAGCTAGTATTTCAAGATGAAAAACACTCAGTTCAGACTCTACACATTTTGGTGTCTTTGGCTTTTCAAAAACCATACTTACTATTATCCTATGGGCAAGATAGGTATAAATGATCAAAACATCACATGATCACCATTTCATATGGTTACCCATTCTGTTAATGGTGATCATGTGAAGTATTGAAGTTAATGCTGTTGTTTCTCATACAATTTATGAAGGCAAACACACTACTCTTTGTCTAGAACTTTAACAGCAGCTGAAAAAAAACTATAGCCAACTTAATCAGGATGCTCCAGAATGTTTTTTTGTCATGTTTTTCCAATATGTGTATGGGCATACTTTCCAAATCTATATGGACCATAGATCTCTATTAAGAGTGCTAAAAATCTGAAAAGAACTCCAGATCATGTTAAATGAATGATTGGGTGGACATCTTAGCATCCTATGACATCTAAATTATGTAAACTTGAGAAAATAAATTAGTCATGCTACTGGATATGAAAGAATATGAATCATGGACCAGTTAAATAAACTACATCAATGAAATCAAAATTATTAAAAGGTGCAGTCATAGCACTCTTTGTATTGTATCGGTCAAAACATGTTGATCCATCTAACAGCTGGAACTCAAAAAAATGTACTTCAAACCCAGTCAAGCCTGAGATTTAGGTCAGGGACCAACTTGGATTCAAACCCATTCCCCAAGCCCCAGATCAAACATCTAATGAATAATATATAAAGATGGCACATGAGAATTTATTTAAAATCCAGCCCACTAGCAAAGCAGAGAAGAGAATGAGACTTATTTACTAACTACATTATGACTTAGGGAAATTCAAATGATTCAAATAAATTAGATAATACAACAGTTTAATAACATGACAAATTATTTATATACATTAATGTGTGCATGATTCACACAAATGGTTCTCATATGCTCTTTTATTAACTAAATAGTATATATACATTAACGCACCTCTTTTGTGAGTACAGTATTAAGATGCTAATCAATTATTAGAAAGATTACATAAAATTGCTATTAACGCTTTGGTTTACAGTTCTGAAACATGGTGACTAACATATTATCTCAGGGAGTGTTCTGAGATTCATTACAGATATCATAAAACTATTTTCATGCTGTGAAAATGGAAAATACATTTAACAATTATATTTGATTATGAGACAAAAAAGTTTCATTAACAACTCTTTTACTTAACATTTGGAAGGAAGAACACTTTGTTTTTCCCAAGGCATATACTCTTAAATAAAGAAATAAATTAGAATGGTGGGATTATATAATATGACTGAAATAATTTTAATTAACAAAACTAGTAATATTTGGCATATATATATATTTTGAGCAGAGCACAATTTTAGTATTATTACAGCACTAAAATTAGGTCATATATATATTTTGAGCAGAGCACAATTTTAATAGTATTACAGCACTAAAATTTAGGTCATAAGCAAAAATAATAATATGAGGAAGTGGCAATACTGACATAATGGTAAAGAGATCAAAGAGAAGGATTGTGCTTCTGGACAAAAAATGAAGTCTAAGACCCCCTTTCTAAGGCAGTGCTTAGAGAAGTGTCATTAAAGCATGGCATGGCACAAGGACTTTCTGGAGTAACTGACATGCAGAGGCCTTTTATATGAAGGTGGTCTTGAGAAGCTCAACTATCCAGAGGACAGGACATAAAAAGAAATCTATGGGTTCGATCTTGTCGCAACCCCCAGATTAGAAGCACATAATATATTTACAAAGATAAGTTGGATGACAGTAATACAGTACCGAAAAATGTCACTAACAACATTGAATAAATTTACTGCTTTAAAAATAAATGACCCTAGTTTGAATGCCATAATTTATACAAATAATACACGATGCCACTATAATATATATACCATATACAAGATTTTACTTAATTAAAATAGTAAAATATATATTAAAATTTACCCCCTTCCTTTTCTGCTATTTAAAAATGATTCAATCCCACCTTCGTGGATTTTACAATAACTGAGAATATTTAAGCATATGATATTTTAAGAGTATTGAAAAATAAAAGAAAGCTAGAAGTTATAGAAAACAACTAATAAGTCACCTTTTCAGAATTGAATAACATTTATAAAATAAATAAGGTTTCAGAACATTAATTAGCCTAAGTTCTGGATTCACCCCAGGTAGAATTAATTTATTCTATTTGGACATATAACAAATTTTTATACTAGAACAAGGTAGATTAACTTGGAAAAACAATCTGGCGAGAGTATTGATTAATAATACATTTTAAGATATGAAATAGGGAGAATTAATAACCTCACTCCATGAAGGTCTAATTTAATTAAAAGAAAGAAAAAGAAAGAATTTTATAAATGGAGGTTGCCAGGTTGTTTTAGATTGGCATATTAATAATAAAATAAATCATAAATTCATATAAAGACATGACCAAAACAAAGTTAAAGAAAGTTAGAGCATATGAATGAAAATTAGATTTATAAAAATCATTTAAGAGCAAATTACATTTTTACATAGTAGGAAGATACAAAGCTAAATCAGTTATAAAAGAAATCTTCATGAGATTAGTTAGACTAGATTAACTTTTAGGCAGCATGAAGATAATTACCTCACAATTTCTTAAGAGTCAATTTTAAAAGGTCAGCTTGTGAGGGCAATTGAAAGGATCCAGGAAAGTTCTTAGGTAACAGCAAGATTCTGATTAGCTTTTTAAAGTTCTCAGGTTGGGCCTTTCCTTCATTCTACATGAGTATGATGGTATGGTAGTGGCAGATGACCCCCATGGGTCAGAAAGGAGATGGGCTTTCTACTAAATCATTTTTAAATTTCAAACCAGCATTGATTCTGTTAATGGCACAGTTCTCTCAATAGTAGCTAACCTTGGTGTTTAAAAATCAGCTCATTTTATATTCCTCTCAGGTATTTGAGGAATGCCTCTAATTTCATATTTCTAGCCCAAAATCTAATCTCTGATCTAACAAAATCTTATACTTCTTTGTCCATTGGTCTGGGCGATGCAATCATCAGATAATGTTCAAAAAATATATTCAAATCTATTTCCAGATTGGAAATAGATTTGACAAAATTGTTTATAACAAAAATAAAATCTATTAATCTGATTCCCCGTTTTATTTCTAGTAAAACTAATTAAAAATTCATTCTCAAGATTAAAACAATATTGTGTTTCCAATCCTTTAATTATTTTTGGACAATTAATGGTTGCATCTTTCATCTTGGACTTTACAAAATATAAAGTTTGATAAAAAGAAATAATTTAAAAAGAAAAAGTTTTAAAAATGACGCATAATAAAATATTTATAAAAAATAATAATATTTTGTTAGTATGTTTGCTCCTGTAATACATTTATATCTGAGCCGCACCCATGTATTTTAATGCGAAGAAGAAAATAAATTAACAATAATTATAAAACGTTACTGAAAAGTTAAAATTTTATAACTTTTAGGTGTGCATCTCAAATATATACATAATATATATATATACACAACTAAAGAAGTGGAATGGGATATAGAGTTTGAACATAGGTTAGTACATGGTAAGTGAATGGAACCATGAAGCAAAATCTAAACTAAGATTGACTGCTTCAATATTTACTTTTGGGAATACTCCATTTTTTTGGTAATTTAATCTTAACACAGTTTTTTCTGGAAAAAAAAAAAGTATATTTTGAAAAGGTCCTAATATAGGTAAAAATCGGTTCAATTACAAAAATATTTATTTTTTATATAGTTGTTTTATTTCAATTGTGTTGGAATCATTGTTAATATTAAGTCACATATTATAAATAATATTTTTAATAGATTAAATAGTCTTTATTTCATTCGGAATGTAAAAGAAGTTGCTACACTTTGCATTTTAACTATTATAACTATATGTTTTGAAATTAATCAAAAACTTTGGCTATTTTTTTGATTAGGAGTAGCTTGAACAAGTTTACTATTGCTTTCTTTTAGCCAAAAGAACTGATATGGCTCTAAAACATCTTGGCCGTACATTTAACTTCATTTAAAAATGGAGTTTCCATTCATTAAATTTACTATATATATCAATAAAAGCCAGTCAACACCTAGATAAATTCAACATCAAAAACAATCAACAATTTCAAACTGTTGTCAAGGCAACCTCCATTTAATAATAAATATATGATATATAACACGACTACACTTTTTTTTTAATTTAAAGAAAACTGTTTAAAACAAATCTATCATAAAGTAGGGATTTTTATAACTTTAAAAAATATTTTAAATTATAAAACTTATTTTAAAAACAAATTTCCCTCATTAGTTGTTTTAGTATTCAAAAAGAGCAAAAATTTCTCTAAAGATGTGATTGAATTTTCCAAATATAAAATGTCTTTATAATGAACTATTGTAGATGCAAATATTTAGACTGTGCAATAGAGTGATGGGTTAATGTGCAATTTCCATATATCAAAAAAATGAAAAATACATCCACTCACAATTAAGATATTAAATAATTTATTCAGTACAAAATATTTTAATATTTTATCAATTTAACTATTAAGAAAGATTTTATTAATTTAATATCACTATTATTTTATAAATAGTTTATGAATGCATAGTTATGAAATATTATCAATGAATCCTAACTATTGGATAGAATATGTAAATTGGCATTTTAAAGAAAATTTTCAAATGAATTATTTGTTTATTGAATATGTTAAACTGAAATTATATAACTACAAAAAAAAAATACATAACATTTTTTTTTTTTGTAATTAAAGTACATAACGTTTGTCGTCTTTTTTTAAAAAAAATATACAAATAAATTGTATGCATATATATAATATATTTGATATTTATTGTTTTTTTTTTTAAATATATAATTAATTTTTTTAATCATTTTTTCCCCCCTAACATATAAATTTTAAGAATTAGATACACCCTTTTTATGTTACATTTACTTCTGTTTATAAAAGTAATATTTGTCTGGAAACCCAATAAAATCATTAAAGGCATGGACTTTGTTACTGGAGATATACTTTAGTTCTTTATTACTAACAACATAAGAATGACTTTTATTACATGAAATGTCAAGAACAAAAACAAACATAGAAAAATATTATTTTAAATTTATTAGTTTGAAATTAAAGAGAAGGATTTCACCTTTAATAATGCGGTTTACTGATAACTTATGATATCTCAAATGTCATGTTGAGTATTGAGGATACTCTCAAATTCAAACATAAGATAGAGACTGAGTGCTTAACAAATAGATTTGAATATTACATATACTGAAATTAGTAAAATGACATTCTTACATATATAATATCTGGATAATTTTTGCCAGTTTTACAGGATTATGTAAGTACATGTATATTAATGAATATTTTTCATACACAAAGTTTAATCTTTTAATGAATGTAATTGGATTAATTCATCTATTACTGAAAGTCTAAAGATTAAATAAATTATAAAAAAATTAAAGATTTCCTGTCAGATATTTTCTTCTAATGGATATTGATTTTTACAACATTACTGTGCTATATAATTAATAGAATTTTCTTTCTTGGTTACAGCTTTTCAATACAAAATATATTTTTGACAGATAAAATTTGTTAAATATTTATAAAAATCATTAAAAATATATAAATAAATGCACAATTTCATAATTACCAATGAACATATATATAATATTTTATCATACACTTTCCAACGCTTCAACTGTTTTATATCATTATGGTCATTTTCAAGGATCTACAAACAAAAAATATATTTACAAATATAGTTAGCAACATAAATCATCTTCCTTAATATCAACATTTCAAATTCCTCATAATAATAAAATATTAACAATACAAAATTATATTTTACTTACATCACCCTACCCCAAACTTTTTTTTTAATTCTTCCTTTTTTACATCATCTAAGTATAAATCTATTTTAATGTATAAAAAACAAACCTAAAAACACAAAAAACCCATTATATCAATTTAATCCATCCCTAATTGTAAAAAAAAAACTTATTTCATCCTCTAACCATTTGTCAAAACATACCCACATCAATTATCTACATTCCTAATCTATACCTTCAATACCATTTTAAAAAAAACAAATTTTCTATTTTCTTTTCTTTAACCATTTATTTAATTCTATTTTAACAATTCAAAAAAAAAAAACAACAATTACTTTTATCTGCCTAACTTATCTATACCATTAATTCTATTTAAAACAAGATTATATCTCTTAATATAAAAATATTCTTTTACCATCCTTTCCTTATATTTTTTAATCTTTTCTAACATTTTTATATTAAAATTTTTGTCTAAATTCTTTATAATGTAAATTTAACATTTGAATTTTTATCATGAAAATGTTGTTTTAGTCTAATTTTTAATTTATTTTTCATTGTACCAATATAAGACATATTTTTATCCGCCCCTTACAATTCAGACATTCAATTATATAAATTCCATTAATTTTTTCTATTTCTTAATATTTTATGTTATTAATCAAATTCTCTAAATTAAATTTATTTTTATATACTGGTTTAATAATTAACCTACTTTCCCCCATTATACTTATTATTTATATCTTTCATTATCTTCTTAATTTTAAAAAAATGTATCTTTTGAAACATTATAACTATTATACACAATATTCTTAATATCTTTTTTGGTATTCATCTTTCTTACTATTTGTGTAATATTTTTTCATCATATAATTTATCCATAATTTTGACCGGATAATCATTTTTTTAAATCTTCCTCTTCTATATTTATTAATTTTTTTTTAAAATAATTTTTCTTCAGAACGTAAATGTATTGCTCCATTTATCCTATTATTAATAATATTTATTTTATGTTCATATTCTATGTCTGCACCCCAATTATATAACAACCCATAAAAAAAGTTTCTTTTCTAAATACACTTTTCAAAATATACTTTTTTGGGTTTTTATGTAATTGGGGTTCAGACATAGAATATGAACATAAAATAAATATTATTAATAATAGAATAAATAGAGCAATAAATTTACACTCTGGAAAAAAAATTATTTAAAAAAGAAATTAATAATATAAAAGAGGAAGGTTTAAAAAATGATTATCCGATCAAAATTATGGATAGATTATGTGATAAAAAATATTACACAAATAATAAGAAAGAGGAACAATAAAAAAGATATTAAGAATATTGTGTATAGTAGTTATACTGTTTCAAAAGATACATTTCTTTTTAAATTAAAAAGATAATGAAAGATATAAATAATAAGTATAAGGGGGAAAGTAGGTTAATAATAAATCAGTATATAAAAATAAATTTAAGGAATTTAATTAATAACAAAATATCAAGAAATAAAAAAAATAGTGGAATTTATATAAGTGAATATCTGAATTGTAAGAGGGAGGGTAAAATATGTCTTATATTGGTACAACAAAAAATAAATTAAAAACTAGACTAAAACAACATTTTACTGATAAAAATTCAAATGTTAATTTATATCATAAAGAATTTGGACATAAAAATTTTAATATAAAAATATTAGAAAAGGTTAAAAAATATAAGGAAAGGATGATAAAAGAATATTTTTATAAAAAAAATATAATCCTGTTTTTAACAGAATTAATGGTATAGATAAGGAAGGCAGATAAAAGTAATTGTTTTTTGGATTGTTAAAATAGAATTAAATAAATGGTTAAAGGAAAGAAAAAAGTGAATTTGTTTTTTTTAAAAATAGCATTGAAGGTATAGATTAGAAATGTAGATAATTGATATGGGTATGTTTTTGATAAATGGTTAGAAGATGAAATAAGTTTTTTACAATTAGGGTTGGATTAAATTGATATCATGGTTTTTTTTTTTTTTTTTTTTAGGCTTGTTTTTTATATATTAAAATAGATTTGTACTTAGATGATGTAAAAAAGGAAGAATTAAAAAAAGTTTGGGATAGGATGATGTAAGTAAAATATAATTTTGTATTATTCATATTTTTTATTATGAGGGATATGAAATATTGTTGATATAAGAAGGATGATTTATGTTGTTAACTATATTTAGAAATATGTATTTTTTGTTTGAAGATCCTTGGAAATGGCTGTAATGATGTAAAACAGTTGAAACGTTGGAAAGGGTATGATAAAATATTATACATATGTTCATTGGTAATTATAAAAATAAAGTTTCTTTGAAAAAAAAAAGAAAATTATGCGTTTGCTTATATATATTTTTGAAGTTACATATACATTTTAAAAGAAAAAGTAATTTAATTTGTTGTTGGTGAATAATGGTGTTTTATGGTGAACAATATATGGGAAAATTCATTAAGTAATAATACTCAATTATAGCAGTACTACTTTTGATATCTTTATTATTTTGATCTTCATAAATATTTCTCAAACATTGCAATCTATATAACTTCCCTGTTTTTTTGTTTTTTTTTAAAAAAAAACTGCTTTCTAATTATGATTTTTAATAAAATTGCGATGATTTGGATTGTTTGAAAGATATTTTTAAAAAGTTGCTTCTTAGTTTTTATTTTTGAAAAAAATAATAATTCCATAGAATCAGCATCCATTACAGTTAGATAGTCCTTCCCTTTGGCTAAGGACTAAACCTCTTTACAATTTTTTTTATACCTCAGCATATTGACACATATGATATCTTTACATTCGTGCTAGTAATAGCTAAATATTTATTCATCAACAATACTGGGTGGTTTTGTAATGCAGCTATGAGCTCAATATTCAATCTCAGAATCTACAAAACTGTTGTTATAAGCATATACATAAACATATGAGAAAATCAAATGTAATTATTGTTAGCATTAAGATAGATGTATTTTAAAACAAAATTATTATAAACTGTAGGACAAATAATTGAACTTTTTAATACATAAATTTAATTTTCTAATGGGAATCATTATTAGTGATAATTATTAATGCAACCAAAAGTTCTCTCTTTCTCTCTCTCTCTCTCTCTCTCTCTCTCTATATATATATATATATATATATATATATATATATATATATATATATATATATATATATATATATATATATATATATAATTTAAATGGAACCAAAGCACCTTTCATACATGTGCTATGAATTGTAAGAACTGTCCCATCAATAAATATTTTAAAAACATAGTGGTCTTCCATATTTAGAGCTTACTTTTAAATAAACCAAGATTCATTGATAGTTTGGTTAAGAGAATGTGGTATTATTAAACTGTCAAATCTTTAAATCAGTTTATTACTAGTAAACGTTCAAATAATCAATCCCAGAGAAAATAAAGTATCTTATTTTTACTCACTTGTGATAATGAATCACATTAGTTTAAATATATGTAAATATTAAAATTTATAGCATTTTTAGATATATATAAAATTTAGATGAAAGCAAACTACATATACTATGAATTGTTAGCACTCCCCATTAATAAATATCTTAAATCAGGGATGGCCATTCATATTTAGTTTACTTTTAAATAAACCCATATTCATTGACAGCAATGTTAATAGTGTGATATTATTAAACTGTCAGTATCACAGTCTACTGACAGCATGTTGGCTTATTTAAAAGTAAGCTCTAAATACAAGTGGCCATCTAATTTTTAAAAAATATTTATTGATGGAGAGTGCTAATAGTTTATAGCACATGTGAAATGTAGTTTGCTTCCATCTAAATTAAATATATATATCGAAAACATTATATAATATTTAAATATACATATATATGAGCAAAAAGTTTATCAAAATGTATGAAGTAACATCTAAATATTAATATTATTTTAAATGATGGCAGGAAAAAGCAAATTAGAACTTGTACTGATTAATTATTGCTTGGCTGTAGAACTCTTACCTAGTTATTCACTACTCATCTTTTTTAAAAAAATACTTGCATACATCTATCTATCTATATAATTTTCAGTGATTATTATTTGCAAATCAGAAACTGTGACATAATCCAACAAACTTCTAACTATACAGCTTTATACATTTTTAAAACACCATTAACTGAATAAATAATAAAATGAAAAAAAATATAAAACTGAAATATAAGACAAACATAAACTTTTACAAATCTTAGATAATAACATGAACTAAAAAAATAATTATAAATTCTGTAAGTGATAATAAATACTAAAAAAAAGTTTTCAAAAATTATGAATGCAATGAGTTATCAATTTTATCATTAAAAATAATCTCTGTTTGACAACAAAGGAACTACTTATAATTTATTATGATATCACTGAATAAAAAATGCAATCAATTTTCATTAATTCAACAGCTATAAACAACAAAATTTATTTTTGCTATTGAATTCCTCAGTATGATACAAAAATAAGGTGAAATGAGTCAAATACCTTTCCAATGGACTTTAACAGAGAAGTAGTAAAAAACAACAACATTATTTTAAGGCTTTCCAACTATTGGATGATGAGATTGAGCCAATTTTCATCATTTTATTTTCTAGTTAGGAATAACTAACTATCAATTTATTAACTAATAGTGGATGATTACCTAGTTTGGCTATAGGCTGGTTAGTTGAATAAAAGCCCTAAGCCTAATTAGAACTCAAACCTTACTCATAGCAAGTGAATACATTATTTGTGTACAATAAAGCCTTTTCTAATAAGTCATCATCACCATCAACCATTATCAATCCACTGCAGGATGAAGGTCTCTCCAAGTTCAATCCATCTTCTCTGATCTTTAGCTTCTCTTCTCCACATCACCCCTGCACACTTTCTTATTTCATCCATTCATCTCACATGTGATCTCTTTCTGGGTCTTTTACAATCTCTTGGAATCCAGTTTAACATTTCAATTGTCCATCTATTATCAACTCTTCTAGAAATATGTCCAGTCCAACTCCACTTCCGTCTTTTAATTTTTTCAATGAGGTCAGTAACACCTGTTTGTTCTCTTCCCCATATATTGCATTTTCGACCTCTTTTTGTTACTCCCAACATGCATCTCTCCATACTTCTTTGAGTGGTCTGAAATTTCTGTATTGCTCTTCTATTAAGTGTCCGAGTCTAATAAATAATATTGTATATTTGTACTCGTTGTTTGTGGTTACTGAAAAAAATAAATGTCAGAGATAGTAAATTCCTTTGAAATATGGATAGAAGAATTGGCAGAAAAATGTTTCCAATGTTTGCTAAAGATAAGGTTTATAAGTATTTATTTTTATTAAATGTAGCTGAGCGCTCTTCTAGCTTAGAAATCCAGATTCATAGCACGTGAGCTGGCTTGGTATACTGTGGTATTTATTAATGAATTACTAATTATTTAAATTATTTCTAAGCCAAAAGCACACTCAACTATATCTAATAAAAATAAATATATATAAGAAACCTTTTTAAAAACCAATGTTAGAAAGGTTTCAGCCAATTTATTACAAACAAGATTTAAGAAAAGGATAACAAATTTTACAATATAATTAGAACAATTAAATTTCCATTTGTTTTGGAAAATGTTGAATTTATATTAATAAAAAATATTGTATTATTTATAGAGTAAAAAACATACAAGTAAAATAAAATTTTAAAATGTTTATTATTACATTTAATCAAATGATAATTTTTTTAAAAAATTGTGAAGACCATTTGTATCTTGCAACTGAAAAAAATTCTATCTAATATATCCGTAAATAAAATCAATGCTAATAAATATATAGTGTTAAGAATACATAAACGTATTCAAGGAACAAGCAATTCAAGTTACATTCTTAAAGAACCTTTAATAAACCTGTAGCATCATCCATTTTATTATATTAATATCAAGTCAATAAAAGTTAATGCTAAAGAATGGCAAATTTTGCAATGACTTGTGAACTGTTGTAGTAAAATGTTTGGGAAAACTTGCTCCATGATTAACATTAAGCTTTTAAAAAAATCAAAATATTTTACTATTAAATTGTTCGATGCTCTGTGAATCATAATTTTTTAGATGTGCAGTGGCATAAAAAATATTTTAAGTCTGTATTATACTTATATACATAAGTGAATTTTCAATAATGTGAAGTTGCATTCATCTACAGCTTGCTATAAATTCTGAGCAGTAATTTTGTAAAAAATATCTCAGAACAATTTCTATATATGTGACAATGTTAAACATCTTCAAATTTCAAAATCCAACTAGTTGTGATTAAGATTTATAAATAGAAAATTCTGACTGTCATTTCTATGTCTGGTAATCCAAATCTCCACATCATCTGTCATCTGATAAACATAGATTTATTACATAAAATACATATATAATAAAAAGATAGATCTGGCACATAATTCTATGACTGATGACAAGTTTAGAAGAGGGCATAATGAGAATCAACAATATTTAATTGTAAACATCATCATTTTCAACAATTATCGATCCATTATAGAATGGTGGTCTCTCCAAGTTCAATCTACCTTCTCAAATATCTGTCTCTCTTCTCTACATCACCTCAACACACTGCCTTATTACACCCATCCATCTCACATTGGTTTTATTCTAATATCTTGGAATATAGTTTAAGATTTTAACTATTCATCTATTATTATTTCTACTAAAAATATGTCCAACTCAACTTCCATTTCAGTCTCTTAATTCTTTTAGTGAAGTCAATAACAACTGCTCATTCTCTCATCCATGTATTGCATTTTTAATTTCTTCTTGTCATTCCTAACATGCATCTCTCCATACTTCTTTGAGTGCTCTTTTATTAACTGTCCAAGTATCATATCCATAAGTCAAAACTGGTAAAATACATTTATTAAAAACCTTCCCTTTTAAACACATATGCATATTTTTTTAAAATATTGTTATTTTGATCAAAAGCACTCAAATCAAGCTTACCTCTATGATTAATGTTGTCCATTATGTTTCCATCTATAGTAATAATTTGTCCAAGGTATTTGTAGTTGTTAACTTCTAACTCTTCATTATCAATATTTATTTCCACCTTTTGAAAAAATGCAGTGAATATTACTTTAGTCTCATTAGCATTTATCTTTAATCCTATTATCATACTTTCATTTGATAACTCTTGCAACATTTGTTGAAGCTCTAAAGCATTAGTTGTAAAAACAACTACATTATTTGCAAAATGTAGATAACTTAAATAATCTTCATTTACTTTTACTCCCTTATTCACAAAATACTTCTTGCAGAACTGTTGTAAAATGTTTTGGAGATATGGAGTCATCCTGTCTTACACCCTTCTCAATGTTAATCTTCCTAGTATCAGTATGTAATCTAATTGTTGCTGCTGCATTTTTAAAAATATTCTTCAAATGTGACAATATCCTGGGTCTATATCTTGATGATCTAATGCTTCAATCACTGAAACAAACCATAAAATAAATACTTTTTTATAATCTAGAACTCCAAAGCATAATGGCAACTCATATTCATTGGTCTTTTCTATAACTTCTCTCAATACTTGAATATGAACCATTTGTACTAAAACCACTTTTAAATCAACTTGTTCTTTTGTTTGGATAAAATCCAAAGTTCACAGATGAGTTGTAATTATTTTGGTAAAAATTTTGTATAAAAGTGAGAAAACACTGATAGGTCTATATTTTCCAAAATCTTATTTATCATCTTTTTTTTTAAATATTAATATTTGTACTACATTCTTCCAATAATCTGGTACATCTTTATCATTTACACATTTGGTATATAACTATGCCAAATTTCTATTTATTTTTTCCCCTGCCTTTTTTAAAATATCAATTATAATTTCATCATTATGTGGAGCTTTTCTTTCTTCATAAACTTAATTGCATGTCTCAATTCTATATTTAAAATCCTATATAATAGTTATAGGAAATACTTTACTTTGTTATTTATTGCTATATAATTCTTGATAGAACTCTTCTACACATTTCATGATGTCATCTCTCTTTTTAGTAATAGTTCCATCTTTATTTCTTATTGCAGAAATAAATTTCTTGGTATGTCAGAAATAAGTTTCCTGCCAATACCAAGATGATGTTTTACACTCTTAAGATTTTTATTCTCTTCTATAGCTTTCCTTGCTAGTTCATTATTATACATTCTTATATCATTATCAACTCTTTTTTGCACCACTTTATAAAATTCAAGATATTCAATCCTTCTCAATGTATTATTTTTATATATTTTCATATTCATTCTTTTTTTCATAAATTGTCTTACCTCACAAGAAATTTTACTGGTCAATTGCTTTGGTACCAGGTATCTTTATAGTTTTTAAAAGTGTATCAGTTATCTTTCTATTGAATTGGTTCAAATTTGTATTATATTCAAAATGTGTTAATATTTGAAAACAATTTGCAAGTTCTAATTTAAATTCATTGGAAAGTTTCTGAAGATTAGGAATATCAAGTGTGAAAGCTTTTCTTAATAATTTTTTTCTGTCTAGTACTAATTGATGATAACATTCTGTGTTAAATTTATTAAAAACAGTACAATCTTGAAATACAAATTTTCTGTTAGACAAAACATAATACAATTGTGCTGTGTTCTTCATTTGGATGTTTCTCTTTTTCTGAAAACTCCACAAGTCTATGTCCTCTCTCATTTCTCTCATCATAACCAAATTTACCTACAACACGTTCCATTTTTTAATTGTTTACCAATTCTAGAATTAATTGTAAATATGCACACACACTTATATATACATTCACATGATTTATATAAAAAATAAAATAATATAAATTATCTCAGAATCTGTAATACAGCTTCAATCTGGAACATCAATATCAAAGTTATATTTCATTTCTACTTTTAAAAGAACTGAATTAGGTTTTTAATCATAAACACATACACGATTACTCACAGAACAATTAAGTTCAAAAATGTTACTGTGATTTTCAAAGAATCATTTTAAAAATAAACCTGAAAATACTGCCCACTTTCTTGTATCAATTCCAATATATTATCCTAAAAATGATTCTTTGAAAATCTGAATTGGGAATTATCACAGTAATATTTTTTGAATTTAATTTTTCCATGAATAAATTTATATTATCAGGATTATATGTTTGAAAAGTCATAAGATGGACTTGTTAAAATCATTAAGATCCTAACATAAATACTCATGGAATGAGATGCTATTACTATAATGAATATCAAATACAGAAATTGTGAACTTTACATATCATTAATTATTTCACCAGCTCTAGTTTGTCGAATATAAAGCCTGACCAAAGCATCCAGAATAAAGGCTAACTAACTTATATCCCACACCCACCCAGGTCTTAAATATTATGAAATTCAAAATAATGTAAAAACAGACATGACTATTAGCTCACAAACAACTTTCCATTTTATGTTTACAAAGTAAGATTAATTAATACTCCTTTTAAATGTAAAATGGAAAGCTGTTCTTTTGTGAACTATTAAAATCCTAACTCATTTATGTTCTTGTCATGGTTTGCATTATTACAAATTTTGTAATATTTAAGATTTCAGTGGCAGTAAGAAAGCAATTGTTTGACTTTTTCTGCACTTTATTCAGAATTTGCATTTGATGATGATAGTACTGTAGAAATAAATAATGGTAGGTATAGTTCATATGCTCTAAACATAATCATATCCATGGAACATGAACCAATAAGAATCTTTGGATGCATACAAGAAGATGCATATAAATCTCAATGCATTCAAATGTTTTTTCTTTACATTTATTTTTTATATAAAAATTTAAAGAAACACTACTCTTAAATATATCTATGATGAAAGTTACTATAAATTTAATATTAAGGTCACATTCACAGATTATTTTTTACTCATGCCTATTATTTCTTAGATTATTAAAAAATGTTTGAAGTTCATTTCAATATTTGCTATTAAGATATTAAAGACAGACACACCAACATGTATTCAAGCCAAAAATAATAAACTTTTTAATTCTTAATTTTTATAGTTATAATTTTTAGATAAAATTATACTAATTAGCAAAACATCACATTATGCATTGTTTATTAAAAATTTCTTTGTCCAAAAATCAAACATATAACTGAAGTCACTAAAATATTTGTTTGCTAATCTAGAGACAGATCTATATCTAAAACAGATAAGCTTAAATCCTTTACGCTACTGAAAATTTTAACTTAAATTAATGTAACATAGTCAAAATAGCTGCCAAATAGATATGTGCAATCCAAAAATCCACATTGACAAAGATCAACACACAGAAAGTAGTCAGGATTTTCATAGAACTACTATCTAGTAAAAAATGATCATGTTTACTTAGAAGCTAATTTGTATAAACATCTGATTATAATTAATAAAAAATTTTGATGATTTAGAATGGTGGAAGATTGGAAGACCATCGATCTCAAAGTCCATGAATCATGGTCAAAATTTATGAATTCTTAGGCAATAAAGCATATGATTGTCTTTGCCCCACATGGTTTGTGAAGTTATAGAGTAATAAATTCAGAAGCTAAAAATCTATAGACAATGGTTATAACTCTGTCACTTTTACAGCTCAAACTTCTTATGAATTCCTGATCAAACAATATTAGATTATTTAGCTCTAAATTTTTAGTGCAGTGGTAAAGTAGTAGAGTCAAGGTCAAAGTTCATGAATTGTGTCTCTGGTTCTATCACTCTTGATTTTTTAAATAATCAAATAGTTTATTGCTCAGAAGTACCTAAAAAGTTTAAAAACCAGAGGGTTACAATTCTACCATTCAATTATCATTGTATATAAAATTCACGTGAATGCTTGTCCATAAAGCTGTCATGTGACAAATTCACAACCAATTAAACAAAACTATTACATTTGACTATAATGTTGTCAAATTCACATTTAAAAAATAAAAATAAAAATTTAAATTTGTTTTTATAAATAAATAATTATATTGAACTAAACCATAATTTATACTGGAGCATATTATGCACAGAAAGTAATTTCACTCTTTATATTTAATAATCAGTAATTTTTATTAAGAAGCATATTTCATGCAAAGGAAGTGACTCCACCATTAATAAAGTTGTCCATAATGCTATCAAATTCATATATCAAATATAACAGGTATATTTAAAAATTTAAATTTAGCTTTATTAATTCCTAGCCGGGTACATTTCTGAACTGTACCAAACAGTCCAGGTTGTTTCAAACATTTTCTTTTTCAATTGTGAATTTCTCACATTTATTTATATGTTATTAAAATCTTTTATTTAATTTACATTGAAATTTAAAAAAAAATTGTTAAAGCAATCAATTAAAAAAACCAATGGCCTTTTCATATGCCAGTGCATCTGGTTGAGATATAATGATTGTAACTTGTGAATAAATCAGTCTAGACTCATCTTTAATAATTTATTAAGAACAACAATATATTATTCCTTAGTTGGTCAACCTTTAAAGTGAATAACTGCATTAATTAATCCATCTTCAAGCATAAATATATATAAAGATATGACATTTATTTAAAGTTCAATTCTGTGCAAATTATTTATTCTATTATATGCTTTGTCTAAAAGTCAAAATATATATTCACCCTATTTCAACTCATCTATAACTTTATAAATTATCCAAGCTTTTTTCCTTTCATTTTTGACAAATCCCAGAAAACATCTCCAAAGGATAACACTAACTCTCTATTTCCTTTTCGTTTCATAATTGATGCTAAAGCATATTTATCTATATATTCATCTCACTATTTCAACACTTCTAATTTTAATATATTTTCAAAATATATTTTAATTTTTCTCTATATCTTCAAAATTTTTAAATATTTTTAAAATCTTTAATTGTCTTTTTCCCCCTACTTCCCTTTTTATATATGGTTACAAAATAAAAAAAATAGATTACAAAATATCTATATAAATCACTCAACTTATTACATTTTAAATTTTTTAAAAAAGTTTGTAATTAAAAACAAACAAACAAATATAAATGAAATATGTAAACTTTTAAACAGCTAATGAATAAATTTAAATAATATAAATTTCATATTAATTATGAAAATAAATAAATTATATTAGTAACAGAATTTTGACAATAGAAAATAAAGAATAATCTTTTTGATTTAAAACAGTTAAAAGAAAATTATTCATCATATTTTTATTTATTTGAAAATATTTCCTGTAAATTAATATGCAATTAAAATAATATGGTCCACCTCATAATAACAATTAATGATTGATATATCATATTTAAAAAGGTTTATATAAGTAAGCAAAAATAATTTTTATTTAAAAATACTTGTAAATACATTTCAAATATTTAGACTTTTTAAAAAAATTAATTGAAAAGCAATTAAAATTTACTCTTAAAATTCTATTATACTTCAACATTATAAAAATAAAAAAATAACAACAAAGAAAATAAATAAAAATGATGAAATCTCCAATAAAATATTATATATGTTAATCTTTTAAAATAAATGTTAAAAAAAATTACTTACCATCATTAATCGGGCTCAACTGAGGAATCCCAATACGAACACATTTTTCATTTTCTGAATTATCTCCTTTGGGAAGTTCTTCACACTTTGGTAAAATTTGTTGACCAATTAATGAATGACTTTTAGCGATAACATATTCCGTTTTGCAAATATCATTTTCTAACATCTCACACTCATCTTTACATATATGTCGAGGTGTTGGAATTTTCTCATGTTCGTCACATAATGGAAATGCATAAAAACATAAAGATGGAATAGCATAATCAGCACATTTAACAGATAAATCATTTGATGTAGCTATAACAGTAAATGCTGCAGCCAATTTTTCTTCCGTGCGACCTTGCATATAAGGAGACGTCACATGAATACTTTTATTACCAACAAATTTTGAACAGGTAGCTCCGCGATATGGCTGACAAAATCCTCGCACATTTCGATTTGTATCAGTTTCTTCTTCATCATAGTCACTAAATAAAAATACCAAATTAAAATGAAATAAATATATTTTCTGTAAAAAATATTATTTTTAACAAAATTGTTAAAATAAATTTTACTTTAAATAATTTAATATACAAAAGAGTGAAATTAGTTTAATTCTACATATTTTTACAATAGCAATCAAAAGGGCATAGGACTTTACTGCTCAGGAGTTCATAGAACCTGTGAGCACAAGAACCGATCCTGAAACCTCCCAATCCCAAGTCAGATGCTCACCAACTGTGCCAACAGGGCTTACAATAGCAATACAAATTGAAAGAAATGAAAGATTTGACTAACTTTAGATACATGAAAATATTTTACATTATTATTTGTAATTTAGGATTGGATATAATTTTTGTTTTTAATAATGTAAAAACAAATATATCCAGTAATTAATATTACGGCAAGATACAGTTAAAAAAATATATATAAAAATATGATAAATAACGAAATCACTTAAAATGTTAAAACATTTGGCAAATACTTTCCTATGAAAAACACATTTTTTCTGTTATTAATCCTTTTTTAAAAAGATATTTAAATATAAATGAAAATTTAATTCTCTTTCACACAAAATTCAACTTGAATTAAATAAGTTTCATATGCGTGTGCAAAAATATAATTTGTGGATTCGTCCACAATGTGATTACTCCAAAGAGCAATTCTTTTCCACTATATCCTAGAACAATCACCATAAAACCAATGGGTAATAGCTGTTCTTCTTATTACTATTATAGCAATGCTATTTCAGTTTGACCTCATTTGCTGTCATTTGAATAGGTAGAATGGCTCAGTAACTATTGTTTAAAAGAGCCAAAATATTGTTATGATCTCACAATAAATCAGTAACTGTTTCTAAAATTATCACTAGTATTAGTTACTGAGCCACATTTATTAATTAGGAAATAATAGATGAACCTTTGTTAAAATATTTGTATTATAATAGTAATAACAAACAATTATGCAGATAAACAAACTTAGAATATGTATTCTTATCCTTCACTTGTAAAAAATCTTCTATATATATATTATAGCATGCTATGTTTGCATGTTTTTATAGAATTTATTATACTTAAATTTATTTATGAATCATTTTTAATAAATATATAATTGATAATTAAAATAAGTTTGAAGTTTTTTACTACTTCAATTGCATGAAATCAAGATTTCAAAAAATATACAACAGACTATCCAGTGTGTGATACAATTTATTAAATTTACCAATATTATATATTTTTAAAAAAGCAAATAGTTTTCTCTACTGGAAAAAGTCTTGTATTATGTTGTGAGATTTAAAAGATTATTTACCAGTATACTTTTATAAGAGTAAAAAACAAAACAAAACAAAAACAACACATCAAATATAAATTTTTATGACTACATTCAAAAAGCTATCCATTTTTACAAAACAACAAAGGAAATATTTATTTTTGTAATTATCAGAAAGTTTGTAATAATGACATTTTACTTATAGTTACATGTTAGACTATTTCCATCACATAGTATAAAATGTTAAATATTTTTAAAAAAATTCATCTAGATGATAAAAATGATCCAACATAGAATTATTTACATTGGTAATGTATTATTGAAAATCATTAAGAATAAAATGGTGTGTTTGTGTTGATTTAGTGATTGGGAAGATGCAATCTTTATATAGAATTCATTTGATTATTACTTATTTAGATCAATTCAACTCCTAATCTAAAACTGAAATGGAAAAAAACATCCCATAAAATGTTATCAATTATATTCCAATGTTCCTTAGAAAAATTAATGAATGAATCAAAGACTAATATAAATAAATGTTCCCCAATGTGAATTTCATTCCACTACAAACATTATTGATTTAAACACTATAAATAACTTTTCATTCGACATTAGATTATTTAAACCAGTAAATATCACATGATCACCATTCTTTATGCATTTACAAGCTGTTTACACAGAGACTAAACTCTCTACACAGTAATGCGACTCAGTCACAGCCAGAGTAATCAATGGATGCAGGAAGGTTTGTGTATATAATCCCTATCTAGTGCCTACTCATCCAATATCCCCAAACTAGTTTGTAACTTGTGGTGTTCATCAGTGAGGAGCCTCACTGATGAAATCCTCAAGTAGAAACTAGTCTGGGAATATTGGATGAGTAGGCACTAGAAGCCACAAGCTAGAAACTAGTCTGGACATATGAGATGCATAGGCACTAGATAAAGAGTTTATGCACAAGCCTCACTGATGAAAACCACAAGTTAGAAACTAGTCTGAACATATTAAATGAGTAGGCACTAGATAGGGATTTTATGCACAAACCTTCCTGCATCCATTGATTATTCTGGCTTACACTAAGTGGCATTATTGTATGGAAAGTTTAGCTGCTGTGCATTAAATTAATTACTGATAACTTTATATTGATTATCAATACTTCAAGATATATATATATATATATATATATATATAATATATATATATATAATATATATATATATATATATATTGTGCCCATTTCTATAGTTCAGTAATAGTTCATCACAGTCAATTACTAAAAATTTTAAATTTTAGAATATGTTCTTTTAATATGGTAATTATATTAAGTTAATTATGTTATAAAGTACAATTTGAAGCTAAAGAAAATATGTAATATATTAAATTATAGCAAATCATTTAAAAGTAGTTAAGTAAAGCTTAAAATATTGTTGCATATGGTTGTAAAAGCTGGCCATATTAAATAAAACAGCTATAAATATTAAAAGTATATTTAATAAATTCGATTTTAATAGTTTAAAAACTGATAAGTTAATAAATGCTATATTTAAATTTATAATCATATTTAATAGTCAAAATTAATATAGTATATTTTAAAAATAAACTTTATGATGGTGAAAATTGTATTTGATTCTATATTTTAAATTATTTTTTAAAATTTTTATAATTATTTTATATAATATAATAAAGTGTTGCAATTTTATAAATTTAGGCGAGAAATAGATTGAAAATCGGCTGTCTTAAATTTTATTAATCATGTGACTTTTAATGCATAGTTTCTCACACAAGCTTGTTAGAATATAATAACAAAGTTTGTGTATTATGGAATTGAATATAATGATTATCTATCATAGAAATGAATATTAAAATATTACATAGTTATTTCTAAACGTTTTAAATAGTGTTTTAAAAGACAAATACAGTTAATAAAAAATTAAATATTTTGTTTAAATAAAACTAGATAAATTGAATATTAAAAATGGAATAGGTTATTAAATATTATTTTAAAAGTTAATTTTGAAATATTTTAAAGTAATTTATCAAAGTAATAATCAATCTGAAAGTAATATTTTAAATAATATTTTTAAGTTTTACTACGTCATAATTTTTATTTTTGAAATTCAATTCTGTAAAAAATTGAAAATATGTAAATTTGTTCTCAAGCTAAAAGTAAGAATTAAACAATAGGATAAGGTATTCTTGCAAGGTATAAATACCAGAGACTAATAATGTACAAGGGAGTTTAATAATGTGTTAGTGGTAATTAATAACATGCCAATGTAGCTGAATAATATCAGAAGCTATAGAGGTGAAAAATCTTTAAAATTTTTATTATTTAGTCAATTTATAGTATTCTCTTATACTTGATTTATCGTAATTAATAGGATACTTTTATATTTTTTTAAAAGAGAGTTTAAAATACAATATATTTTGAACTTCATTTAAATGGATTGCTAATTTTTAAAAGTTACTTGCCAGTCGTATTTTATCTAAAATTTAACCAAAACTTCGCAATGAAACAAATGGATATACTAAGTAAACTGTATATAAATTATAATACTATGAAAATGCATAGTATATTCATTGATACCATTATATTAATGCTTAACTGGAGAACTGTTTTGGTACATGAAAAACACAGCTCGGACATTATACGGATGCAATGGAAAGCTAATTGCCATCTAAAAAAATTTGTGATGCATTATTTATAAACTTATCCAGGATTTTTAAAAATTGAATAAGATACTTATATCTTATGAATTATCATAAAATATAATAATGAAAGAAACAGAATGTTTAGTCCTTTTTGAAGGAAACATTTTTTTAAAAAAATATATTTTACAAGAATTAAAAAAGAGCTTACAGAGATTTTGTTTAAGGAGTTGTGATATTAAAAACTTCTAGTCTCAGAAATATTTAAAATGCATCTTTAGAAGTATTTATTTTTGAAGCGCTTTATCAAGGATGGAAACCTATATAAAAGAATGAACACATAATAGTTGATTAAAAATGAATCCATGGAAATATTGGGGAAAAGTTTACCAAATATTTTTTAAAGTTAAATTATCTAAGAAGCTTCACAGGATTAGTTAGCATAATGAATCTTTAATAATAATTATTTAAAACAGTAAAACCAAGGATTATTGTTTTATAAAATTTACTAAAATGAATTAACAAGGATTTTATTATATTTTTTAAGATTTAAAGACGTCGAATTATTTTTTTTACTATTGTTTTAAAAAATTGCTCGCCAAACACCCTCAACAGATTGTTCTTGTTCATCATCATAGCAACGGAGCGGGGGGAAAACGCTATTGAAGAATAATGCATTTTTAGGAAGAACATTTAAAAAAAAAAAAACTAGAGAAAATAATAAGCTTTATGAACTCTATCAAGGACTTTTATCAAGTAAAGAATTAATGAAGAAATAAGTAATTATAGTCTTGGATTTTTTTTTTTTTTTACTAACTTAGTTTAAATGTAAATTTTCTATTTTTTTTTATAAGATTAGGAAAACATAAAATCATTAATTTATTAATATTAAAATTTTATAATATAATAATCTAATAATTTATATAAGAATATTTTAAGAGAAAATGTATGGATGTATATTTTCTTTGTGTATGCGATGTTCTATATCCAAGGGATGGAAGAAGCCTACTGGCAATGATGACCAGATAAAGGATATTTGGTAATAGTAATTAATATTAATAATTTTATAGTGTATATTGTTTGTTTTCTTTAGATCATCTATGGTTAGTAAGAATGAAGTGTAAAAGTTTTAATTATATGTAACGCATTTCATACAACATTTTAAAAAACATGAGATAGGATTGATTTGAAAATATGCATACGACGATTTTTTTTATATTAATGATATAATCCAACATAATAACCAATAATTATGTGATTCTTTTAAAACTTTTCATGTTATTGGATATTCAAATATTGTCTAGTTAGATTGTATATGATTAAACATACAGAATGATGAAGTAGACAAACTTTTCTTGTGGAACAATAAAATTGTTTTAAACTATCAGTGAATTTTATTTAGTTTTGTAAATGCAGATAGTTATTTATCGATGTAAGAAGTGGAAAATCTTGAGAAATAATGTTGAGATAGTGGCTTAGAAGAACTTAGTGAACAGGAAACCAAGATGAGGTTTTAAGAAATAGGATGTTATAAGGAATGTGAATAATATTTAGTCTTTGTGTGGATATCAGCATAGTTAACAAAGCCCTATGACTGGTACTCATTTTATTTGGACAGGGTTTTATGTTTCTTCAAATATTTGATGTTCTAATAAAGCTGAAGAAATAGCTTTAACATTGTTCATGTATTAGAGGTTATTAGACAGGTAAAGGTCATACCTCTTTCTTGTAATGCACTGTGCCATGTTTTTGAGATATATTATGAGTGATACTCTAGATTTCTTCCTTAAATCCTATACATCTATTTGGCTATCTTTATTTCATGTAACTGCATCGTTTAGTAAGATATTTTGAAAAGAAATGGTAAATAATTTAGAGCTTAGGTTATGCTGTCGTTTTGTATAAGATTGGTTTATTTGCTTATAAGGAACAGAATTTTATAACTTGAAATTGAAGGTCCAGTGAATCCTAAAGGAAAGGAAAGAATCATAGAATATATTTTGAATTTTATTTTGGAAATGAAATATAACTTTTAAAATAGAGTATCTAAACAAAAACATTTTCTTTAAAATGTTAATTATTTTTGAATGCTTTATTATTATTTTTGGAGAAAAATAAGTATTGCATATTTTTAAAATACAATAATATACAATAAATGTAAGGAATACGCATAGTATATTTTTGTTTATTGAATAACAGGAATATATTGATTATTACACTTATATCATACTAAAGTAAGGCTAAATAAGAATATATTATGATTAGTAAACATCATGTGATAAAACACTAAAATTTAGTACTGAATTTTGGATGAATATTTTATGTAACATCTTTGACTTTGCAAGATGAAATTTTTTTTAATATTTTGAGAAATCCATACTCACTATAAAGTTAATTTTGT
Source organism: Epiperipatus broadwayi (assembly GCA_028023455.1). Classification (NCBI taxonomy): domain Eukaryota; kingdom Metazoa; phylum Onychophora; class Udeonychophora; order Euonychophora; family Peripatidae; genus Epiperipatus; species Epiperipatus broadwayi. Next base: position 4,196,262 of record JAQFVV010012452.1, on the reverse strand, counting down.
TTTCTGTAGAATGTTTTCCTATGAATGTCTTAAAAATAAGATAGTTTAATAATATTAAGGATGAAATATTTTGCTAATAAAATAAGTAAATATATTTGCAATAAGTTAACCATAACGAGAAACTAAATGGTAACATTTTTTTATTTTGTCTTAAGTCTAAATAAAGATATAACTAAACTATAAATTATTTTTTATAACCTAGTAGATAAAAATGTAAGAATAAGATAAGGATATCCACTGTAAATAGTGTACATAAATTGTTTATTTTATTTTGTTGTTGTTAATAAACTTTGTTAAAATTTGTTTTTTAAAATTTTTGTGTCTGGATTGTTTATTTCTCCACTTCACTGCATGAAATCACGATATATTCATAACAATTGAAACAAATATATAATTTTGCACAAAAAGATAAATAGAGAATTATTTAAGAATTTAAATATTTATTGGTATTCTTTTAATTTAGTAATTATAATTTTACATTGTTTTATTGGTCATAAATCAGTTATCACAATAGTATAATGAATTATATGCTATCAGTTGCCACACATCCTTTGTTTATCAGATTATCATATGCTACCACATATTTATTATATCATTACACGAAGATAAAAGATTATATTATATTATTTTATTTTATTATGAAAATAAAATATAATGAAAAGAAAAGATATACAGAATTAGTTAAACAATGAAGAATATTATTATTATTTTATTATTATTAATTTAGTAGTAGATTATGACATAAAATTCCCTTCTCATATTTTACTATTGTAATTTTTATTAACTTAGAATAAACTTTATGAACCTGAGATTTTATTAAGCTAAATTATTACAAATAGGAGATTAAAATTTAATTATTAGTTTAATCTTAGTGCGTAGAATTTATTAAAGTCGTAAGAATAATAAGAGTTTGTTATTTGAAATAGTAATAAGGGGGGATAGTGTTCTTATGCCATTGAGGTAGTATCCTGTAGGATATTGGCTCAATGTAATCTATCTTGTCACCTGCATTTTCACTTCAAGTCTCATGAAGATATTAAATATTTGTTTAATTTATTTTATAAACTGAACCTTATTCGTATTTTAAATTTGAGCTAGTGAAACATTTTAATTTTAATGCTGAATATTTCATTTATTAATTATTAACTGAGCTAGAACCCGTTTTACTTTATATTATATACTATTCTGGAAGTGAAGATGCACAAGACTAGGTTAGAATATATATATATATATATATATATAACCTAGTATATATATATATATATATATATATATATATAAAGTGCTATAGAAACAATCAATATCCTTGCACCACAGGCTATTAATTGTGTCTTTTTTTAAATTCCATAGCAAACTTATAGACTTCTTATATTTTTTTTTCCTCATATGTCATAGCATATGCCGAGACGCAAACCCACAACCGTCTGCAACCAATTACTTGCTTGCATGGCAGCTGCGATACCTCTCGGCTAACAACGCAAGACTACTTCTTATATTTTAGTGGCATAATAACAAATTTAAAATATAGAAAAAATTGTTACTGTGGTGCATCTTAATTTGATAAGTAATTTGCATTCACTATAAGATATAAATAATGCATCATTATGAGATATATTAAAAGAAATAATGCATCATACACCACTCATAGGTTACAATTAAACATGCCTTAACAGTAGCAATTAAAATCATATCACTGAAGATCTACCATCTACTGATAGTTTCTGGCTATTGGCTTTTATCATTGAAAAGCACTGTTTTGTAATCACTTCCATAAGTAAAATTTCGCTATTCAATATAATGATTTAAAAATATTGAAAGACTTTAAGGTTTTGAATTAAGCAATATAACGTTTACATATGACTGACATTAGATTGAAAACTATATTTTAGTAACCTTGATTATATAAAATAACTATAGGCACTTTTGATTTTTTTGGACAAAGAATAATATACTAAAATATTATTGCAAACTAAAATATTAATGTTTATAATTGGGTATTTATTTATCTAGCAAAAAGATAAAGTAAAAAAACAAAACAAAAACATTACAACCCTCATCATTTCATGTTATCTAGTCTTGTGAATACTTTTTTATTTTTTCCATTGATTTCTTAGGCAAATTTCTGAATGCGACCTATATACAATTTAAATATAAGGGTAGCAATAAAATAAATGTACCATATATGAACTAATACTAATAACATATAAACAATCTAACCAATAAATTTGTAATATATATATTTCAAAATAAGTTAATTAAACCAAACTCAGAATGAAATTAAATTAGTCAAGAATTATGGGAAATGTATTTAGTATATATTTGTTGTTATATTTGTATTTCTTTGCTAATGAGATTGGCTATGTAAATTTTTTTAATTCTTTAATATTTTTGGGCTAGTTTCATTTAATTCTGAATTTGGTGTAATTGACTTATTTTTATTGACATATGACACTTAAATTTTAAAATAGTATGTTTATGCATTTCAATCAAAACATTTCACTATCAAACAAATAAAGCTTATATATATACACCCGGGTCTCGTTTTATGCGTATTTATTTAATGCGATTTTGAAGTTATGCGATTCATGTTTCTTCTTAATATCTTTGGATGCGTTTTTCTTTTATGTGATAACAGTTATTAGATCAGAAGTGAAGCTCCAATAATGTGCTATTATTTTAAATATTATAAATTTCACGCACTCACATCATATTTAAAGTAATAGCGCATTATCAGAGTTCGACTTCCATCTAATAATTTCAATACTTTCAGTGCTTTATAATAATACTGTAATAGATTTTATGCAATAAAGAAGTTCATAATTCACTTAAAATCAGGATTTCCCCATTTTATATTCACACATTAAATTTTACAAGATTATAATGTAAATCTGTTCAAGCATTATAGATGCATATACTATGTATGTCGTTGTTTTTTGCATTTTAAATCATGTTCTATTTTTGCTTTTTAAAAAAAGAATACGTAATCAATTAATCATTTAGTATCTACAAGTAATAAATTTTACAAGACTATAATGTAAATCTGTTCAAACGTTATAGATGAAAAATACTATGCATATTGTTGTTTTTGCATTTTAAATCACATTTTATTTTTGCTATTTAAAAAAAGAGTACATAATCAATTAATTATTCAGTGTCCACAAGTTTATTTTTAAAAGGTGAGTAACAGCAGTGGGCACAATTAAATTTGACAATTAAAATCTGATTTTTAATTGTAATTAACAATTTAAAAATTGCATAACGTGTTCTGAAATTAATGTGATGTGAAACGATGAAATTTGATTTTTAAATGGAATTGAAAATTAAAAAATTAAAGACAAAAATAAGAATTTAATTTTTAATTGTTAGTTTTAATTAAATTTTGCCCAACAGTGGTGAGTCGGTGTCTTTTTATTATTTTAAGTCTAAGTTCTTATTTTTATTTTAAACTTTTAGTTTACCCTAATGGAAAAAAAAAACATCCAAGAAAATGAATTTCTTTGGAAACAAAAATTTCAAATTTAGATCACTTAGTGAAATGGGAAGGATCAACAGCAATTGGAAAACATTTTAGTTGTATTTCCTATTGACTTTGTTTAAGGAGAAGCTTACTTCACATCACATCACATCGAATCTGATGTCTCAAATAGCGATAATGATTAAAATACCATACATGTATAAAAATTGTAAATTACGCATAAAAATATAATGTTTTGAATAAAATTAAATACTGTAGTTAATAAAAAAAGTTTGCCTTGTATCAATTTTTTTAAAATTTGAAATTTTTTATTGTCATATTTTTTTTATGTGAAATTTAAAGTAATTTTACATTGTTGCTTTGCTTTTATGCAATTTTTGAAATCCCCCATTTTTCAAGTTAAGTTAAGTCTATTTTTGTGTGATTTCTTTTGTGCACAGTTTTTTGAGAAACCTATCTACCATATAAACTGAGACCCAGGTGTATAATGCTTACTTTTAAAATAATGTATATTGACAATTGTATGTATACACTACTGTTATAAATATTTCTGTTTCATTGAAAAATGAAATAAAATAAATCAGGATAAGTGTCTCTCTATAAATATGAATCTTAGAATTTTTCCAGTTTTTATGCAAAATATTTTTTTAAAAGTTATTGAGTTAATAAGTTTATTCATATATACATATAGTAATCTATTCTTAGATAGATATATAGTACTATTTACTTATATATTACTACCAATTTTCTTATAGCAATCTTGTATGTGATGTGTTTACGCATAAGTCTATCATATTAATTTTAGATTTTTTCATTCAGTTTTAATAAACCCAGATAAGCACCATTATTAAACAAGAGTCTATATATATATAAAAGCATGTGCATATATTCAAATACATTATAATAAATATAATTTATGTCATATTTACAAACAAAACATTACATGATAATATATCTATTCTTTTTGAAACTCTTGGATAACATAAAAAAGATAATTGTGAATACATCTGACTGACATTGATTAATCCAACTTAAAAAGATGGCTTTGAAGTAGAGTAAATTAATATTCCAAAATCAAACAAACAAACAAACATATATTTACAGACAACATTTGATATATTCTAAAAATCATAGCACTCAGCAAATAACTTAAAAAAAAAAATTAAGATACAAATTCAAAAGTGATAATCTGTCAACTGTTATTTCAGCATCTCCACTAATTTGGACAAAATTATAAAAAGGAATCGCAAATTTGCAACACTACTAGATTTTAATATTATAGCATGAGTTTATGATCAATTTCTACATTTTAAAATAGTAAATAAAAGATGAAATAAAAAAACAAAAAAACAAATAATTACTAACTTTTTAAAAATATATTTCCTTACTGTTTTGTAAATGTTATTAAAACAAGCTAGTAAAAAGATGATTTTGGTAAAAAGCATAAGAAAGAAAGCAAACAAGAAAGAAAGAAAACAAGATAGAAAGCAAGCAAACAAGAAGGAAAGCAAATAAAAAAGCAGAAACAAAGCATGAAAGCAAGTAAAAAAGAAGAAAGAATGAAAGAAGATAAATTTTAATTGCTAAGTATCAAAGAGCTGATATGAATGTTATTACTGACTAAATTATTTTAATTATAAAGATACAATAAAAATATAAAACTATATCCAAAAGATATTGTTATTTAATATCTTTTTAATTTTTTTTTTTTTATATATCAAACCACGTTATTTTAAAGATATGAGATCAACATTGACAATAGTGAGAGAGTTAAAAGCTAAAATGCTGATTTATTCTGGTAATGTATTAAAATCTAAAAGACCAAGAGTGCTGAATTATCAATGTTCAATTTCTATAATAAAACAAAGAATAATATTTAGGAAAATTTTACAAATTAATAGCAAATCACTTAACTATTTAATCCACCATTTTATTTTAAGTGAGAGAACGGGCTTTTCTAATTCCTTCAGATCAAATAGTTCAACTAATTTTGAAGAATCAAAAAATACAAAAAAACTAATTTTCCACTTTCAGTCGTTAGCTAATAAAGTATTTACTAATTAGGGCATCTATTATTTTTAATCATTTAAATTCTTCTAATATAAAAAAAAATATGCAAATAATACATGCTTTATAAATATTTAAAATTTGCATTTATACTATAAATATGATTATCAAAATAAAATCCCTTAAAACTAAAAAAAAATGTATAGATTTGATTTTATATTTTGCAAATGAGCAATTTTGCTTAGTGTTAAGATTGAAAGATAAAAGTTTCTGAATTGATTCAAAGTTAGATATTGAAAGATGTATATAGTTATGTAGAAAAGAAGTGTGTAGATAAATAAAGTTTACTACAGAAACTAATTACCCCATAACATTTACATAATTATTCCCTAGCAAAATTTACAAGAAATAGACTAAACTTAAATTAGTTATAATTGAAATACAGGCTTATTATCTACCTGTATCAATATATGTAATATATAGAGTAATATAGGGTATATATGGTTTGGCATGAAATACGTATATTAGTGATTATTTATCTTTTCAACATATATGTGTTCAAATGTATCAGTGTTATGAGATAAAGTGGAGATTGGTAGGTCGTGTAAAAGTCTGTGCTCATATACCCTATATATTAAATTAGTTATATAACTAACTATATATATGCAGAACTCACACAGTAAAAAGCAGCAGCAAGCATAAAGAGCGTGGAAAATCAGATGTAGATTTTCTTATTCTCAAGTAATGTGTATACAAAAAATATATACACTACTAAAGATGTTTAAGTTATAGGATGTCTCCTGAAAGCTTATTGTTTAATTCACTTATATATATATTGAACCGGGTGGGAGTTAGATCGAATCAAAAAAAAAGTATAGAATAAAATGTTTTTACTTTTTAATAAAAAACAAAATTGTGAAAACATTGTTGACTTCCTTTATATATAAAATAAGACAAATTATTTATTATAAATTTGATGTACTCCAGCTGCAATTTAGTATTGCACTGCACTGGCCCCTCAGGCAGAGAAAAATACCCAGAGGATACTTATAGCTAAACCAAAATTATACAAGATATAATTTACAGCTACCTTTCCAAGCTACAGAACTTCTTCTGTTGCTGAATTCAAACTCTGTCATTCAAAGCACTTTATTTCTTTTGAAGTAAACTTCAGGTGCCAGTTAATTACAAGAAGTATCTAACATGCTCTGGATGATAGCCACTAAATTCAGCCCCTGATAAATCCCAACTAGCTCAATCAAAAAAGTAATACAATAAACTAGTTTAATTACTGGGTATTAGTAAAAAAATCGATGACAAATACTAATTTCCAAAAAATAATTTATTTTAAATACTTTAAAATTAATTAGAGAACTCATTCATCCCTTTCTTGAATAAACTAATAATTACATATAATATCCTGGGCACACACATTATAACAAACATAGAACATTAAATACATAAGCATTAAAACATAATATATCATGCACATACATTTTTCCATAAGCTATTTGTTTATATGATTGGGAAAGTTCTGGGAATATTTGCTGCTTATACTAACTGCACATACATAATTCTTTTATGCTAGTTAAGAGTTGTTCTGTTGACTCTGGATATTTCAAAGAATGCTATGGTTACAATAATAAATTACTGAATCAATAGGAATGGGAATAAAGAATAATTAATATTACCTATAGGTTTTTTGAGATACACATTCCTCTGGATAGACAGCTGATTCCTTCTCCCGTGTGAAGCATGTTGTACCAACTGGTTGGGATTTGTTTTGCTGATGAATTTGGTTCCTGGCTGCATTTCAGTCCATCAGACAAATTTTCGAACGGCTCAGGTTGTTAGATATTCATTGCATCTAATTAGAGGTCTTCAGATATTCTAGAGCAGTCAGAGACTGGAGTACAGTGGCATACTTCTTCTGATTAGCAATGCATGTTTTTCTTGGCATTCACAAAAATATATGTTTTATTTGCACAGACTGGAATAATACTGCTAAAAGATGATCTCATCTTTTTTTAATTTTAAACCTTTACTTAGTTATCCCCCCCATTTTAATTGTTTTCTTATTTTTCTTCTTTTTTTTTAAAACTTAGTACACTTCTAAGAGTAATTATGCAGCTTTCTTCATTTTCCTTCTGACAATATATGCCGGGTTTTTACAACAAATTTAAACAACACTTCTTTTAAAACTTTTAATCTTAAAATTTTATTATAAAATTTGTAATGCTTAAATAGTGGTACAATATATATATATTTAGTTATGAGTAAAATAAATTCGCATTTATTTTATGTTTTTTATTTAACTGTGACTCAGCTAGTATGCATATGCCTCTGGCATACACAGCATATACAAATAAAAAAAATCTGTTTGGTCATTTGACCTGTCATTTTGGAGCTTGACTAACAAATGAACTGCCAAGTAACTAACTATATAATTTGATTTTTTTTATTTCTCAAATTTTCTAAAACAATATGGATTTTTTAAATAACTAACTATAATCATTGTTTACTATAAAATTGATGATCAGGATCAATTCTTGAGAATACAATACATACATAAAATAAATCTAAATAAAGTTAGCAAGTAATATGAAAATATATATAAATTTTATATGAACTCATGCACAATTCTTATTTTTATCATGCTTGTATGTATAGATTTTTATTTATTTATAACATAATTGACTTTCTTTAAACTTTAATGCCATATTAAGAGGTACTTAAATTTTTTGTGAATGCCAAACCTTTTTATTTTAAAAATAATTTAATTTATTTTAAGTAGCAATTCTAATTCAATCTTAAATGGAAATCAATTAACATAAAGTTGTAAGTTAATTAATATATACAATGCATTTAGAATTAAATAAAAAGAAAACTAAATAAAGATCAGTAAATTAATAAATCTAATTGACATGAGTGCCATGTTTCTATTTTATATTTTAATCACTTATTTTTGTCCCAACAGAAAAAAAAAATTCAATTGCTACAAATATAAAAACTAAGAACTTTTTTTGAAAGAAAAAAATTGGGGAAAGAGAAAAAATTATCATCTGTTGTGACATTTCTAACAAAACCTCTATATAGATTTCATTGGAAAAAAATAAAATAATTAATACATTTTTTTTTCAGATTATGTATAAATAATAGTTGTTAAATAAATTAAATATTTGATTAAGCTTCCTGAAGGATATGTATGTTTAAGAGGGGGGTGGGATAGTAAAAGGTGTTGCTGAATTATTATAAAAATAGCAATATCTTAATCTGGAAATGGTTGGAAATAAAAAATACTAGATTAATGATATTTGCCATATATTAAATTATGGATTTGTGTAAATTTTGGTATTTTCTTATTGCATTTTGTAATAAAGGTTTGTTTTATTATAATTAATATTTAAAATCAAAACAAAACAACAAAAAATCACACATATATTAGAACAGATTTATATTTTTATGACAACTTTTTCTTTAATTTTAGAAATTTGTAAAAAGTAAATATCAATAGATTTAATATTTATCAATATAAACAATATCTTACGGTGAAAAAGTCTAAAAGGATAACAAAATCTGCCTTTATTCAGATTTTTTTTTTCATATGTCATAGCCTCGTCCGGGAGGTTAACCTGCAACAACCATCTGCAACCAACTTGCAAGGCGGCTGTGCTGACTTCTCGGTTAACAACGCTTGACTAACCTTTATTCAGATTTAAATAGATTTTATAGATGTTTGGTTACAATTATTTATAGATGTTTTAGAGAAATAGCAGTCTATAAATTGATTTAGTTTTCAATTATATGAAGATAAAGCATTTTCTCAGCACCTGCAGGAATATAACCTTTTTTTATATTAAGTGATGAAGGATGCATTATATCACAATCAGTGCATCAACACTTCTTTAAACAAACTCAAACTAAACAATACTCTCTAGTTAAAAATTATTAAAAACCTGCAAACAGTAATTGGCTAGACATTTTTTAGTGGTTTTAAACTTCCAGTTTTGGGCAAAGTGATTAGATATGCTAACCATTACAAAATATACCTAATTATTTAAGACAATTTTTTTTAAAAAAAAAAAAAGAATATAATTCTGAGAAAAATATTTACAATTCTTTATGAAAGTTGAAACAAAAATATATTAAAATTTGAAAATGTTAATTAAGATTAAATATTATTTTGTGAAATCCTTGACTGTAATCTAATTCAACTTTGCATTGAATTTAATACTTGAAATCAATTATTAACTATAAAAAAATTACGCAAAGACCCATTACTCTCCCCAAAATATATATATTTATTAAAATTTAAATGGTAATTACCTATTTGATCTGCTGCCCATGTTTGTGACAACAGAATGTTATATTAAAAAGTCACAACTATCTGTTTTTTATTTAGCATCTTAATGTGTTTGTGTACAAATTTAAACTCCCAGATAATTCAGACATTGAACAATTTACTACACAATAGGGAAATTCACATATCACTCAATGGAGTATATACAACCAGTTTTACTCCGAATACTTCAATTCCACAAGGATCTCCACTCAGTGCTCTCCTGTTTGCCTGCTACATCAATCCACTTCTTAAAGACATTGAAGATAACCCACCTGGAGTATATATACCCAGACTCAAAAGAGCGATCAAAGCAATCGCTTACATGGATGATGTCTTGATCATTCTGCCAACTCAGAAATATCTAAACACACTATATGAAATATTAAACAAATATACAAATCTATCAGACCTAAAAATAAATACAAGAAAATCCACAGCTTGGTCTATCCTATCTGGAAAAAAAATCAAATCGCGCTTCCAAGCTGAACCACAGAAATTTCTGGGATTTAATATTTCAAAATCGCAATCAGCAATGTCTAAAGAACTTCAGGCAAAAATCCTCCAGTCCACAGACCAGATCACTAAGACCCTCTCAAAGGTATACCTTTCACTCTATGGTAAGGTTTCACTGCTAAATATAAAGATTTACAGCAAAATTGCGTACTACCTGCCAATGATGAATGCAAATAAAACATTCATCAAGAAAATTGAGCAATATTGCTCAAGATTACTATGGAAAGGACAAACTGTTTCCATCAGCATGAGAAACATGCAGGAAAACAAAAGATTAAATGGAATGTCACTACATTCCATCACTTCAATTAACTATCAGAAATCACACACTCTGATATATAATCTAGTCCAAAAGTATGGCCATGACCAGATCACTGAATTCATAATTCCTACCGACACCCCCCCCCCAAAAAAAAAATTAAGCTAGCTTGACCATCTAATCCTGTCAACAATGCAACAAAATACAAATGCCCATAACAACTATCAAAGCAAGATCAAGCTATGGGATGCCCATCACATCCTAAAACAAAATAATCAAATCTCTACTACAAGATTAGGAATAACTAATCACAAGCTGATTACCCTATTCAAGTATTGGGCTCTAGAACCAAAATACTTAGATTACTTACTTAAAATTAATCTGGATGCCATGCCGGTCAACTGGTTCCTCAGATATAAAAGATCTATCACCAAAGTCCAATCAATTTGCCACAGCTGTGGCAGGGATGAGGAAACATTTGACCACATAATTAAAACATGCATGGGTCTAGGTAATATTAAAACAATAATATTTAACAATTCAAAGATAGACTACTACAAAATACTTAATATAAAAGAATGCATTCATGGAAGAGATATTCCTACAATCAGGCTGTCAATTTTCATCACCTATGCCATTTGGATTGTAAGGTGCAAGGCACAATACCAACATCCCAAGCCAGATGAAAACTCATTATTTATTCAGAGCATAGAGAAAATTAAACAAAGAGACAAAACTCTTGCCACAACATTCATTTTTCAAGAGACATGGAAGCTATATCAGACTCTCTAATAAAGTTAACAAAGAACTTAACCACTAAATACCTAACCCTGTTTAACTCAATAATGTTAGTTCCATAACTCATCTCCATATTTGTAATATATCATCCATATTAATTAGTTTAATAAATGTTTTGAGATAAATTTAAACTTTTTGTATTGTTAAAATTTTGACTTTTAAATAAAGCATTCTGCTACTGCACCCCCCTCTATTGAAGAAAAATACAGCATTTTGTTATCACAAACACGGACAGCAGGTCTAATACATAAGAACCATTTAAATTGATAAATTCATAAGTTATTATCATAACTGATTATGTAAACAAGAATTAGATAGCAAATAAACAAATAATACGATTTTTTTGTCCTTTTTGAAAGCTGAAATATATGATGCATGAATATCAAAAGTATTCTGATAAAAAATACAGGCTAAAACTATATTTAGACATTTACATTAATTCAATCAATATCCCTCACTTCTAGATTTGTTTACATAAGTACGACTAATAATTAGATATCAGATTTCATTTCCAAACAATTTCTTATTTGGGGGTACATTGATTGCTCACGCTTACATGAATGGCAATAGAATAAAATGATGCAGAATAACTTATGCTGTTATTGTAAATGATAAACATCATATAAGCGAGTCACTAATCTTTATAAGAATGAAAATGATTTACCTAATGTTAGCATGTTTTTGCACATAATAAATCAATGAAAAGAAAAGAAGTTCTAATTCTTCAATGAAAATGAATTTGATCAGAAATCAAAGGTTCCAAGTCATTTTTTTAAAATATTTTAATTTGATAATTACTATAATACATTGTTGTATTTAAATTAAAACAACATATAAAACAATCCTTCAGATTCTGAAGATATTATATAATTAGTGAAAATAACAGATTCATTAGCTATAAGAATAATAATTAACAAACAAAAAAAAAGGCAATAAAATAACAAATTAGGTACAAATTTGATAGTATTTTATCTAACCTAATTAACAGAGAAAAAAAACTGTTTTGTTTTAAATCATCCCTGCAGGGTAAATATAAAACCATTTTCTGCTCAGTGAATTAAAAAAATTAATTCAGCAATCAACTAATTGATACATTTGTTAACATTTTTAACATTTCATAAAAAAACCTAAGGCAGTTTATACATTTTAAATGGTCATATTTGTATTACATTTGGAACAGAATAAAAAAAAAAGTAATCACAAAAAGTTTGTTGGCTACTGAAATTTTTTTTTTTTTAAAAAAAATAAACAAATCCTAATTCATAACAAACTAACAAAAATGAAATTAACTTAAATAAATTGTTACTGTTACATTTAGGGAATATAAAATAGGCTGCAATTTGTGACAAAATTACATTTTTGTTACCATTAATAAAGTTTTTGAAAATTTTGAATGTTATAAAAATAATAATTTGCATAAAAATAATGAAGATTTAGATGCAGTTATCAATCAAGGAATCAATTAAATCATTCATGGAATACTGCAAAACATAAAACAGCAACCATTCACTTTATTTAAGCAGTACTTAAATATATTCAAATGTTTATTAAATTCTTTAAAGTTCTAGTAAAATTCAGTTTATATCATCTATATTGCAAACAGCTTTATCCAACTGTCTTTAGCAGAAGAAAATGGAATCCTTTCTATCTGCTTCCTATTATTAAATAAATGTGGTTATTGATATTCAGTTAAGCATCTATGAGGAATTAGAAATTTGAAAGAATATTAAAAAAATATATATATTCTACTTTGTGAAGATTGCTTTAAGGCTCTAGACAATCAACCTTAAATAATATTTATATTAAATAAAGTAGAATTTTGAAAATGTCATTACCTATAACTTGCTATGTTTATAAATTCTAAAACAACTATGTAGAAGTGATTCCATTTTTGTCTCTAAAGGCAGTTGGCCATAGTGCAAAACAGATGATAAATTTGATTTAAAAATTAAAAAAAAGATATGCTTAAAGTTTATATTGGCTTCTCAAATTAAATAATATAAAGCACTAGTTTTTTGTTATATATATATATAACAAAAAACTAGTGCTTTATTAATCATTAATACAAGCGATAGCAGGTTTTTACGTATATAAAATTTGTTTTGTTTTTCTTAAATGTACCTTTAAAGTTTTCTTGCAATGATATAGATTGCAGAAGCTTTGACTATGTGGAGAAACTGAACTGATATCAGACCCATATAGCTATCTAGTTTGATAGGCTGAGTTTGAAGACATTTAGGTGTCTAAAAAATTCATGCTTGCAAACTGATAGAAACGTTTTGCATAAACACTTGGAGTTAATATTTAGGTCTAGTTTCTAACTCCTATCCCTTCACTGATGAGAGCAAATCAGCTTGAAATCAGTTGATTTGAGGGTGGAGCAAAATGAAAGAGACAGTGAATATTGACTCTGACGCTTATGTAAACAAATACGCTTGTTTGGAGGTCTTGGTAAAGCTCCATCTATTGATCATTAATACAAGTGATAGTAGGTTTTTACGTATATAAAACTTGTTTTGTTTTTCATATATATATATTGTACCCATGAATATCAATAATCAAAGAATAATGGGATCTAATATGAAAACAGTCTCAGCTAGCATGATGCGGTAAGTATAAATAAAAGTTACAAGGCACTATTAATCCTTATAATACATTAAATCACCCCTACATTATGTGGTAAGTCTTTGAAGCCCTCAACTACATGAAAATAAGGTTAAAAATTAAAATATTATCTCAAAATCAACTACGCTCAGCCTAAACACATGATAAAAGAAAAATTACAAAGCACTATTCACTATCGATCGTAATACCTATGCTATATTATATCTGCCCTTTATCTCTCATGACTTATATGTCATAATTACAAAACAAAATATTAGAAACAAGTTTGGTTAGCATATACATGAGCAAATTTAAATAGAGGTCATAAAGTGAACATGAAAATAATAATCTCCAATATAGAATATTGATTACATTAATTTTAATGTCTCAACAAAATATTACCAAGATAAATTTAGTTTGCAACACCAATAAATGGTTAACTATCAGGTCTACAAAATGAATATGGAATTGCTTGGATGATAGATGAATTAAAGAGTAAGGAAAGAGAAGGGAATGTGTTAGAGAGATGAATAATTAATATGGTGATAGAATAGGAGTCAAATATGAATGAATCAATTATGGTAATGGCTTAAGAGAAAATGAGGATGAAAATAAAAGAGAGGAAAATATGGAAGAGCTATTATAACAGTGTTGATGGTAAGGAATGAGATTCTGAACTATAAAATTAACATTGTGCCAAATAATAGCAAGATAATAATGAAATAAAGCAATGATTCTAAGCTTGATTAAACCAAAATATTTAACCACTAAATTAAAATAGATTATAAGTTTTAAACTAGAAAAGAAACTTAATCTTAAAATTATACAGAATCAATTAAACAATAAGAATAAACATAAGAGATCAAGGCAAAGCATAATAAATAACTTAAGGAATGAAAATTTACAATGGATTCAAAATTGAGACTACTATTTAATAATTTATTTATTTCAGGGTTCAAATAAATTAAATATTACTATTTTAAAAGATATATTTGGATCAGTGAGAGGGATTTTGCCACTACCCAAATATAACAAACAAAGACAGCTCATAAAACAAATATGGAATTAATAAAGAACATTTGACAATTCCAATACTAACAATAAAAATGAACTATACATCTTATGAAACATTAATAACAACTTAATAAAGTCAATATAATAATTTACAAACCATCTTTTATTTTATAACCATGGGCAATATGATCAAGATCAGTGAATGATGTATCTAATGATTTAGATAAAAATATTATAGTAAAACTAAATGTTTAATCTATAAAAACATTACTTGAAAATAATACTAGTACTCAAGATCAACGGGGTTTTGATCAATAAGTAATAACTTTATGTACTCTAATTATAAGAGCTAAGTACAAAATTTATTTAGATATGCTAACATACAACTATTATATTGACTGATGATGATTTTTGTAGCAACAATAAAAATATGTTGATAGCAATGATAATAACAATATGGATAGTGATTAGCAATAAGACCACAGACAACTAAATATATTTTCAAACAAAATTTATGTACATTATTTACAAGTTTTGTGAATATACTAATGATAATAAAGAAAACATATATAATATTGAACAATTGTGACAGAAATTTTCAAAAACAAGATTTTGTTACAATATTTTGTGATTAAGGGAAGATCTCCTAGGATCTATTAAATACTTTAATAATCAGCCATTAAGCTAATGCACATGCATTTTGTGAATTTTAAACTATAAATGAATACTCTCACTTTCCAAACACAAGATAAAGTCTTTGTGAAAAGATAGAATGAATCCATCTATCTTTTTGACCCAAACATTTATGTATGGGTAAATCTTAAGCGATCACTTTAAATTACTTTTACAATGCCTGAATGAATGACGCTTGCAAAATTTTCTAGAATTTATGATATGTCATTCTTATTTGAAATTAAACATAAGCAGATAAGATATTTATTTCATATAGCGCTATGTTTATAAACAGTAATATTAATAATCACCCATTAAGCTAATGCACTTGCACTTTTTGGATTTTTAACTATAAATGAATACTCTCACTTTCCAAACACAAGATAAAGACTTTGTAAAAAGATAAAAAAAATCCATCTATCTTTTCAATCCAAACGTTTATGTATGGGCAAATCTTAAGCATTTGGAAATGAGAGTGCAAAGATGTTAAGCGATCACTTTAAATTACTTTTACTATGCCTGTTTAATTTGAAATAAGAATGACATATCATAAATTCTCAAAAATTTTGCAAGCGTCATTCATTCAGGCATAGTAAAAGTAATTTAAAGTGATCGCTTAACATTTTCATGCTCTCATTTCCAAACGCTTTACATTTGCCCATACATAAATGTTTGGGTTGAAAAGATGGATGGATTCATTCTATCTTTTCACAAAGACTAAATCTTGTATTTGGAAAGTGAGAGTATTCATTTATAATTAAAAATCCATAAAGCACATGTGCATTAGCTTAATGGCTAACTATTAATATTACAGTTTATAAACATAGCACTATATGAAATAAATATCTTATTTACATATGTTTAATTTCGAATAAAAATGACATATCATAAATTCTGGAAAATTTCGCAAGCATCATTCATTCAGGCATAATAAAAGTAATTTAAAGAAATCGCTTAACATCTTTGTGCTCTCATTTCCAAATGCTTAAAATTTGCCCATCATAAACATTTGGGTTGAACAGATAGATAGATTCATTCTATCTTTTCACAATGAATTTATCTTGTGTTTGGAATGTGAGAGTATTCATTTTTAGTTAAAAATCCACAAAGCTCATGCATTAGCTTAAAGGCTGATTATTAATATTACAGTTTATAAACATAGGGCTATATAAAATAAATACTTTATTTAAATACTTAAATAAATTATTACCTTTTAATTTATTATTACTCAAACTTATTACTCATTTGAGTTTATTGGACTTACTATGCATTTTGTATTTTAAATTATTACCTTTTAATTTGTTACTACTTAAATTTATTACTCACACTGAGTTATTTAGCTTACTATACATTTCATATTTTACCTATCCATTAATAGCATGGTTCTAAGAACTTATCCAATTTAAATAAACACAGGCAATATATTTTAAAATCTCTATTCAATAGTAAACAAGATACTAATATTATCACACAGGATAATACAATAAATATATTTAGAATACAATACTAAAAACTATTGCCTTCTTGTTTTAATCCACTTATTAGGCTATTAAAGAACCAACACTCCTTTAAAAGTCGAGACTATCATTTTACTACCTTTTAATTATTAGTTTTACCTTATAGGACTCTTTTAAGATTAAAGAAACTTATATGAACATTAAGAAAAATATCAGCATTTTAAAACAAATTGGGTTTAAATGGCAAACAACATAGCTTAATGGTATACATGGGATCATCTCGAATGGATAGGCATTAAATAGCAATCTACTATAAAATAACTTTTAATGAATATTATATTGTATCATTGTTTTACTCAGTGCTAAGTACAATCTTCATTTTCAAATACCATATTGCAGAAACGATTCTACTGTTATCGATACCAAACCATTAGTTCTTAGGAATATAAAACATATGATGCATCTAAAGATATAGTGGGGTTGAGCTAAGGCAAGCAGAACAAACTAACAAACTAGACTACATTCATCTCATGACTGCATATGGTCTGTAATCCTGGTGGGACTTCTTGCACATCTTTGCGGATACAAAAGAAAAGGATGATCAATCCTTTGTTTAACAATTATACCAACACATGGTTTGAAATCCTGGTTACACTTCTGGATCACCTTTAGAGATATAAGAAAAAAGAAGGGGCCATTAGTCCCTTATTTAATAACTAAATCAATATACTACAAAAGTATGGCCTTAATCTACTCAAAGTTTAATGGGCATCATTCATAATTCACCCATAATGGTAATTTATATCAACACTCTGGGAAAGAGAATAGGTTTACTTGATATGATGCACCATGGATATTCCAAAATATTATACACTTATCATTATAACTATTTAACATGATAACAGATAAATCTAATACTAATATTACTTACCATGAATATAAAGAAGACACTAGGAAAATGGAATATATTACTATTTGATGCATAAAATTTATAACTATCATTATCAATTCAAGAATGACCCATATTATCTATTAATTACTGAAATATTACACATATTAAATACCATGTTAATGCACTTAAATTAACCAAAGTTATATACTACCCATTTATCATTATTATTCAACAATTGTAACATTTTATCCTAGAAAGAAAAATATTGAAAATAAAGAGTAATAGTTTCTTACCTGTGTTCATATTTTTGAATATGAATGAAATTTACAACAAATAAGATTACTAAATTTTGTTTATATATTTATATTTGATCAAATTTATAATTATCATGTGTTTTATTATATTTTTTTACATCTTGGTTACAAAAAATCTGCAGCATGGTATGATTGACAATATTCTTTCCCACAGGAATATATATATATATATATGAATTGAAACTATAATTCTAGTATGTTGTTGGATCTATAAACAATCATAGTTTCATCTGTTAACTTTAGCACTTTGTTATTCCAGAAATTAGAAAAGAAATTGTAAATAAATATTGATTCATATCTTCATCACCGTATATGAATTTTATATATTTGATAGGCTAAAGACCCTATTTAAAAATTAACAAATGAGAAATCCAATCCTTAATATGATTAACACAATAAATAATATATCAAAATTTAAGTTGACATTTGATTCACTTTTAAGGAGATTCTACAACTCAGTTTAAGAAACATATCAATTCTGCTTGTAATGAGAAGTTGCAAGATGGCGCATTTCAGCTTTGTCCTAATGTAAGTTTAAAAGCAATGCTGAGAATACTTCGTATTAAAAGTTTAAATAAATGTTTTATAAACTCTTATAATTTAATATCTTCATTTATTGTTTTATTATTACTTTACTTTATTTAATTGCAACATTTTTCTTTTTAAATTTATTTTCTCAGCATCATGAAATTAATATAGCACAATAAAATTGCAATAGTTGTAGTTAACTTAAATATAATATTTCACATTTGTTTATACATGTCGCGAGTGCCTTATAAATTCAAAAGCAACAATAAAAGATCTTAAATATCTAATATTATAGTTCTGCTGATTTTTAAATTCATTTTAAATAAAAATACAAAATAATTTTCTTTTCTTTCTTCTTGACATCCCAAATAAATCATAATTAATTTTATAATGCATAAAATAAATATAATAATTAAAACAGTTAAAAAATAAAAGTGAAATTTCAAGCTTACAAACTTTTAACATTTTGACACTTTTTCTTCCAATATGTTTATCAGTTTTAAATGTGAATTCTTTACAATTATTGATTGACAGAAGTGATGTGTTTCATGTATGACGGCCAAATGGAGTTTCCTATTTCATTAGTTGCAAGTTAAAGTACAATTCAATTCTATTTTTAACTCAATTCAAATTCAATTTTACTTTTTACTAATTTTTCAGTTAAACTATTTTCAGATGTCCATTTAATTCTCCTTGTTCTCCTGGTATCTCTTAATGTTCCCCCTATGAAAATCTTTGTTAGGCTATTTATAAACTTTCATCATTGTATAAACTAACAAACCAATTGAATCCTTATATGTTCACACATTAACATACAATTTATAATACTCCATCTATAAGCATAAGTGACAACTAATTAAGCTGTTCAAATTTTCAAATTGCAATAAAAATATGCTTGAAAATTAAATAGGGTTTGATAAGCATCGAGGTCAACCATAAGGTTACAATATATATATATATTGTGCTGGACAAAATCGTTTAATTCCATCTATCAATCTATTCTGATACAGAGGGCGCCACCAGACCACTACGTATCTGGAAAATTTGTTTACTGTGATCAGAATAGATGATGATGGTGGTTTGCGCCGACTAGACTCAGGGAGAAACAAGAGATCTTAAACTGTTTAGACAATTGAGACAAAAGCACAAAGACAAACGTCAGCCAAATTAAGTTTAAACATATTTCATAAATTTTATTATGAGAAAATAAATTATTAAATATAAGTTTATGACACAAGAGATGGGGGTTAACTCAGGCATGTACCAGACATACTAAAGGCAAAGCTATGACAGACTGACTGATCTTCTAATAAACAAATGTAAAAGGGAGGAAGCAAATTTCATTCAGCAGAGGATTCACCTAAACATTGGTTTTCACTTTCAGATATTTAAACCCTATGCCCCTGAAATAGATCAAAGAATCCAGCGCCGATGAGCTGTTCGAGATCTAAAAATTGGTCAGACCTTGAATGTTCTTATATCGGTATGAGCTGCACCTATTACTACGTTTAAAATAACGGTGATTGATCCACCTCAAGAACAACCGACAAACATGACTGAAATGAAGAAACAATTAAAACTGGTGAATACCAGCCAAACGATTGGCGAAAATTACTTTAAAATTAATAATTAAAGATCCCACTAAGGGACAAGTAAATAATTAGAAAAACAGTTACATCTGCCCAGCATTTAAAGAAAATAAACTTACAAACAAATTCTGAGTACACGCTCTGACAAATTTAAAGAACACATAATAAATACAAAAAGAAATCTATCGGAGAGTGCACATGAGTATGAAATACCAAAAGTTTAAATACTCTAGCAGAACGAAAGTATTGCTCACCTGTAGTTTAAGAAAGGATAAATTTTATCTTCCTGCTGACGACTTATAAAATTACAAAGAAAAACACAATTCTAATTTCCGCCTTTAGAGATATTAGAAACGAAATCTCCACCAGCGAAAATCAGACAATAAAATCGTCAGCCAAAAGAGTTTTGGAGGTTTAGCAAGAGGGCAAACATAGAGTATAAAATAAATTATTGAATACTAAATAAATACAGGTAAGCATAAAAAAATATATATACAAGATTGCTAAAGCATTTACAAAAGCGAGGCATAAAATATAAAACTCATTCGTCACTCTCCAATAAACAAAATTGAAAGCAAATTGGAAGCTTAAAACTAAGATTCCAAGACACATTATAAAATATTGGAAAACACAGAAAATATTAAATATGAGGCTATATTGATTTAAGAATACATATTTATGATTAGATTGAGCAGAGATTTAATGAGAATTAATTTACCCTGGGAAAAATAAAAATAGTTACCTTTCGGTAAAACAAAGTTCACGTAGAGTGCACACTTTTACTTAAGTTCATTTTCAGTTCTTTAGGCAGCAAGGTAGATGTAGAGAGGTTACGGCTTCTTTTAGGTGTTCAAGGCATTACTGGAGCAAACTTGGAAGTCAGGGATCCGTCTTTTCTGGAGTTAGCAAGCCATTCGGGTTGTGGTAACAAGTATAGAATTTTTCATTGTGTTGCAGGCAAAAGTATTTAATCACAGCTGATGTCCTTTAAGAAATTAAATGTCTGCGCTGATATAAATTCTCACTTGATAAACAGCTTGTCTATCAACGAACACCTCCAAATTTTCGGGGCTATTTATACGTTGCTCCATTTCCTGCGAAACACTTTCCTTGTTGTTCAATTTCTTTGCCTTAGGCAGGGCAAATATTAATCTCCCGCTCAATCTATCTAAGAATTCCACCCAGGGTTTATTGAAATGAAAACAACAACATAAAAATCAAATCTCCGCTATCAAAATTGTTTACAATAATTAAAATAAAAGCAACAGGAATGCAATTAGCTAGCCAGCTTGTTTTTAAATCAAATGGATTTAAAAACAGGCGGTATATGAAAACTATTTTAAAATAAATCGATAAACATTTTTAAAAAAATCTGTTTTACATATAAACACGTGTATACTTGGATACACGCATTCTTTTTAAATAATATTGCAAATTTAAACTCTATGTTTAATTAAAATTAAAAGCTTAATAAATTTCTTTTTTTTTTGTTTAATAACACCACCATTGAACCGGATTTCAATCAGGTTCAATATATATATATATATAAATATAGTTATTGAACCTGATATATATATATATATATATATTCATATATATATATATATATAAAAGTTATTGAGTAAAAATTCACCACAAAAATCATTACCACTTTATTCAATATTTGAAAATTAGCTTACTTAGAAATAGATTAAAAGCAACATTTTTAATATTTATGCACATTATTTTATTTATTTTTATAATTTATTATTTGATAAACATATACTTAATTTAATTCAATATATATATATATCATTAAAAGCCAACACTTAGACAACCCCAATATCATTAACAATCAACAATTTCAAACTGTTGTCAAGGCAACCACCTTTTAACAATAAAGATGGAATCCATGTATACATGGATATTTCTTTTAGCAAATATTCATCTTTAAAAAGGTATTTAAGATGATTCTTTTGAAATACTTGATTAACAAGAATAGTTCTTTTCAAAGATTTTCATATAAAAAACAAGAATTTTTAAAAAAAAAGGTTTTATAATTTTTAGCAAATATTTGTACTTGTGAATTTTAGGCTTAATATTTTTAGAAAAAAAAAATCAATTTAAATATCTATTAATAATTTCAAAAATAAAATATAAGAATAAAAAAAGTTACACTATATCTATTTATAGAAATCATAGCGAGATATCCTTCCCACTATGATTTGTCACTTTTAAGTAGAAATACAAAAAATGATATGTTGTCTAAATTTATCTTTTTTAAAAATTTATAAAGTTGCAACTTTGTTTAAATTGATTAGATTTTTATTCATTTTTGTCTATTTTAAATAAAATGATCAAAAATAACTTCACACAATAACTCTTTATATTCTATATAGATATACAATCAAATTGATAACACTTTTTTTATTTTTTATAGCATTTCTATATTTCTAATTATATTCTTATGCTTCCCACTTATATATCACTAAAACTTCCAATTTTTTCCCTCACTTTTTCTAATCACATCAGTTAGTAAACATTTTTCTTTGTTTTCCCCTAGAAGTTGTTTGAGTTATCATTCAACATATTATTTTAATATTAAACTTTATTTCATATTAGAAATCAATAAATTTGATTTGAAATTTTAGAAATATAAAACATCTTTAAAAATCATATTTGAACTTGCAAATATGAAATAATAATAATAATCAAGTAAACAATATAATGAGAACAATAACTCCTTTCTTATGGAGATTATCATATGTTGATAAAACAATTAATAAAATCTTTATTAATTGAACTTCATTTGTAACCTAAAAGAACTATTGTTAAATCATCATAAAGATATAAAATTCTATTCTAAAATTTAAAATTATAATTATTAAAATATCACAAAAATTCTATATTATCATGTTTATTAATGCATCACTAGTCATAATTTTGTTCATGGCTATTACTATGGATTTCTTTATTTGTATTTTTAAAAGTAAAATGCATTCAAATAAAATCTAAGTGAAATATGAATATCTTTGTTTTTGAATTAATTCAAAATTCAAATTCTGATCACTGGAATACATTTTATGATTTCTTATAAACAAAATCAAAAAGCCTTCTAATCTTATATTTTTATTTCAGAAAGCACTATATAAATATAGAAGACATAATGGTTATGTTAGGGAGAGTCTGAAACTTAGTCACATTTCTCTCAATTGTCCTACTTTCAATAATATCTATTTGATTATTCCCATAATAAATAAAATATACAAAGTTTTCTTAATACTTTTGTTAAACATAGTTATTCACAAATTACTCCAATATCTTAAGATTACTCTCAAATATGGTATACCAGATGTTCTTTTATACACAATACTAATCCAAGAAAACCTCTAAACATTTTTTGGCATAAAATAGAACTACTCAACATAAGTGATAAGAAAATTACATCTCTAAATGTGTATATAGTACCTGGTTCATAATAAAACAATGTGCAAATGTATATCATGATATAAGTATCTAATGGTAATTGAAAAAAAAAATCAAGACTTCTAAATAATATTGTTATATATATATCTTTATGCTCTTCATTCTCTAACTATTCTTCTGCAAGTGGTAAATTAATTATCAATGTGTTTTTTTATGATAATGTCCTTCTGAGGATGAAAAATGAAGTTAAAACATAGAATTCATGTTAAGTTTACTATATGTAAATTGAAACTTACAGGTGATGTTTGCTAGAATGAGATTTAACTTCAGCCAAATCAATAACTTGTTATTGATTTAAACCAAATCGGCCAAAAATTCACCTATGACTATGTCACTCATTTGACTAATTTATTTATTTTTTTTTAAATAAGGATTTCAATTACTTATTAGATAATTTATAGTATTAAAATATTTATCATCATAATATGTCCATACCACCTATAACATATGTATAACAATTATATTATTGTATTTATATCTTTTCCCATCACAATAACATAGAATTCAAATTATTAAATAATACACATCTACTTTTCCAAATGCCATATTTTTCCAATTTATAGCATCTTACATTTAATTGAAACAGTTTTCTACATCTATCTTTACTTTTTACTGAAACTTTTTCATTTCCTAAAAATGTAAATTTGTTTAGTACCTGGTTTAATTTTTTCTTCTTATTTTTAATTTGTCTGTAATTCTCTGTATTTATATTCTCTTTTCTCACATTAACATCAATGAAAATCAATAAATAAATCATCTCCAAATTTCTTGGTTTTACAATTTACATCATAATGAAGCAACCCTAATTATACTCTGCATTTAATTAAAATATATTTTTCTAAATCTAAATTTTAATCCTTTCTTGTATAATCAAAACTTTATAATAAAGTTTTAAAAACATATTTTGACTTTTCTTTAAAGTTTCAAAATTATAAAATTTTTACTTATTTTTCCAAACAATATGTCATATTTTTAAAGCATAATACTTAGTTATTTTTAATAATATTGTATAAAAAAATAAATAACTTTATTGCTCATAAAATATTCTTATTTAAAGATATTATTTTATTCCTAATACAAAATTATATAATTCACAATAACCTTATTACTATAATATTGTGACATTAATGCAAATATTGGTTTTTTTATTTTTTATTTTTTTTAGGTAAAAAGTGTAGTTATCTTAAGTAATCATATTGTAATTTATTTAAGCACAAAAACACTCTAAATAATGTGTTTAGTTCTGATATTTTATACAAGCTTAAGCAAATATATTGTCTTTAACTATTTCATGTTTCTCATAATACACATATCTTTATATATTTTAATATGTGGAAATATCTGTTATATTTTCATATTAAAAAATTACCATCAGGTGATTAATAGACAGTAATCAGTGAAAATAGTAAAGTGTAAAAGCTTTCTGTATTAAAAAGAGTACTTCTTTTAAATGCAAACTCTTAATGTTATATAGTAACTAAAGTGGAACAGTATTGTTTTATGGTTTAAGGAAAAAAGATCACAACTTTTCACACGTTACTTAGTAATAATAGATTGTGCCAGTGATCATGTAGATATTATAATTTAATAATTTTAACAGATGTAATTGTTTAAATATTTTAATACGTGGACATATCTGTTACATTTCCATGTTAGTAAAATTACTATCAAATGATAATAGACAGTTCCATGTTAGAAAAATTGCTATCAGGTATCAATAGAAAATAATCAATGAAAATAGGAAATTTAAATGCTTCCTGCATTCATAAGGGTACATGTTCTAAATGTAATCTCTTGGTGTTATATAGCAACCGAAGTGTGATAAAATTTATTTTTAGTTTAAGATAAGAAAGCTCACACCATTTCACAAAGAGTCTATTAGTACTAACCATGAATAAACACTGTAGTGCTTTAGTCTCTATGTAATACCAAGAAATTGCATTTAGAAGAGATGCCTTTTGAATGCAGTAAGCATTTACAATTTATTATTTTCATTAATCACTTTCTATTAACACCTGATGATAATTATCCTAATATGAAAATATAACAAATATTCCCATATATTTAAATATTTAAACAATTACATCTGTTAAAATTATTAATTTATAAAATCTAAATGATAATTAGAACAGTCTATTATTAATAAGTAATGTGTGAAAAGTTGTAAGCTTTCTTTCCTTAAACCATAAATAAATACTGTACTATTTTAGTTTCCAAATAGCACCAAGTTTGCATCTAGAAGAGGTATCCTTTTGAATAAACAAAGCATTTACAGTTTATTAATTTCACTGATTACTATCTATTAACACCGGATTTAATTTTTCTAATATGAAAATATAACAGATAGATACTTCCACATATTAAAATATTTAAACACACACACACACACACACATATATATATATCCTAATCTTATTTTGAACTTGAAAAAAATTCCAAGTTTCATCAGATTTAAACAGCAAGATATTTAATAAGGAGTATACTAATCGATGCCATGAAGCTCTTATGTCAGTCTATATATTTATTTATAAAAACAACAAATAAAAATAATCTTATATTATCTCAAAGATATGTTAAATTTCAACAGATATAAAAAATTAATTTTGCTGTGATAAGAAAAATATAATTAGAAGAAAAGACAAAAAAGATAAAAACAGAAAGGCAGCTTTTGCCATCATCATCATTATAATAATGAAAACAGAATTATATTTAGTTAATTCAGCAGGTTAGCAAGATGCATTGAAATAAATATGCAACAAAAATTTTGAGCAGAAATAATATCAATCTAAACCAAAATCAATTATTACCATTGTAGAAATGATGTAGAAAGATAGCAGGAATTAAAAAATTATATTGCAATATAAAACTTTGAACCTAAACCAAAATGAAAGTTTTTTTAAGATAGATGAGAATTTTTAATAAGCCTAGTTTTTTTTTATTTTTTTCAGATAATCAAACCATTATTAACCCAGCAATAAATGAATATCTTGTTATTATTGCTATTATTATCAAGAATGTAAAACTGCAATGTTAATCTGATTTGGTCAAATAAATATCAATATATTACCATAAAATATATATATGACTATAATATGATATGTTTCACAATAAATGAGAGGTATCAATCATATTCCTACAGGATAAAGTTCATGGAATAGTATTGCTTTTACCATAAAGACTTCAAATATATTGTGTTTATAACACAATTATAATGAAATTACAAAACTATATAAAAATACTTATATACAAAAAATTCTTTATCAAAATAAAATTAAAAAAAATCATTATTATATAACCTGCTTATTAGTATTTGTGAAGTAATAGTAAGATTAATGAGAAATTATGATGTGCTAAAATAATAAGGATGTCATAATATAATAATAACGCATCTTCCAAAGATTTGGACCAGATGAATCTTGAAACAATCACAAACAAACTTAGATTCTTTAATTAAGTATCTGGCTCATAGCTAATTTAATTAATCATCCAATAATACTCAGTAAATAGGTATATTTTGATAAAGAAAAGATTCCAAGTCTGAATTGGTCAGATTGTGATTAATTCTATCAATATAAAAATAAAAAATATATTTGTAACATGATGCAGCTTCGCCATTGGTAAGGGATGATATTCATATGGATCCTGACTTTATGGGGCTAATTTTTATCTTTTATTTTAATAATGATAATAATTCTGTCCTGCAAAATCAATCAGAAAATAATCAGAAATCTGCAGGCACCTATATTAAACTTCATAATCATTATTATGGAGTTACCATGAAAAGTTGTGCATTTTTTCTTACAAACAATTATATTTTACTATTAGATTTACTTAAGAGATTGAGCATAAAATTATTCGATAATCTTATGATTGTGTAATAAAATTAGGAGATAGCCACTTATTTATATCAGCTACAAAGAAATTACTATTAGAAGACAATTTTGTTTTCAATGTAAATAGTTAAACAATGATAGCATTTTTTCATATGAACCTCTAAATTTATTGAACAGATTGACGTTTAGATTAATCAAATTTGACAAAATTAGAAGAGACAGTCATTAATTTTGATCAGCTACAAAAAAAAAAAAACATTAGTTATTATTATAAGACAATGAAGTGAAGATAATATTTTTGAACACTTTTATAGTTTATAATTTGAGACACCCTCCTATGATGTGATGTGATGTATTTGGCTTTTCCTTAAACGAAGTCAAGAATATCTCAGCAATTATGTCCATATAAACCTGTTAGCCATTTTATTCTCCATTTCCCACTCTTAAATCTTCCCATATTCTTCCCCATCCCATTTCCACAACATAATCTTTGTCAACTCTATGGCCTTTATATCTAAATCCTCCTTATCTCTTCATAAACCCAACATAAAAACTAATAACTCACTTTCTGTATTGTCACTTTGTTCATGTCTATTCTCCCATAACTTCATTATCTGTACCCTTTCTGCTTTCAAGCATTTACATTCAAACAACAGATGCCTAATATTTTCTATACCTTCCTTACATAATTTGCACACTAAATTATCCATAGTTTTCCATTTACATGTATATTCTCTTGTTTCTAAAGATCCTGTTCGAGTCTTAAATAATAAACTACTTTCCTTACTATTATCATAAATTAACTCGCATCCAATATTCCGTTTACTTCTATATATATATATAAACTCTTCTTACCCTCCATACTAGTTCTCCATCTCTCCAACTCCCTATTTTTTATTAATGCTTCTATTCTTTTATCCCATTCCTTACCACTATAACACTCAACAATTCTCCTAACCCAATCATCCCACCTTTTATACAAATATACTGATATAAATTCTTTATCCAAATCTTTTGCATACCGCATTACCTTTCTCACCCATCTTGTTACCTGCCCTTTACTCATAACCCAATTGGACACTATTTTTGCTATTCTTTTACTACCCATAAACTGCAACCTACCAAACACTTTCATTTTACTTTTTGCATCTCTCATATAAAAACTTGATCATCCCATTTCTCCTTGAATTGCCTTCTTTGCTATCCACATCTCTGCATCTAATGCATGTCTTCCTACTTCCCTTTGTACTTTCTCTAAATAATCTAAAACCCTTTTATTAACACATAATGCAACATTACCATATGTTAACCCTGCTACTGCAACTCCCTTCAAATATTTATTATATGAAAATATTGTTAGTTTCTTTACCAAACCCTTTCTTTTCTTTGCTTCATTTACCAATTTTTTCTCCCATTCATCCAAGCAATTTTCCTGATTACATAAGATGATTCCCACACTTAACTTTATATCCCCCAATAAAAATTCTACATCTTCTCTTTCCCCAGTATTAACCATCATTATATTTGATTTTTCTTCACTAAATTTAATCCCCATCTCTTTACCCACCCTTGCACATGTCCTCAACATAATTTCCATATATTCTCTTCTTTCTGCACACAAAAAGATATCATCTGCAAAAAAAAAGACCCGACAAAATATATACTCCCTTGCCACCTATTAATGGTATCTCTACCCCTCTTCCTAGTCTTTCTAATGCTTTCTCCATTTCACTCAAAAACAACAAAAATAAAATAGGTGACATAGGGCATCCTTGCCTTAATACCACACCATTTTTAACTTTAGCTGATTCTATATCCCCTAACTGGTAAGTATAATAATTATTTTTTTCTTAATAATATTTACTAAAGCTTCATCCATTCCCAAATTGGCTAACCTTACCCATAATCTATTTCTATTTATTCTATCATATGCATTCTCTATATCTATAAAATTCATATATAATGATCTACCTGAATTCCTACTCATTTCCATAAGTTGTGTAACTACAAACAAACTATCTCCTATACGCCTATCTGACCTAAAACCTCCTTGCATTTCCCCCACTACATTATTCTCTTCCATCCATTTTACAACTCCTCCAGCTACCATATAAGATAAAACTTTATTAAACTGATGTTACCGCTATTGGTCTATAATTATTTAACTTTCTGTGATCCTTACCCTTTCCTTTAAATAATAATCTTATTCTTGTATTACTCCAACTAACCGTAAAAACTGTCTTCTGTGCTATCTTATTAAAACATGATAATAACTTTGCTTTTGCTCTATGCCCTAAATTCATTAACATCTCTGCTGCCCATCCATCTAAACCTCTTGCCTTTTCACTTTTCAATGTTTTCCCTGCCTCATTCAATTCATTTTTTGTGAACCTAATATTCCCATTACTAACTGTTTTCATTTTTTCTATCACTACTTCCTTCACATCTAACATCTTTTCTATATCCATTACATATCTATTTAAGATTCTCTCTACCTCTTCTCTAGAGCTACACTCTATTCCCTCATCAACTATTAATACTATCTCTCTTTCTCCTACATTTCTCATTTTAATGTAATTCCAAAATTTTTTACTCCCATCTCTTCCATTTTTATTAATATCCTCCAACAATTTACTATTTAACTTCACCCTCTCTCTATAATGGTCCATTTTAGCCAACTTCTTCTTTTCTAAGTACTTTCCCTATTTAGCATTAATATCATTTTCACTTTCTTTGTTCTTGATAGCACACTTATATTCTCTGCATGCTTCTTTCCTCTCTTTTACACTTTTACTAACTCTCACTTTTTATTACTTTTATTCTTCTGCATATTCTCAACTAAAATCCTATTTGCCACTTTTTCTATTTCACCACTCCTTAAACTCATCCCCATCCAACTGCTCCATAATTTCTTCAACTTTTATTTTATATTCTTCCAACTTATTCTTATCATTCACTCTCCATCCACATCTTTCACTATTATTTCTACCTTTATTTCTATCCTCCATCACATTACTGACCATTTCTATTACAATAAAATTATGATCACTATTACATACTCTCTCTTCATTATCAAACACCTTAATTTTCCATATTTTATTCATTCCCTCTTTCTCTAATAATACATAATCTATTGTGTGAAATACATTATTCCTAGACCATGTGTATTGTCCCTCCTACATATTTGACAAATTCCCAATGCTCAAATTTACTCTTTGACAAAATTCCTTCAAAAACTGACCATTCTTATTATCTACATCATCAATATGTCCATTCATATCCTCTATAACCATTATTCTCTTCCCCTTTTCTTTAAAAATTTGTATATCCTTAACTAGGCATTCATATATACTACTGTTCCACTCCATTACAGTTTGACTATCTCCAGTAACTATATACACTACAGCAACCATCCATTCTTGTCTACCCAACCTTATTTCAAACCACAAATGCTGTTGACATTTAACAATATTTAAATATTTCCTCGATATAACACCTATATCACCATCCCTTCTTTCTTTTTCTTTTCTGTTTATGCCCTGCCATACCACCTCTTCCAAAACAGGTTCTTCTTCTCTTAGATAAGTTTCCACTACTGCTAATACCCACTCTTCATTTTCAATTGCTTTAATTCCAGCCACTTTTCTGGTCTCCTTCCACCTTGCATATTCAAAAACCCAATTTTAACAATTTTTTCTTTCCTAACTATTCTTTTATAAATTCTTTTGATTCTTTCTTCTCCATTACGTTTATAACAAACTTTCTTACCATTAATCTTACAAAACCATTCCCTCTCCACATCTACACTTATATCTAAATCAACCATCTTTTGCCTATTTCTTATATCCCCTCCATTCGTCTTGTATTTGATAATATTACAATTTAAAAGCCCACCCCCCTTTAAAAGTTTATCAAACTCCCTAAAACTTCACTTCCTTGTTTTCCTAAGTGCAATCCATCTTTACTATATAACTCCCTCTTTTCAATAAACCAGTCCTATACATCCACAAACACAACATTATTTCTCTCACACAATTTTTTCACTCTCATTTATAGAACATTATCTAACAAATACCTCATTAAATCTTGGTAATACTCCAACTACCCCTACTCTTCCTTTAATCTCCCTCAAATTTGTAATCAATTCTACATACTCATCCATTACTCTCTCTGATGGCTCTAACAAATTATTAGTCCCTACCATAACATATACATCTCTACTACCTAGCTTTCTTACTGTATCTGTCTCATCCCTAATTTTTGCTCCAGACATACATACTCTAACATACCTGCTTCTATTTTCCCTTGCAATTATATCCCCACATTCTCTTATTAGTGAATCTCTTATCAACACTGTTTCATAATCTACTTTCTCTACTCCATCTGAAACCTTCTCTACCAGCTTCTGGACCTCCTTATCCATTTCTTCCTTATCATTTCTACTCAATAATTCCTTTATCTTCTCACACTTTGTCTCTAACAATTTTAATTTTACTTCTATATCCTTCACTTCTTCCTCTATCTTACTTATTCTCTGTCTAACCATCTCCATTGCATTACTACTTTCTCCACCCATATTTCCTGTTACTCCACTAAAACCATACTCTGTCCTGTCTTCCTTAACTACATTTTGCTCCCTCTCCTCTAACTTTCTCTCTAGACTACCTACACTTAAAAACTACTTTCTCACCACTTTAGTCACATTTACACACTGACTACATAACCAGAAACCTGTCACATCCTTCCTATTCTTATTCAAACATTTCAAATGATATACCTCAGCACACACTGTACATTCTACTATTGCTCGTCTAATTCCTTTCTGCCGATCGTATATACACGGTGCCATACAAATACAATCCATATTCTTATTTTTCAATTTAACTATTGTATATTTGACTTTATAATGCCTCTCCTATACTTCAAACACCCTTATATGGAAAAATAAAAACTTTTTAACTTTTTCCCAAATTTGATCAAACTATAACCATGTATTTTCTAACGTTAGGCCTCCCAAACATTAACTTTTTTTATCAAAATAAATGTCTCTTTTAAAATTTAAAAAAACCTTCAATAACAAACTTAACTAAAATGAATTAAACTTACATACAACTTTTTTTATAAGTACCTCTTTATAATACCTCTCCTATTCTTCACACACTCTTATACAGAAAAAATAAAAACTTTTTCCCAAACATGATCAAACTATAACCACAACCACATGTTTTCTAACGTTAGGCTCGCAAACGTTGCATTTTTTCTCAAAATAAATGTCTATTTTAAAATTTAAAAAACTTTCAGTAACAAACACACATTCAACAAGAACAACTTTTTTTTAAATAAAACTACTATACCTAAAATGGCAAAAGAAAATCTTTCAAACAGTTAAACACAAAAAATTTTCAATCTTTCAAATGACTCACTCTCGCAATCACAATTTATACTTTCATACGCAATCAATACTCTTTATATTGCTGCTCTCAAAAGACCAATGCACATGTAAACAACATTAAACTAAAAAAAAAAATGTAATAAATTTTTACTTAGCTCTTTGTCTTATTTGTGTCCAGTTTGGTGCAGTAGTAGCACCCCCAACTTGAGATCAGGAGGCCCCAGGATCGATTATGATTTTCAAAGTACTTATAAATTCCCAAGCAATAAATATTTTATTTGAGATGATTACAACTATGATATTTCTTTCTTTTTTTTTTTATCATAAAATTTATATTATTTATTTATTATTATTTATGAAGACATGTAAAATAAATATATAGTAAATAATATATATATTTTAAATATATTTTAAAAATATATAAATAATGAATATTTATGTATCCATACAAATATATTGATATATCTCCAACAGCAAGTAAATAGCTTTAAAACAAAATATTTTTATTTTTCAATTTGTACTTAATAAATAACTAGAGGCAAGTGGCACTGTCTAGTCATTTTGATGATGTAAACATTTTATTTATGTATTAGATATTTGTGTTATGAATATTATATTATTTAACTATTATGTTATTAAGCTATACTACTAGAGAATATTATAGACAGATTTTTATCTCTTCTATATCACAATGCAATAACCTATAGTAGTGTTTATTAATGCACATTCCCTTAGAATTCTGCATGCTACCATTGACATTCATCACAAGCTCCAATTCTTTATTAAAAATATTTTTAAACATTACTATAGGTTTAACAATTTCTTCCTTTGAAATGACATTTATGAAATGGAATATATCTGAGTAATTAATAATAGTTGGGATACTGATAGCATAGAGGTTATGCATGATACAAGTAATACTAATAATATGGTCAATTGCTCAGTTCATAAACTTTTTAACAATCAAGAGCTTGAGTGTAACTGTTCCATTCAATGAGCAAGCTGAAATATATTACTTTATTTAATTTAGTATTAATTTTCTCTTCATTGTATATTAATACATTATACAGGCTTAATACCTGCATTTATATATGTAATATATGCGGGATTCGAACAAACTTTCACACAACTCACAATTCTCAGTGCCAACTTATGACCCACCTAATCACAAACATGTTGAAAATATAAATAATCACCAGTATAAGTATTTCATGCTAAATCAGCACTCATCAATTGGTCCAGATTACCATCTCCACAAATATATACAATCAGATACAGCTTTATATTAAGATAGCCAATCTTCATACTTTAATGGATAGGCTTCAAACTACTCCAACTCACAACTCTTCAGACTTCCATTTCATTGAAAATCTGATGATGAAATGTTCAAAGCTCATGTTAGTGCCAATGTTGTCATCCTATCTATGTTGATGTTTAGTATTCTGACCCCTCATGTACAGGAGAATAATCCATTTATACATATGCGAGTGATGGGCAGACCTCTTACGCACTATTTATATAAATTAATATATTGTACAGGCTTAACACTAGTATTTATATATGTAATACATGCAGGATTCGAGCTCAGACTTTCACATGACCCACAACTCTGTGCCATCTTATATCTCTGACCCACCTGATCACACACATGTTGAAAAGATAAATAATGACCAATATACATATTTCATGCTAAACCAGCACTCATCAGTTGGTTCAGATTACCATCTCCACACATATATACAATCAGTATTCAGCTTTATATTAAGATAGCCAATCTTCATACTTAAATTGACAGGCTTGAAACTACTCCAACCCACAACTCTTCAGCCTTCCATTTCATTGAAAATCTGATGATGGAATGTTCAAAGAATATCAGCATGGGTAGGATGACAATGTTGGCACTAATGTGGGCTTTGAACATTCCATCATCAGATTTTCAATGAAACGGAAGGCTGAAGAATTGTGGGTTGGAGTAGTTTGAAGCCTGTCCATTAAAGTATGAAGATTGGCTATCTTAATATAAAGCTGAATACTGATTGTATACATGTGTGGAGATGATAATCTGGACCAACTGATGAGTGCTGGTTTAGAATGAAATACATATATTGGTGATTATTTATCTTTTCAACATGTGTGTGATCAGGTGGATCAGCAATATAAGATAGCACTGAGAGTTGTGTGAAAGTCTGAGTTCGAATCTTCATTGTACATGTAATTCTTTTGCTTTATGAAGTAGAAAAGAAAACCCGCTTCATAAAGCATATGCACATACACATGCAAAATAATTACTTTATTGAACTCAGAATCAATCAAGAAACTCAGTTCTTGAATCATCACTTTATCACCATTCTAAAGTAAAAAGCATGATATGGGTTATATTTCAAATATAGTGTGAATTTTTTTTGTATTCTATGTTAAGAATTTAACCCTAAAATACATTATAATTAGCCAACAGATCAGCTTATATAGTTGCATAAATCTCAATAAATTAAAAATATTAGAGTAAACTATTACAAATAGTTTATTTCTTTTATTTTATATTAATAAATAAGATAATAAGCTTTTTAATAGCTCACTGCAAAAAAAAAAAAAATTCTCCAACAGCTATTCACAAAGAAACTGTGAGGAAAAAAGTAATATTGCAAGACTTACCAAATGTGAGATGGTGAGTGTTTTTTGCAGTTTTCCAATCATTTTATCATCCAATTAAAAAAAAAAATTAGATACCAATTTATGAATTAGGGTTTAAATGATTAACTGTACTACTATGTCTCAGTTATAGGAAAAAAATCTTAAGTCTGACTATTATAATTTTACCTATAGTAAAAAAATAAATTTCAATGACAATAATTTCATGCTTATAAATATTACATTGACTTTATTAAAATAATCATACGATTTTTCAATGGTGACCCATACAATGTCATATAAAACAAAGTCAGAAAAGCTTGGAAATTTAATACTGTTATTTAAATTATGCCTTTTCAAAGCAAATCAATACATAAGTCTACTTTTAAAAATGGAAATTTGAAATTTAAATTTATTCTATTTTTTAAAAAAATAAAACAGCTAATGTGTAGAGAAGATGGCTTCTTGTAATTTGTTAAATGGTGTGAAAATGTAAAATCTATCACTCAGTATTTCAAATAATGACAGCTAATGGCAAAATCTGACTAAAAAAAAATTAAACATATTTCAAAAAACAATGGATGATAGAAAAATAATATTTCACAATTAAGTATCATTACAGTCCATTTTAGGAGAATAATTATTGTGAGATTTTAAAATAACATTGTTATTAAGTGATGCTAATGTAACAAGTAATGAAAATGCTAACGTAAAATTTTTGTAGTTTGTTATTTTACTATATCGCTCATACAATCTTTTAAATTATTAATTGTTATCATTAAACAAAAGACGAGCAGAAATTTACACATTTATTAACAAATCACTTTCACTCCAAGAACACACACATATGTTTTGATAAAATATAGTTTTCAGTAAACAAAATTATTACAAGCACTTTTAAAACAAATAAAATTTATTAATATAATATATATTTAGGGCGTTTAAATTTCTGTGAAAATTATGTTTTAAACATCTTATGTATTTAAATTTCACCTGTGATTAAATAAAAGCACCTGAAAACTGTTATTTATAGCATTCTTATTAAGTTAACCATTATTGCTACTCACTCTTTATTTTGTTTGAGAATTATTTGGTCATGTTATTAAATAATATTAAATTTATTAAAAATATTAACCATTAATATTTTTAAAAAATTAAGCAAATATTAATTGAATTATATAAAAAGTAAGTTTGTAATTAATTTTCCTCAATAAAAATATAATTATGGTAAAAAATTACCACTAACAAATAATATTCTTTTATAATAATAATAATTTATTTATAACAAATAAATTATTTAGTGAAATGCATATATTATTTATTATTAATAAATGTGATAAATAGGCTTATTCAAAAATTTGTTTCTTTATTAGAAGACAAACTAACCTAAACATTAATAAGATATTATTTCTATAAAGCCCTATGTTTAGGGCAGTGGTAGAATATAAGATTCTGGAATATAAGTCTTACAGATTCCCCCAATACATAACATTGTTCACACACACACACACACACACACACACAAACAAAAATATGATTTATTTAAACTAATTATTTTGAAGTAGATTATTATTGATTTATAAATGATATTTGTTTATTTATTAATTAATTAATACAATAATATAATTTGAGTGATTATAATTTTTTTTTTAAATTAAAAAAAAAAAGAATTATTCAAAAACGAATGAAAGCAAGCAATCAAGAATAAACATATAAAGAGATTTAGTTTTTAGTTTTTATTTCTAAATATATCGTCAAAATAAATAAATAAAAAAGTTTTCACAATTACTATTTAAATTTTGATTTTTAAATTTTTTTTTATGATTAATTGTTTTTAGAAAAATAACAGAACTATTTATTATTAGGGCATATTTCTTTATTAATTATTGTAACAACTTACATGCAGTCCTCAATTTACTTAAACCCAAATTACATAAATTCAGATTTATGTAAAGAATTCTCAATATATATAAAATTTGAAAAAGATGATATTCAAGAGAACATAGCCTTTATTTCTTACATGTCTTGTGTAGCTGTGAACATATCCCATGATATTTTAACTTTTTTAAAAATATATTCTTTATTATGAATAATGAATGACTAATGTATCTGAAGGGAAAATACAACCTAAATAAATTTCAACTTATGCAAAATGGATGATTAACATAGGTAGAAAACTGACTATAATATAAATGATAATAACTTTTTTTTTACTAAGCTTCATTAGATTTTTTTAAATTTTCATATATAAAAAGCTTGACAAATTAATCTGTTCAGAAAATTTTGCTGCATCAGCTTCAATTAATGGACTTCATATTATTTTAAAAATGGCATATGTTTAAACTTGAGTAAATCAATAATTCATGCTATTAGATAAAATATTAGAAAGTAAATGTAATTTTAGAAATAGTTTCATCACTGAAATAAAATTTTGTTTTATAATTTTTTTATTTACCTAAATGATATTTACATGCAAATTTTCTACAGGAATACATACACACATTTAATCAATCTTAGCTGGAGAAAGATGTATAAAAATGAAATTATAAAATCTTCACGATTAGCATTTTTTATAAAAGAAGTAATTTGTAAATAAATTAATGCATATCTATTGATATTAGTACATTATTATTTTTTGTATTTTTTAATTTGTTACTTTGAGTTTTATAAAAAAAATTGCACAACTAGTCTACACTACTAATTCAGAGTAAAATGGGAACAAATTCTGATTGCTAATATTTTAAAACATTTCACTGATTACACTTCACTATTTATAGAAATGTCATCAAAAATTTAGTAGGCACAATATTAGAATAAAAGTCAAAAAATTGTTAATTGTTAGCCAAAAAGTTTGCACATATAATATTTTCAAATCCAAGTTTAAAAAAAAAAAAATCACAAAACAATATATATTTTTGATAATATAATGGATCTGAAAACTATACAATATCAAACTACATGATTTCAATTATATATTAACCAAAAATAAGTATACATATTAAACAAATTAATAATAAAAATAATGAAATTTATGAACTTATTAAATTTTATGAATTTCAGTATGGTAGTAGTTAGTTTTTCTTTGCTAAATATCATATTCTCTAACATGACTCTATGTACTGTAATCACATTTTTGTCATGATTTAATTAAACACTATACCTGTTGACTTTTGTGTTGTAATTAAAAACACATAATTAATTTTTTTTCTTTAAATACGTGTATTCAGTAACCTTTAGTAAAATACCTTAGTTTTAAAAAAAATCACGAATGAAAAGTCAAAAAAACATCATGAAGTACTTACTTTCATTAAAGGAGAATATAAAAATTACTTATTTAGTAAAAAAAAAGAAGTCTTATTCAGAAGTGGGTAGTATATATCAAAAGAAAAAAAAATCTATTAGAAAAAGTATAAAGGAAAAATATCTGTAAATATATATGTAAATGTACTTTTCAATTTATTACTATTAACAATACAAGGTAGTCGTGAAGTCACTTTCATCGCTTTTTTTTTTAGTTCAATTTCACAGCATTTGGTTTTTTTATTTGTGAATTTTGAGCCACTTTCGTAAATAAATTTATCATTTGCAGGTTTCAGGCCGGTTGTTGATGGTGTCACACTGCCATCTGATGGTGGCAGTATGGTCCCTCCATGACTACCCAATACAATTATATATATATTTTTAAAATATATCATTTATAGTACATGTATTTTTAATTTATACACAGAACACACCCTATACAGACACAATATTTATTCTATATGTATATACATGTTGAAATGTACTGTATTGTATACTTAGAGAATGGTAAACAATATGCATTCTATTCCAATCATTCTTTATCAACAAAAGATAAGCTATTATATGCTATTTTCATTGTATACAAAGAGATCTTAAAACAATATATACCATAGTTTGTGACTCTACTTTATAAATAAATTAAATAATTATGGCATCAAATTTTTATAATATGAACTCAAGTAAAATCAAAAAATATATGCCATTTGCAACTGCTAATTCATAAAAATCACAATTAGCTAATGTCACCATACAACAACATTTATCAATGATTTTGGCAAATTTCAAATCATCAGTCAACAGTTTTAAAACCAGCCTATTATTGATTAAATATAATTTACATATTGAGTGAGTGCTCATGATTGAATTCTTTGTGTTAAATTAATTTCATAATGTAAAATTATGTTTCAATTTGTTTATTTATTTTTGATATATGACTTTACCAATTTTTAATAATCATAACCATCTCTTAATTTAATCAAATATTTTATAATCTATGGCTTCATTTCTTCACATCACTAAAATAAACTTTCTAATCATATCTATTCATTTTATATACAGTGTCTCTTATAATATCTTGGGAATTAGTTCTATTGACCTTTTCTAGAAACATGTCAAAATAATATACATCTCTTCATACTTTACTGAGGGTGTAAATTAAAATTTTTAAATTGCTCTTCCATTACAATTTTTTTCAGACACATATATATTTTCTTTTACTATTAAATTATTTATATCAAAAATATTATATCCAAAATTAATTCTATGATTAATTTCACCAATTATGTTCTTAATTTAGTCTAAGTCATAATTATCAGTCTTCACCTTCTTTTTAGTATTAATAATTAGTCCTACATTGCACTTTCATCTTGTAGATCTTATAATACTTTCTGGATTATTATTTGCAAAGATATCTACTTAATCTGAAAACTTTTTTATATCTTAACTAATTTCTACTTATTTCCAACTTTAATCTGAAATATTTTTTTAGAAAATTACTTTAGAAGGTTTTTGGAAAATGGAGTCATCATATAAGAGATTCCTACCAATTTTAATCTTTAAGTGTCAACCATGTAATTAAATCTCTTTTGTTATATTCTAATAAATAATACTTAAGATTTGGAATCTCATAGGTTTATATTATGATGGACTAAACACAGGTGAAATGCTCATGAAATTTAACGTTTTTGTATTGTACAAATTCAATGCAAAATAACAACTAGAACTCAGTGACCCTTTCTATAACTTCTCTTAAAATTTGAATGTGATCTACTATCCCATAACTATATTAATTGATTGGCTTGATTCTGAAGTTTTCTGTAGATAATTTTTAATAAATATATAGGAAGCCTTTCTTAAACGGCAATACAACTACTGGATTCACTGTCGTTATTTCCCAAAACCATTCCTTTAGTTATAGATTTAGTCTTAAGTAATAGAATCTTGAAAAATTTCCATTGGTAATGCAATTTAGAATTTCAACAGCTAGAATTCTGCTCAGATCACTAAAGATAAAAACTTTTTAGAAAAAATACATTTTTTAATAGATTTCATTGTAGAATACCATTACTCAGTTAAGATTTTAGTTATAACTATTGTGCCTATTGTAACGGTATACAATATGCCATTACATTAATTTAAAATCAAAATAAAAACTTAAGCTCATAAATAAAAATTGATTTATTAAAAAAAAAAAAAAACTTAACTTAAAAACTGAAAAGTGAAAGTTATATTTAACGTATATATTGTCGTGCAGATGGAAAACTTAAACTATCTTAAGAAAAAAGTATTTGAAAGTATTTTTTTTTGTAAAACGCAATAATATAAAGATTGATATTTCAAAAATAGAAATAATGTTGATTTCTATAATCTTAGAAAATGGAAATGATTGTTTTATTAATTAAATGATTGTTCTAAAGCACACTAGCTCTTGGGGCACTCGAATAATTAAATGGTCAGATAAGAGAATAAAAAAAAATTAAATGACCAATGCGAGCACGAAACCACAGCACGGACCGGACCACGAATGAAACACGAGAGGATTAGTTATTTAGATAATATATATATATGTTGTTTCTTTTGTAGAATACATTTGAAATATTCATTTGAACATATGGATCATAAAAAATCACCCCTCCCCAATATTATAAGAGTAAGAGATATAAATCAAGTATATAAAATATGAATTTACCATACTCATTCTTAATAAATGGATATCTTTATATAGTATGTACAATGACATTATCTTATTTATGGGATAACAATTAATAATAATAGATGGGGGGAGGAATAAATGCTCACTTTGAATCAAAACAGATAAATTATATTAAATAATTTTACTCAGAATATATTTTCAGGGATAATAAATCATACATACACACATATTTACACATTACACAATTATATATTCTATATTATGCTACATCAAAATACATTTAATCAAACTGATTATATATTGGGAGAGATTATAAATTAAATGATTTTTTAAAAAGTATTTGTTTATTATTGATTTGTGAAACATTCAATAAATTGTTTCTTAAATTCTGTGATTGTCTTCCTTTATTGATAATTATGATTATACAACAAAAAACATGTGCAGAATTCTTATTTCTTAAGAAAAGCATAATATCTTCTGAATAATAAATAATTATAGTAGTCATTCCATTATTAAAATTTATAATTACACCATACATCAACCCAGATAAAAAAAAATTATATAAAAAAAAAATATTTTATTGTATTTCTTAGTTAAGATTCCTCCATCAAATGTTTGCTATTACCATTTTTATGTCCTGAGATTAAAGCTCTTTTAAATTAACTCAGAAAAAACTAAAACTTCAAATTTATTCAATTACCATAGAAGTCTAATATGATAACATAATAGCAAAAAAAGATTTCTGCAATGCAGTAAAGAATACTATGTGATAATTAACACAATATGAGACTTCAGTGAAGTAGTTAATTATTAGTTATTTATTTTTTTCTTTCATTTCTTCAAATAAAGACTGTAATTACCCTACATCTCACCATTTATACTCTAATGACATGCCCAACTTTAAAAAAAGTTCTAAATTAGTATATATTTAAGACCCAGTCAGTTTTACTTAAAAAAAAATAATTTTACCATGTAGTGTTGGCATCTGCAAAATAAAAAATATCTGCTTTTTCTTTCATTTTTCTATTTATTTGCCACAGAACCAATCAAACACTATACTAAGTAGTGATGTTCAATTAAGAACACTTTAAAAATAAAGATTAAAGATATAAAGATATATTCTATAGATGCTATAATTAAAAATAAGCTCAAAAGATTGATATTGCTAAATATAAAAAAAACACAGAACTGTAATAAAAAGAAAGAATATATTATATTTAAATGTGGAGCCTATCATTATTCTGTGCTGCATGAAGTATAATCTGTCTATTTTCCTAGTAGTTTTAGATTTGTTAGCATAACACAACAAATATATATTGCATGGGATATATATATATATAATGCTTATTATATATTGCATACTTTATATATATATATAATGCTTATTAATTGCATACTTTACATGATGTATAAAACCTATAGCTTTGTAAATCTAAATTAAAAATTTATTGTCAATAAAAATATAAACATTAACAACAATATGGCAGCAACTTTTAATGTAAAGACTAAGACAAAAAAAAAAACATTTAGTCAAAATATCCATAACACATTTTATAAAAATGATAAACTTATCATTAAACTAAGATAAAATTCACAAATGCATATGATATCCAGAAAAACAATATGATTCTTAAGCTTTCTATATAATTGCATCTGATAGAATAAAAGAAGCATATGCATACAATTAAAATTTTGTAATACAATTTGTAACAAAGTTAAACTTAAACTGTGTAAACTTCTCATTTGCAAATGACATTCAGAGTAAAAATACATGTGATTTTATATAAAAGTTCACTTTTGGTATGAATGGAATCATCAAAAATGTATCAGCAGTTTCCTATACCAATGAATAATAAAGAGGAATCTTATGGTCTATGTTTAATATATGTAATACATTTTTATGCAGAAAAAAACTTATTTTTAAGATATGTGAAATTTAAAAATGCTTATGATATTCAAAAAGATTAAATGTTTATTTTCCAATGTCAATACAAAAATAATCTTTATATAATCATCATTTCTACATTAAGCCATAAATTCCAAAATAGTCCATACAAAAAATTATTATGAATTTATGTTTTTAAAGAAATATTAATAATAATTTAATTAATAAAATATTATATGAATACTATACATTTTAAGTATTTGCACTGGTTATTTTTTTAAGGAATCACATTTATTACCATATTAAATTTCTTTCATTTAGAAATAAACAATTTTTTTTTGTAATAAAGTAAATGTAAGTAATTGATTAAAGTAATTTTTTTTTTATTAGATTAAATTTTTTAAAGCAA
Organism: Epiperipatus broadwayi; assembly: GCA_028023455.1. Lineage (NCBI taxonomy): Eukaryota > Metazoa > Onychophora > Udeonychophora > Euonychophora > Peripatidae > Epiperipatus > Epiperipatus broadwayi. The sequence goes on along the minus strand of JAQFVV010012452.1, from coordinate 4,152,233 downwards.
TATATATATTACAGTAATAAATTAAATAAATACTTTAAAGAAATACTTCTACAAAATTTTTCACTAATTCCTTATAAGAAACTTCATCTTTATTAACATATTAATTTTTTTTCCATGTAAATAATGAAAAATTTCTTTATTATTATAAAAATATATGTAAGGAAGTAAAATTTATTTATTTAATTTTTTTATTAAATTAAATTTGTAAGGAATATTCTTAGCAAAAGTTCAGCCCATCCTTCTCCTATTAATATAAATGGAAATCACATGATCACTATCTCATACTAGCACAATAATTGTTATTAAACAATTCAAAACAAAACAACACTCTCCATATAGTAGTGCCATCTTGTGCTAACAAGAGCAATCAATGGATGCCAGAAGGCTTGTGCATAAAATCCCTATCTAATGCCTACTCATCCAATATCCTAAGATCTAGGTGCAGTGCTCTCAGATCCAAGGCTCCTCACTGATGAAGGCCACAAGCCAGAAACTAGTCTGGGGATATTGGATGAGTAGGCATTAGATAGGGATTTTATGCACAAGCCTTCTGGCATCCATTGATTGCTCTTGTTAGCACAAGATGGCACTACTATATGGAGAGTGTTGTTTTGTTTTGAATTGTTTAATAAATGGAAATGTAATGGTTCGATAATATGAAGAGTTAGATACTTAATGAGATATCCAGTAGACTAAATTCCAATCATTGAGTGGCTGATGTAGTATGTAAAAAAAGATTTCATATAATGAAAGCATAGTGATTCAAAGATTATTATAATGTTTAATCCTAATAAAATAGTTAAACGTGCACATATGTAAAACAATAACAAATTTATACTGGATATCAGAATTATAGGCGTCAATTTTCATTATAATTTCTTTTAGTGGTAATATTTAAGCCATATAAAACATTATCCACACACATGTATATATGAAATAAAAAATATGATTGTAATATTGCATGCTAGAAATAATTTTCCAGCATTTAACAAATCTGAAGTGTACACATTAATCTTTAGATTTGAATTTTTTTAAAAACTTTGTAGATAAAAATTCCAGTTAATTTAACAGATATAACATGATTTATGCTTTACATTTTGTTTCAATAATTTTGAAATTGTAATCTAGTCCTTCATATTAAAAAAAAGTATGAGGAAATTAATTTTCTAAAACAGATCACATACATTATAATGATCTCTGAAGCAAAGACTGTAAAATAATATACAGTAATTATTATTAACAAAAAAACAACAACAATAAATCATATTTGTTTTTAAACCAGTAAACAAATATGATATATATGTGCAATTATTATAATTAGTTGTGTTTTTGAATACTATCAAATAATATTATTGTGATTTTTATACTAGTTATAGATTGCCACTTTCTTATAGAAAATTATTTTATCATCACACGTTTACTCACATTAATAACTATATTAGGAGCAATGGTTAACCCTATTTACTCTACTCCATTTAAAGAATCATTAAAAATTAGTAGTGACAAATTCACATTGCCAGACTAGGTTCTGGTTATTAGCCATCCTTAGTGAAAGGCAGGATTTGTATTATCAAATGAAGAAACCACCTGACAATAAATGTTCTTGAGAGAAGAACAAACAGAGAGAGTAGTGAAATCTAAATTGCTATGGCCCAATGTTTAATTTACTGTTATAAATAAATCAGAAATTTATATTGCCTATCAAAATTATATATAACATTTGATTTTATTTACAAATGCAGATATATTATGTAATTTAAACAGTAAGGATTTTTCGTCCTAACTCATACACTGTACTATTTTTTTTATAATATCTCAATGATAACTTGTTGAGTATTGAGGAAACTCTGGAACTAATATACAAATTTGAGGGAGTTTCCTCAACACTCAACAAAATATTGTTAATATAAAACACAGTACAGCATATGTGTTAGGATGAAAAATCCTTACTGTTTAAATTACAAAATTATATATATATATATATATATATATATATATATATATATATATATATATATATATATATATATATATATATATATATTACTGGCAACTATTGATGCCATGGACATTATTGGATATGGGTAGATCACCCCACCAAAATGTTTTAACATGTTCAAATATGTTTCAACTTGATACAGCATTTAAAATCAACAATAATTTTCATAATTTTTCATGAAACTCTTACTGATATTCCATGGAATACTTACTGATGTTCCATGGAACACTGATGTTTGTAGAACATAGTTTGGGAAATTCTGGTACAGACAGTGGAAATACAGAAACATATTTTTTTTTTTATCTCAGACAGATTTTGAAGTAGATTAAGAACCTCTTTATTACTTGCTCACTTTCATATATTCAGTTACATTAAATCATTGCACTATTATTAAAACATCCCACAAATATTGTCAAATCTTGGTCTAACATTCAATAGACATAGAAAATAAACTGATTTGAACATAAACATGTAATGATAATTTTATTATAAGTGTGAATCAAATTGAATGACAAAGAAATAGAACCAGTTTCAATTAGGCAAATCCCCCCCCCCCCAAAAAATATTTTTTATAAAAAGAAAGAAAAAAATTTTTTCACATATGTGTGTTAAAACAGGATAAAAATATTTTTTTTTTTTAAATAGATATTTTTAATTGTGAATAATAATAAAAAGGAAGATGAAAAATTAAAAAAAAACATTTACTATTAGTTTACTAGCGCAGAGTTATCATCATAGATTATATGATCAAGGACAGATGTTCATAGCAATCCAATAATTGCATCCAAACTTTTCTGTAATTTGTTCTATTCTTCAACCATTCATAGAGATTCCTTTTATCTCTCCTAGCAGCTTTACCCAGTTTCAACATCACTTCATAATTTTTTTTTGGATTATGGGTATTCTTAATCCAATATCTCTTTCACCATTAATTTTTATTTTTTTAATTTTATTTATTTCTACAACATTACAAATCCTTTACTTCAACTTATCTTTTCTAAATTAACTCCACAACAGCCTCCAATGTTTTCTCCAGTCATTTGTAATAGTCCAAGTATTTTTAGGTATAAGACAAATTACATTCTAAACAAAACAATTTAACAAATCTCTAATAATCTTTACTCTGATAAAATGCAAGTTAAGAACTTTTTGTTTTTGATTCTAATACCTCAGATTTAATTTCCATATTTAAACATACAACTTATTTACTACTTAAAAGTATTAATTTGTTATTAACTTTTCTCAAATCTGAATTAATTTTTTATCACTTCCACATACAATTAATATTTTAGACAAATTGCATCTATATTATTTAACATTTTAGTAAATTCCATGGTATATACAAATACTTTTATATTGAATTGAAAACTGAAGTAATAAGCATTATTTCTAATTGTACCCCCTAAATATTAACTATTTCTGTTCTTATTAAATGGTACTATTTTATGATTCATTCAAGTAAGAATTAAATAAAACATATGACCCATAACTTCTATACAAATACTTCTATAGTATTTTTAAATTCATTTGAAAATTTCCTTATAACTATCTTTCAACTTCTTTCTATCTTTTTTCTAAAAATATATAACAAAATAATTCAATTCATTTTATGAAATACTTTTTCAAAAATATAAATGAAACAATATTAACTTATTTCTCATTTTCTATACATCTCTCAACAATAATTTTCAACACTTCAACTGCATCTTTTGTTTCATCAATGTTTCTAAATCCAAACTACTCTTCTGACATAAATGTGGATAACCAACTATAAACATGTTTACTCTAACAAATTCCTAGATGCATGTGCCCTATTATCTTCACAATTAATTGCGATAGGATTTTTCTCTAAAGAAAATCTTAACTATTGTAAAAACAATGTTGGTCACTTTTGTGATTTTGTTATATCAAATCATTTTTTTCAAGTTAACCTTATTTCTTGTGCCTTACTAGACTTCATCTCAGATATAACTTTTATAACTACATCCTCCATTACTGGCAAACAATTTCATTCACATGTGCTTGATATTTTTGAAACACCCACCATTTACATTAATACTATGCCAAATTTTTTAGTCATTTCATTCCTGTAATTATGCTAATGTAAATACAATCAAACTTACTTTTTTGTGGAATTCCTTTTCTAACTAAACTATATATTTAAATTCACTACAAATCTAAGTAAATATACTTCTACCTACTTGAATATTTATAATTTTGTACCCTCATCTCTCCATCATTGTTAAATCAATGATTTTAATTCTTTTACTCTGCATTTGTTATTCAGCTTTAAAGCAATTTTTCTTTAATATTTCTCTTTTTTTTTCTTCTCATGTGTCATAGCATCAGCCGGGCAGTGAACCTGCTATCCCGGGACAACTGCTTGTAAAGCAGCTGGCACGGACCTCTTGACCACCAATGCTTAATAATATTTTTCATTTTGAAATTTGAATTTACATTCACACACATTGCTATTATTTGCATTTTTTTAAGTAATAAAATTTTGAATTTTTCTCTAATGTCCTTTCCTTTTGTTTATTTGTTCATTTATTACATGGCCCAAAACTTTTTACCCTCTTAAAAAATTAATTTAAATTCTATCAATTTTAAATTGTAATCTGAATCTATGTCAGCTTAAATTTCTGCACTTATCATTATAATGCTGATTTTAAACCTATAAGGAACAAATATATAATCCAACCAAATTATTACCTTTCATGTGTTTTTTTTCCACATGAATTTTTAAAAACAGTTATTATTAACATCAGATTTCATATCTATAGAGATCACTTCTCAAGTTAATGATATTCTAAGTATTCATTCATGTAAAATATTATACCACCCCTTCTAATTATAAATGTATTTCAAAGACAACCTCCTACTATTATTTCTATCACTTCTAACCCTAAAACAAAATCTCTGACAATCTTCTATATAATCACTCCCCAATAATCAACGATTATAAAACTATTTTTGTATTTATTTTCAAATATCTATTTGATTTTTCTAGATCTCCATAAAAATGTTCATTAGTTGCCATTGATCCTGTAGAGAAGAATCATATTTAATCTTATTAACAACATTTATGAGATTACTGTTTAACAAGGTTGACAAATCAAACTATACACAAAACCCAAATGAATTAATAGCTAGTCATATTACTACCTACTTAGAAATCAATAGCTATCTTGCTATTATAAGTATTTCATCATGAAACTGAGAACTCATCAGGTGATTCAATGAATATAATATCAGCAGTATCCTTCCATTCGTTGCTATGGTGATTACTTTTTGTAAAATAAATCTTTTGCTGCTTTTCCCTTTTTATCTTTACAATCAACACAGCCTGTTTTTAAGCTTATTTTTTTAATTCAACGAACTAAAAAAAAACCCCTTCCTTCTAAGAATTGATTTTTTTTTTTTAAACTATATTTTTAGTTTTAATAAACAGCCCTATGTGATTTAGTTCCGTAAAAAAGTGACAAACTTAAGAGCTAATGGTTCTTCAATTAAAACACAATTCAGATACTATTGATGTTTCATTTAAAAAGAGGCATCATGGGATTTTCAGATGTGACTTCCAAAGGTAAATTAAAATAGCAGAGGAATTTATGAAGATAAAAAATATTTTAAAAAAGAAATACTTCAATCAAATCAAAAGTCCCGTTTGATTTTGTCATATTTTAATTTTATCAGAAATGAAATAATTATTTTAAATCAATCAGTCAAACAAAAAGATTATGTAATCAGCTGGTAAATGAAAACAAACTCATAAAAAAGTGCAAAAATGAATCTTTATCATTATTGATATATATATACAAAAAAACAAACAAACATACATCATTCATTTCTTTTTTTTTTGGATGTGAAGTATTGTTTATACATAGGCAAACATCTAATTATAAATAAAATATAACTTAGATTTTTTAAAATTATTAATATAATATTTAAAAATAAGTTTTATCTTGTAATCTATTTTATATATATATTGTAGATAGTAGGTACAATTATTTAATTCAGTTATAAATAAATTCAGATTATATGATAAATCGGTTGTCAAAAGAAAATCTTTACCCATAAGCAGTATTGCTAATAGTGATCACAGGTGGTGCAGTCAAATATCTGGGGAATAAAAATATTGAACGATAAACTTATATATCTCACTTCTGCTACAGCCAGGAAATAGCTATTCACAATTTCTTTTTATTATACTATTTATGGTTTTGAATAACATTTTTTTTTTATTTCAGCATCATTTATCAAATTATAAAAAAGATTACAAACTTGCCGGTAAAAATAGAATGAAAAAAAAAAGACTTCTTTTTTATTACTTTAAACTGTCCTGGAATCATGAAAAGAAAATCTCTCTTTTATCACTAAAGCAATGTGAATATTTATAATAAGGTTCATCAAATAAACATATACATACCCCTGTGCATTCATATAGAAAAAAAAATCCTTTAAAAAAAACGCAATAATAATAAAAAATCTTATAAAATGTTTATTGCAAATGTAGAACTTATATAAAAAAATAGTATACTGGTTTTACGTAAATATACCGTTATAAAAGTTGAAAGTACACAGAGACTAAACTCTTCATACAGTAGCGCCACTCAATGCAAGCCAAAGTAATCAATAGTTGCAAGAAGGTTTATAGATAAAATCCCAATTTAGTGCCTACTCATCCAATATCCCCAGACTAGTTTCTAGCTTGTGGCTTTCATCAGTGAGGAGTCTTCTTGCATCCAATGACTACTTTGGCTGGCACTAAGTGGTGGTACTGTATGGAGAGTTTAGCTTCTGTGTCAACAGCTTGTGGAAGCATAAAGAATGGTGATCATGTGATGTTTATTTCTTTAAAGTTGAAAGTAAAAGATAAATTTGATTTTAAATAGTCCATTGCCTACCAAAGATCTAAAGATAGAGGAATGACTCACCAAGCTTCTCAAATACTAGATGGTGTAAGCTTGGATAGTATCCCATCTCCACTTTATACCCTATATAAGAGCAATTATAGGCATTTATCAAATATTATATTATATAGTTGTTATTAGGATAATAACTAAAAAAAATCGCATACTTTATTAGAATTTGAATATTTTTTTATGGATGATATTGCAAACTTTGCAGGAAGATAAATGAGCATTGTATAATGTAGTTGGAGTAAAGCCAACCTATCCAATAATAAAAAATTTACATTAAAGAAAAAAAAAAACAATAACAGAAATCTTTCACCACCTGGTTGAGTAATAATTACTCCATTTCGTAAGACTTTTGGAAGATTGTTTTGATAACATAGTTTTTTTTTCCTATTCATTTTTATTCATGATGCATTACTATCTTTCCGTCATATCTCTGCCTTAAATAACTGATTTCAATAAATTTTATTTTAATAAAATAAAAAAAAAGAAATTAAAAGAATGCAAAAATTTACAGGGTAACCATTGGAATTATAAAAGAATCACAAGAAACTGATTATTGTTATTTATTTCAGGAAAGCACAGTAGTTTGAATTTTAAAATTTGTCATTTGAGCATTAAATCTTATGCATATCATCAATAATTCTGATCATAAGAAAAATGAAGAAGTTATGTACATATATATTTAAAAAAAAGAGAGTGATATTTTAATATGATCATTTTTAAATAATTTTATTATCAGAAAGTATATATTCTATATGGGTACATAATAAAAATACTATTATGGTATGGATTAAAAAATATATAGATTTTTTAAAATTTTTATTGGCAGCCTTAACATCTATAATTTTTAAATTCAATATTATATATGTGTAAATATATATAGTTCATCAACTACCTGTGAATTTTGATATTTTTGAGAGATAACTTTACAACACATCATAAAAAGTACTCTAATCTAGATGTGTTTACGTTTATTTACTCACACCACTTTTTTGATTTTTTGGACAATGAAAAAATGTTTGTAACTCCTCTGGTTCAGTTATAAAAGCAATGGATACTATAAATTGCTAAATCAATTTTTATATAAATAAAATTTAACTTTAAAAGCTGAAAAATATGATTTACTTTAATGGAATGAATGCTTTACTTATTTTGACACATTGCTGTGCATTAATATATGTCAGAATTGATCTCAAAGGAATTTCAATATTTCTAAGATTCCAGCAGTATTTTGTTTTAATTACAATCAATAATGAAAAATCCCAATTTGTGCTCTCATTCTGACAAATATAAACACATTTAAAATGTTCACATTGAAGCAGCAGAATTGCCAATTGACTTTGATGCGTGCCAAAAGTTTTTCATTTTTGGAAAAGTTGACAAATTCAATGTCACAAAAAATATATTGTTAATTAAGTATACTTCCAATCTTCATATTGCTAAAAATTCATCTATGATAGCTGAATTTGAAATAAAGATGCAAATGATCAAAAACTGCAACATATTTGATACTCATAAAAAAATTATAGATTTTTATTTAGAAAAAAAAAAAACTTTTTAAAATAATTTCAAAAGTAAAAAAAAAACTAAATTCATATAAAAAATAATAAACAACAATGTACATAGGAAAAAAAAATATAATTCACTTAATTATTCATCAAAAATATATTTCCAAATATTTCTGCAATCCTTGGAAAGCCTACAGAAATTATTATATAGAAAAGTTTCACCACAATGCATCAGCGTATTATTAATTAAAACATTAATGCAACTGTTAGCTTGGAAAGTGGAGATCATTAAAAAATATAACATATGCACATATAAAATATTCAAATCACTCTTCCAAATGTTAAGATATTTCAACATTCATTCTCTGTGAATAAATGTAAAATCTGAACTTCAAACAGCAAAATCAAAAAGATATCCCTCTTGAGCTTCAACTATGTTATATATTGAAATTTAGACTATTCAAACAAAGAAAGATTACAACATTAGTCATTTTAAACATTGCTGCTTCCCAATATAAATATAAGAAAATATTATAAAGCGTAATTCTAGCTGAAAATTAAATAGAAAATATTTAAATCATGTTTCCAAACATTAAAATATTTCAACAATGCCATCTATGAATAAATATAAAATTTGAACCTCAAACAACCAAACTCAAAAGGATATCCTCTCAGGTCATGAGTCTTATGCTGCAAACAATATTTATTGATAGAGGGCATTGCTAAAATAGTTTAATATTTGGAAATGTGATGTGAATTTTTTCTATTTAATGTTCAGCTAGCGTTATGCTTTATAATGTTTTCTTATAAATTCATATTTAAATAATTATCATCAACAACAGCAACCAATGGCAAATAAATATGGCTTTTCAATTTCTGACTGAGAGGAGAAGGTTAAAGAAGTCACTAAAGATAAATTTTGCAATAAACTAATCCATGAACTGCAAATACATAGGGGGACCCAAAAATAATTGGAATTTTGTAATAAAAAATTGTATATTTATTTTTAGTTGTTGTAAATTGAATCACTTTAAAATGTATAACTTATTTAATGCAATGCACTGGTCTAAACCAGAAGGACACTATTTGAAATAGTCTAAAAAACTTGCAAAGTTATGCATTTTAATGCTTCTGACATTTCATGGCTCAATTCTAAGTCCACACACACAAAAAAAAAAAAATGAGGCATTTTTCCCTTTGAGTGACTAAAAAAAAAAAATGAAATAAAATACGATCAAACAAATATATGTGATAGATAAGTGGGGTTATGCTGAATTTAATTTATGTGTGTTTCATATTCAAGGCTTTGAGAGATGACACTGTTGGGGTGGAGTTTGCAATATTTTCTGTGCACAAAACAGGATGTTTACATTTTACCACATCATGTAAATATTGCAGAATTTGCAGATAAAATGCCTGATCATTACACACTAAATTTGAAAAAAAAAAGTGCCATTTCCATAAAAAAAAAACAGCTTTACTTGTTTGAACATGTCACCAATTATAAAAAAATTGACAAATACAGGAAATACACTTTACAAAAAAATTTGTTGCATTGCCTCATGCTTTCACAAAGTGATGTCATTTGGCAGACTGATGCAGAAGGATCCCTGCAAGAAGTATATAATGGCTGAAAAATATACTACAACAAGTGCATAAACCAGAGATTGAATCTGGTTATTTTTGGGTCCCCCCATGTACTTCCACATATAGAAGACACTGATCCATTACTCTATTTATTTGATATTTTGCGATAATGTCTTAATTTCTTCTGCAGGAAATGTTTCATTTTAAAAAACTTTTATAACATATCTAATTGTAGATCTCTGTTCTAACTCTATCCTTAGCCATATTGTGACAACAAAAATAATCAACAATGCACTTTTTCATTAAATCTTTAGAATAATCTTTATATTTAATATTTTGTCTAAACACAGTTTTGAAATCAGTGATGTGGCATCAACATTAATGTGATGAGCAATTTCATATAATATTAAACTTCAGCAATGTATCTATATACTGATATTAATAAAACAAATAATATATATATATATATATATATATTATAACAAAACCCGTATTTACCTCTCACTAGACATGTATGTACTATCAAATATGTATGAGGCGTATTAATATTTAATTAATTAATTCAACCTAAAAAATATTATTTAAACTTGTGGTCATTCTCGCAACTATGATATATCCCCAATGCGTATTTATGGTCGTCCAAGGACACCAAGCGCCAAACTTATACGGATACAAGTATTACACGAAGTAGATATATCACCAACAAAAATACTCTTTACGGAATGTGAGAGAGGTTCTGACCACCAGCTAGCTCAGTCTCATGGTCGGGTGACGTCATAGCCGTGAGAAGCTATGAATGGGGTAAAGAGTTCACTTTTATTTCTATTTTTAAGTTTAAAAATATCTAAACAATCCTAAACCAAATAAAATGATTTTATAAACAATCAAACTGAGTCAGTACTTTACTTTTTTGATATATGTTCATTGAATAAAAAAATAATAATAATAATATTTAGCACTCTGTCATTTTTCCCTTTTTTTAATCACAATCATATGTCATTCTCTCATAGATCTCGCAACATATCTTAAGTAGCGAAGATTGATACTACGAAAGTTTTATCATGTGACTTTTAACCCTCATTGCTTTCTTACGTCCGTAATGGAACGACACTTTAAAGAATTATCATAAAGTTATTTCACAAGTCACCTTCACTGATTATAAAAACACAAAAATTTCCTTTCTATAAATAAGATTTTTAACAGATTAATAATAAGTGTTCTTTACCTGCTTTCCCGGGAAGTAGCAGAAGCAATTTTTATTTATTTTATTTATTGTTCTATAGTTCCGTTCCTTAGGTAATTAGGCCATTCAAGGTAGCGACCTTAGATTTTTCTATGTCCATTGGCTGATGAGGTTTATTTGATTCCACACTGGAATTATGTGTTATTCGAGGTATCCTGCTTTTATGGAGGCAGCTGCAGTAAGTTGGGATCAGGGGCTTGAATCCAATGTGGCTTTTCTTACCCTGACATGTCTGTTGGAACTGCCATTATATAGTTTTAAATATTCACTTGTTGAGTTGTTTACTATTGTAGCTCTGCCGGAAAAAGATCCTATGCATTGTGGGTGGTCACTTTTATAGCCCCCTCCATTGTTTCCAGAAGCTTCTTTTTTTTACCTCACTTCCGATCTTCATGGTGGAATAACGAGATCCGTAGAAGTGTGATAACTAGTGTCGTAATTTCTGTTTTAATATAACAGAACAATAAAATCCCGTTCTGCCAGAAAACTTTAGTTTTTCAACATGAAACAAAAAAAATCTCATTTCTCTCTTTTCACCACTTAATTCATTTATACACGCATTTATCACACACACATATACATCATTAAAAATGACAGAGTCCCTCCCCCCCATGTTTATGTATTTATAACCACCACCATGTAATAACAAAATTAAATATTAATTATATCTTTACATATATATATATGACTACCAATTAAATACTTTATTTGTGACTGGTTCGAAGCCACTCTGTCACAAAACCCGTATTTACCTCTCACTAGACACGTATGTACTATCAAATATGTATGAGGCATGTTAATATTTAATTAATTAATTAGACCTAAAAGATATTATTATTTAAACTTGTGGCCATTCTCGCAACTGTGATATATCCCCAACGCGTATTTATGGTAGTCCAAGGACACCAAGTGCCAAACTTATACGGATATAAGTATTACACGAAGTAGATATATCACCAACAAGAATACTATTTACGGAATGTGAGAGGTTCTAACCACCAGCTAGCTCAGTCTCATGGTCGGGTGATGTCATAGCCATGAGTAGCTATGAATGGGGTAAAGGATTCACTTTTATTTCTATTTTTAAGTCTAAAAATATCTAAATAATCCTAAACCAAATAAAATGATTTTATAAACAATCAAACTGAGCAGTACTTTAATTTCTTGATATATGTTTATTGAATAAATAATAATAATAATAATATTTAGCACTCTGTCATTTTTCCCTTTTTTATATCGCAATCTCTCATAGATCTCACAATGTATCTTAAGCAGTGAAAATCGATACTACGAAAGTTTGTATCGTGTGACTTTTAACCCTCGTTGCTTTCGTACGTCCATAATGTAGCGACACTTTAAAGGATCATCATAAAGTTATTTCACAAGTCACCTTTCACTGATTACAAAAACACAAAAATTTCTTTTTTTATAAAGAAGATATTTAACAGATTAATAATAAGAGTTCTTTACCTGCTTTCCCATGAAGTAGCAGAAGCAATTTTTATTTATTGTTCTATAGTTCCGTTCCTCAGGTAATTAGGCCATTCAAGGTAGCGATCTTATATTTTTTTTATGTCTGTTGGCTGATGAGGTTTGTTTGATTCCATGCTGGAATTATGTGTTATTCAAGATATCCTGGTTTTATGGAAGCAGCTGCAGTAAGTTGGGATCAGGGGTTTGAATCCGATGCGGCTTTTCTTACCCCGACATGTCTGTTGAAACCACCATTATATAGTTTTAAATATTCACTCGTTGAGTTGTTTACTATTGTAGCTCTTCCGGAAAAAGATCCTATGCATTGTGGGTGGCTCGCTTTTATAGCCCCCTCCATTGTTTCTAGAAGCTTCTTTTTACCCCACTTCCGATCTTCAAGGTGGAATAACCAGATCCGTAGAAGTGTGATAACTCGTGTCATCATTTCTGTTTTAAATAACAGAACAATAAAATCCCGTTCTGCCGGAAAACTAGTTTTTCAACATGAAACAAAAAAAAACCTCGTTTCTCTCTTTCCACTACTTAATTTATTTATGCACGCATTTATCACACACACGTATATATCATTAAAAATGACAGAATCCCTTCCCCCCATGTTTATCTATTTATAACCACCACCACCACCACCACGTAATAACAAAATTAAATATTAGATATATCTTTACATATATATATATATGACTACCAATTCAATACTTTATTTGTAACTGGGTTTGAACCCATTCTGTCACAATACCTCCTCCTCCAAAAACCTTCAAATACATTTGCGTATTTTGAACAGCTCCTTTTGCACAACACTTATGTATTTCACCCAATATGCCCCTCTGCTTCTTTTCCTGGTCCAAACTTTGGCTTCTCCGGTGGTCTCTTCTCTTCGGGTGTTGCTCTCCATTTTGAAAAGGTATCCACTCCCGTTCTCCATCCTCTTTCATCCTTTTTGACTGCTTCATGATGCCCACCGTAGTCATATGAACTCATGTCGATGGCATTGAGCAGCTCCGCAATCTCTCCCAGTGATGATTTCCCTGCCCCCAAAATCATCTGTTCCACTCTCATGGGCACACCGTGTCTTATAATACACAGTATATGACTTTCTGTCATGTTGCATGCGTCCAATGTCCGCAGTCTAGCCACCTGTTTATGAAAGAATTGAGAGTAGCTATCATTGTACCCTTCCTTAAACTTTTCTTGCATAATTTGATAGCGCGTTAACTCCTGCTTATCCTTGGACGAAAAGGCCTCTCTCACTTCCTTTTTATATTCTTCAAAAGTAGCTGGATGTTGACCAAGTGCTTCCCACCACGACTGGGCATTGTCTGTAAGGTTGCCGTACACGATAACTATCTTACTTTCTTCCAACATGGGATTTATATTGAAATATTTTTCTAAACTACGTAGGTGCTCGACTGGTGCTTCCCCTATTCTACCTGAAAATGGACGAACTTTTATGAATTGATTCATACTCCCTTGCACCATCATGTGAATTATTGCCGCTGCCGGCTTTCCTGAGGAGTTTGCTTGAGCGCCTTTCTTCTGTTTATCTCCACTCTCCATATCTGTCTTTTCACCTTCCTGCTCCCCAAAATCATTCTCGTCTTTAATTCCCACTTTCTGTTCTAATCTGTCCATTCTCTTTTCTATCTCTCCAAATCTCAGTTCTAGACTGTCGAGTTTTTTTAAAATTCGCTCCAACATATTTTCCTGTTCCTATTTTTCCATATTCTCTTGCGCTCTTGTTTTCATAAATTTATCCTTTTTTATTTTACCTTCGATTAATGATTCAGACCCACTCCCCCATCCCAGCACCCTACACTGCCTTCCCGTTAGCCACTTTACCTCTCGAAACCTCATTGGACTAGACAGAGAAATTAACTTTAATAGTTTACATATGTTTGATCTACTGCGCAGCTACGAAATGACAAGACTGGTTATTTCTTACTAGATATATATTTAACAAATTAACGCCCTTTGATTTATTTAATGCTTCATTTGAACTATATATCCAAACAACCCTTTTCTTCCATAAAATATAAAACCTTTCACTTTTCTCACAATACTATAAACAAATATCGCTTATTAACGTATTTCTAATATTTCATAACTCTCCCCATTCCCTCTACTCTTTGAAAGCCCTTTACTTGGGACACCATTATAACAAAACCCATATTTACCTCTCACTAGATATGTATGTATTATCAAATATGTATGAGGCGTATTAATATTTAATTAATTAATTCAACCTAAAAAATATTATTATTTAAACTTGTGGTCATTCTCGCAACTGTGATATATCCCCAATGCGTATTTATGGTTGTCCAAGGACACCAAGTGCCAAACTTATACGGATATAAGTATTACACAAAGTAGATATATTACCAACAAGAATACTATTTACGGAATGTGAGAGAGGTTCTGACCACCAGCTAGCTCAGTCTCATTGTCAGGTGATGTCATAGCCGTGAGTAGCTATGAATAGGGTAAAGAGTTCACTTTTATTTCTATTTTTAAGTTTAAAAATATCTAAACAATCCTAAACCAAATAAAATGATTTTATAAACAATCAAACTGAGTCAGTACTTTACTTTCTTGATATATGTATATTGAATAAAAAAACAATAATAATATTTAGCACTCTGTCATTTTTCCCTTTTTTTATCGCAATCATACGTCATTCTCTCATAGATCTCACAACATATCTTAAGTAATGAAGATCGATACTATGAAAGTTTGTATCATGTGACTTTTAACCCTCGTTGCTTTCTTATGTCTGTAATGGAATGACACTTTAAAGAATTATCGTAAAGTTATTTCACAAGTCACCTTCACTGATGATAAAAACACAAAAATTTCCTTTTTAAGAAGATTTTTAACAGATTAATAATAAGAGTTCTTTCCCTGCTTTCCCGGGAAGTAGCAGAGCAATTTTTATTTATTTTATTTATTGTTCTATAGTTCCGTTCCTCAGGTAATTAGGCCATTCAAGGTAGCAATCTTAGATTTTTCTATGTCCGTTGGCTGATGAGGTTTATTTGATTCCATGCTGGAATTATGTGTTATTCAAGGTATCCTGGTTTTATGGAGGCAGCTGCAGTAACTTGGGATCAGGGGCTTGAATCCGATGCGGCTTTTCTTACCCCGACATGTCTGTTGGAATTGTCATTATATAGTTTTAAATATTCACTCGTTGAGTTGTTTACTATTGTAGCTCCAGAAAAAGATCCTATGCATTGTGGGTGGCTCACTTTTATAGCCCCCTCCATTGTTTCCAGAAGCTTCTTTTTTTTACCTCACTTCCGATCTTCAAGGTGGAATAACTAGATCCGTAGAAGTGGGATAACTCATGTCGTAATTTCTGTTTTAATATAACAGAACAATAAAATCCCGTTCTGCCAGAAAACTCTAGTTTTTCAACATGAAACAAAAAAAAATCTCGTTTCTCTTTTTCACCACTTAATTCATTTATACACGCATTTATCACACACACATATACATCATTAAAAATGACAGAGTCCCTCCCCCCCATGTTTATGTATTTATAACCACCACCATGTAATAACAAAATTAAATATTAGTTATATCTTTACATATATATATATGACTACCAATTAAATACTTTATTTGTGACTGGGTTCGAACCCATTCTGTCACAATATATATATATGAGTAATGAAATAGCTCTGTTTTCACTATTCTGTGTTTTAGTGATCTACACTTTGCAAAAAATATTATCTTTACATATATATATATATATATGACTACCAATTAAATACTTTATTTGTGACTGGGTTCGAACCCATTCTGTCACAATATATATATATGAGTAATGAAATAGCTCTGTTCTCACTATTCTGTGTTTTAGTGATCTACACTTTGCAAAAAATATTAAACAGACGTCAAAAAATTAAAATTGCATAAATTTCAATTTATATATATCAAATGCCCCCCATGCTGCATAAATATAACCAAGACTTAATTTTCCTTCACCAAGTCACTCATATCGTAGCGATCAGAGTGAAAACATTATTTGGTACTTGCGGTTTCAATGTTGTGCTTTATTTTAATTATTTATTTTTAAATTCATAACTTAATTATGATGGAACATCTATATGATAATTTTAAAAAAGTTATTTAATAATAATAAAATGTTACCTTCACATTCATGTAACTACTTATTCATTCAAATGTACACCCCCCTCCACTCTTAATTGATTAACTTAATAAGATAATTATAAAAAAGACATTAAGTTAATCAATTATCTTCTTATATTTTTATCTTAATTATTATTGTGTATAATTTTTTAAGTTAAATTGTATCATAGAATTTGGTAATATCTGTGGATTCAAACATTTTATATAAAGGTTTAAAAAGGATATAATTTCTTTCTGTGCAAAAATGAAAATGATTGATTTAGTTCTGAAAATAAAATCACATACTAAGATTGGTTATTTTTTTAATTAGAATGAAGCAACAGTCAGAAAGTAGTAAACAAGAAAATAGAAATTCATGTTAGGATTATTAGTGTTTCTTAAATTGTTCAAATTACTTTCATGAAGACTGAAAAAGGATTAAATTTGTGGGTGGAAAATATGAATCAAAAAATATTCTTATAATTAGTATATATTACATCAAAAATATTGCAATCTGCATAAAGCATTTATTAAAGAAGAGATTAATATTGAGCTAGTTAATTATATATAAGGGATGATTACATAAATTCAGATATCAATATAAACTAATAAATGAAGTCTTTCTCAATTCTTTTAGGTCTTAACAGAATTGCTATCATCATTCATGAAATTTTCATTAACTAAATCATAGTATAGATGTTATAACTATATAAACAAAAATCCTTAAAAAAAAACAGCTGCCCATGCACAGAGAATTATAATGATGATAAATTTATAAATTTAACATTATTTATGCATTGTATTTGATAATATTATCATCAATTTTCTTTAAAAAAAAATTTTTTTTTTTTTTTTTAGCATATTCTCAAATATAAAGACACAGATACAAATATATTCTCTCTTTCAATTTCTTATAACTGGATGACTTTTTTTTGTTGCTGTTAATTATATTTTTGTTGTTGATTTAATGTATATAATTTACAAATTGAATTGTATCATATATATATGTAATAATATTATGATTCGATGTCTGTATTTTTAAAGCAATATACGTAATTATATAACTGAATATTTGCAAATACAGTAACTAAATAATTAAAATTTTATATATATATCATCATCATCATCAACCATTATCAATCCACTGCAGGATGAAGGTCTCTCCAAGTTCAATCCATCTTTTCCTATCTTTAGCTTCTCTTTTCCACACCACCCCTGCACACTTTCTTATTTCATCAACCCATCTAACATGTGGTCTCTTTCTGGGTCTTTTACAATCTTTTGGAATCCAGTTTAAAATTTCAATTGTCCATCTATTATCATCTCTTCTAACAATATGTCCAGCCCAATTCCACTTCAGTCTTTTAATTTTTTCAATGAGGTCAGTAACACCTGTGTGTTCAATTACCGATACATTGCATTTTCGATCCCTTCTTGTTATTCCCAACATGCATCTCTCCATACTTCTTTGAGTGGTCTGAAGTCTCTGTATTGCTCTTCTATTAAGTGTCCAAGTCTCAGATCCATAAGTAAAAACTGGCAAAACACATTTATTAAAAACCTTCCTTTTCAAACACATAGGCATATTTCCTTTCAGTATCAAGTTATTTCTACCAAAAGCACTCCAAAACAAGTTTAATTCCATGATTAATTTCATCCATATTTCCATCTGTATTAATAATCTGACCATATATATATATATATATATATATATATGACCATATATATATATATATATGGATGTTAAAAATCTTAAACATCTATGTGTTAAAGACTTATTATAATATAAAATTCACTACTGTAGGTGAATTTTGGTACCCTCATAAATGCTTATAATGAAATAAAATGGGCCTCTTATTGCATTTTCTTATTTTTAAAGAAAGTATCACATCCTATTACAAAGCTCTGATGTTATTTAAGCTTAGTTTTTGATGTATTTTGAAATTATAAGGTGAATTTTGTCTATTGTTTTAATTCATGTATTAACTAAATGATCTGAAATCATCATTAATATATTCTAAGGTTGAGGAATGAATATTATTTTTAGCAACATCTCAGATTAAGCTACATAACAACAGACCTTAATGATAGAGGGATAGTATTCTGCATTTTCAGGGTTTTTGACATCAGGTGGTTACTTCCATTTTAAAAACAGATATTGAAAAAGTTATGATTGTTTATTATTAGGATTATTACATTTATTAAAACTAATATTTCATCTTATATTCAGAAGACATTAAAAGTATGATTTGTTTTTCATCCTCTAAATATATTAATGGTGATTTCAGACTATTTAGTCTGTACATAAATTAAAACAATAGACAAAATTCAACTTATAATTTCAAAACTATGTCAGAAACTAAGCTTATACTACAGCAGAGCTTAAAGATAAAGCGGTATCATTCTGTCCTGTCACATAACTCAGTGGAAAGTAATTACTTCCATTTCAATTAAAGAATTGAGTACCTATACTCATTTTTATTGCTTTTTTTAAATTTTAAATAATATTTTAATGTAAGGACAGTTCTTGGATTACATAAATGCAAGAGCATTTACATATTAATTTATGCAAAATATTCAAAACATTATTTTACTTATAAGTGATTTTCTTTTAATAGTTTTTACTTCAAAACAATCTAGTGTTGTTTTGAATAATGAACTAATACTAGATACATCTGAGATAATGTAAATAAAATGAATTACTGATTTTAAAAACGTATGTTAAACAAAAGCAAAATCTGACATCATGTCCTTAAAGTTGATTTTCTATTACAAATTATATTAAAATTTCAATACAAATCAAACTAATATAGCATTTATTTCAAGGTTCACCTAAACAAAATCTTATTTGCTCAATATATTTCTGAAATAGTCAATTCCTCCCCCCTATAAACTATTTAATGTAGTCTTTATTTCTTACGCCACACTTAATATATGTAAATCTAAAAAATGTAACACTTTTTTTCCACAAAATTTTTTTAGTTGCAAAATGAATCTTTGTAGATAAAAATGTTGAAAGATATTCAATGTTTTATCATATATTTCACAGTATTTCAATTCAATAATATTTTTTAGTGTATTTACTAATTTGGATTTCACAAACTGACAATTTTTCTCTATGCACATGTAAAAGCTCACTTGAAATCATAATCAAATAGCTAAGTGAAAAGTTAAACATAACAACTGATCATTATTCATGTTAGTTTAGGACAGTGTATAAATTCTTGACTGATACACAGAAATACAATGTTGCAGAAACTTTGACAAAAATAACAACAAACAAAATATTTCCAAATAAGTTCAAATACATGTTAAAGATTCTTAGAAGACAAAGTGGGATAAATATATTATTACAAAGGAACATGAAGAAAATAAAATCTTTTCTAAATTGATATAAAATATTATCTGAATTCCTTATAAACAAGAATGATTTTCTAATAGTTCCAAAAAAAAAAAAGTTCCAAAAAGAAAACTTGGGTAGATTATTTTTTAAAAAAGTAAGTCATATTTTGATCAATATTTCAGGGACCAGAACATCCTACCATAAAAGTTATAAAAATTACAATTCTGCATTATAAATTCATTCTGAAAATGAAACCAGTAGCCTATCAAATGATGATGATTATGATGGTGAGGAATTTAATACAGCTCTCAATTCTAACACAAGGATCAGTTTCAGAATTGTATAAGAGATAACATTAAATCAGGGGCAAGATCATAAATATGTGTCAGCAATACCTGCAGTGTACACTATTCTGAAAAATTATTAAACAAAGAGGAACTTATAAATTTATTTAAAATTTTCTGATTTTCTTTGACATTTCCCCCCTATATCCAAAAACATTTCCATTTGTCTTTTGGCTGATAATTTTCTGATATAAAATAAAAATAAAGAAAGCATTTAACAAGTTCTTTACTTATGCCTAATCTAATTGAAACCAACACTTGTTTACTTACTAAAATTTTAATCCAAACATAAATCAATATATAATTTTGTTGTTAGCTACTTGGGAGTTATGTAATATTGAAGTACCCAAGAAATAGGTGGAAATAATGATTCTATTCAACTAAATGAATTAACTTTTTTTCACTTTAACCAATTCAGAATTGACTCTGTTACTTTATTAATACACTAAGCCACGTAGGACAAGTTGTAACTTTTATTAAAACAAATAAATCATAGCACATATGCACATACGTACAGGAATGTGTGACTTATCTTTTTAGATCTAACAAAAAATATAAACATTTATGAATATATTGTGTTTAATTAGTAATATCATATTTAAAGAACATCAAATAATTCATAACTACTTACATTAACATGTGATGTTTTATATGATATAATTTTCATTTATCTTACAAGTAAGTAAGCCTATTAAAAATTATAACAATATACAATAATTATATTAAGAAATGTATTGATGGTAACAAGTAGCTTTCATATTGAAAATGTAAGTTTTACTATTCTTATATATAGCTTTCATCACTTTACATATTATATAGAAAACTATTTCTATGACTTTAAAATAATCTATTGCAGGGCAAAAACTTCAAAGAGGAACACAAAGAGAAGACATTATTCAATTGAGTTGTCAATTATTGTGTGATGAAGTGACAAGAAACATGCTTGCCCTGCATAAAATCTGAGTTTGAATCCAGACAAAGTAAAGCTTAAAAATATTTCCAGGATCCAATAGCCAACCAAATGAATATGCATCTTTTCTTTAGCCAGAGATCAGGATAAAGATGGAAAACAGCCCAAACTTCAGCAATCAACAATTAAAAAGCTGATGAGTAAAACCATACCACTTACTGAATCCAAGATATGCTTTTGAAGTGATTCCTACTTTGTGATAGATTAATTATAAAATATTTTATCTTCTACCTAATTAAAAAACTGTGAAGCATCTTAAATAATATGTACAAATTTTTTTTTTTTTTAAAAAAAAAAAACCTTTACATGACACTATAATATTGTAATTAAAATACTGTTATGTTACAATACAACAAAGTTAATTACAAACTGGAAACTTCATTGATCCCAAAGTCTTCACATGCTGACACCACCTTATTTTTGTGTTAACATTTTTTCTGCTCTCCCTAGTCAATAACTCTCAGCTTACATTTGTTCTTGCGGGGGTTTTTTTTTCTTCAAAAACATACCATGTACAGATCTCTCTGGCTTACCTTAACCTCAAAACATACTAATTGCTGAATTACTGTACTTAAACTGAATATACATATAAAGTTTTCACCGCAAAAATGAAAACATAAATGAATAGAGTAATCAATATATATATATATAAATCATTTTCTGAATATTATTGTAAATAATGGAGAAAAATCAATTTTAATTCTTAGCTTGCAACAAAAATGTTATTTTACTGGCATTTGTTTAAAGTTCTGTCACAAGAGGTGTAAAGTCTGATGAAAAGATTCCTTCCATTCCTTAGAAAAAAAAGCTTTCATTTTTAAAATAAAACAATCTGTCATAACATTTGCATGGTTCTTCATGTCGACCTGTTTCAACTAACCTTCAAAACAAACATTTTTACTTTCCTTGATTCAAGTTTACCTTCCATGAAAACTTTTCAGGTTACGATTCCCTTCTGACAAAGTAAGCAGTCTTGTCAACAGTTCTATTTTTCAATCCCAGTGCCTCACTTCTACCTGAAGGCGCTCTAATAACAAGAAAAGAACACAACCACTACCAAACAGACATGCTTCATTTATCAAGTTGTAAAATGAAATCAACTTTGTTTGCTTAAAAGATGCCAACAACTCAAGTAAATTTATTTTATTTTCGAAAATCTTCAAAATAATAATAACAATAAAAAAATCTCTAAATGTTTGTTTTACTTTTGGGAAAATATTTTGTTTTTCAATTATTGACAGAATTTAAAAGAAATATATATATTGTTCAAAAATACTTAGTGAGGAACTAGACTAAAAGTCACACCTTTAATATATAATTTATTTAATATTTAAATACAAGTATAATATATATATTAAGCTAAATGTAATTAAAGGGTATTTGAACTCAGACTTTCGAGCTCTCTTTAATCTCCACTCCATTTTATACAAGCGATACGCATGACCACATATATGTGGAAAAGATAAATGATCAATATACGTATTTCGTGCTGAACTATTGTATATAAATATTATTATTTTAAATAATTGAAAATGGTAAAAATATACATGTCTTACAAAAGTTAGCCCATCATTAGTTATATGTCAAACAATAGATCCTATACATCAACCTGACAAGTCTTCTCATATCTGTTGCTTATCTTCAGATTATCATTCATCTTTTTGCCTTCTACTTTTCTTCTTCTTACCCTCCAATGATCCACTTTATCCTTCATATTAAGTCAGCCTCTTAGTAGATGTTCAATGCAATTTATTTTCTGCTTCATAAGAATCTTTTATTTTCTTTGACATTATTATATTTTTGTTTAACGAAATTATAGATAAATTTTTTTTTTTTTCGTATTTACATGTTAAAAATTAAATAGCATTTTAATTTATATTAATTTATTAACTAATTCTAGTAAAAACTATTTTACAAAATCTAAACAATTTTTCTTTCAAAAAAAGATCTAAAAAATACGAAAATTAAATTTTATTTATCAGAAGAAATATATATATGTACATTAATTAGTAAGTGGGATTTCCGTTATATAATAATCATCATCAACTATTATTAATTCATTGCAGGATGAAGGTCTCTTCAAGTTCAATCCATCTTCTCCAGTCTTTAGTTTCTCTTCTCCACATCACCCCTGCATACTGTCTTATTTCATCCATCCATTTTACACGTGGTCTTTTTTTTGGGTTTTTTACAATCTCTTGGAATCCAGTTTAAGATTTCAACTGTCCATCTATTATCACATCTTCTAATAATATGTCCAGCCCAATTCCATTTCAGTCTTTTAATTTTTTTAATGAGGTGAAATTAAATCCATAGCCATGATATATTGATGTGCAGCAACCAATCAGATGTGGTTTGGAAGGATGCATGAAAACAATAGCAACCTGTCCAAGCTACTACTAATCCAGTGGTCCCCAACTTGTTGCACATAAGAGCACATTGTATAATACCGGCCAGGTGGTGGGCACCATTTATTTTTTCAATGTAAATTTATAGTTGGATATTGTTAATGATAGACCCTTTTATGCTGTAAAAGTATAGTATGACCTACAATTTGATTACAATATAATAAAATAATTTATAAGAAATCTTAAAAATTAAATTTTATATCAGATAAATAATTTTTTATTGTGTTCGGATAAAGTTTAAATAATTATAAAAAAAAATAGTTTTATAAAATTAATCTTAACAATTTAATAAAATAATTCTTTTTAATAATACTTTAGATAGAGCTACACCGATTTTTATATTGAACTGACATTGATAAAAAATAATTTTATTGTTCTAACTAATAATTTTAACAGATGACTCAATTCACCATTAATTAAAAAAATTCAATTTCAAATGAGAAATGCTTTTTATTTCAACTAATATTCATGCCATAATCATTTCAAATAATTTTTCCCAACATTATATATTTGAGCAAACAGTTTAATCTGGAATTTTTAACCAGAGATAATAATAACTGGGTATTCATATATCATGCATTATTGGATGGCTGTCTGTTTGTTTTTGGAATTACTACTTGAAAAAAAAATAATTCTAAGTTGGTTTATGATTACAAAATTTTATAAGTAGAACCCTAGGTCATGTATTTGATATCACAATGCATCCATGATTATATTGTGTTTCCTTTTCTTTTTTTTCAAATGCAAACTTCACTTAATTTTTTAAGTAATTGATTCGATCAAATAATACTCTACAGAATAAAAAAAGTATTTTTTCAACCAGGAAATTTAGACCTAATTTGTAAGGTATTCATAAAATTCTATTTATTAGTTATATTTATATATTATTGAAACTTAAAAAAAAATGTAAAGAATATATATATTTAAAATATTTTCATAAAAAATGAAAATTTTGATTATTTGCTATTTTTTTTAACCATACAGTAATAAATATTTATACTGATATTTTTTAAAAAAAAGATAAAACAATAATTAAAGTTTAGAAAATATATTTATTACATTTCTATAATTATATCTTTCAAAATTAAAATAGAATATATAAAAAAAGAACTTTTCATAAAAAAGTAAGTTTTGAATATTTTTATGGTAATAAGTGCTTACAGTTATAAATAAACTTTTTAAAAATTGAAATAAAATAATTAATGCTATAAAGATTACATATAATGAATTATTAAGAAATATTAACTATAATTAAAGTTTTAAAATGTTTATTTATATATATTTTTTATCAAATTACATAAAAAAAAAAACATCAGAAAGAATTAAAAATGTTTAATAAAAAAGTAATACCTATTAAAACTAAAAAAAAATGAAAATCTCCGAGTTCATTTTATTTGCTTTTAATAGCTCCATCTGTTGATGGAAAATGTAAGTACAACAAAAATACAATTCAAATGAGAATGGTATCAGAGATATAGATTGCAGAGTGAGACTTCCTGTGAAGTGTAATTTTAATAATTTATCATTTTCAATAAGATTACAGAAATAAAGATAAACATTATTAAACAATTCTTTATATATTATACAATATGCATTATTTTGTTTCATATAAAATGGAGCTAATGCTTAATGTCAAGTTGAATCTAAAGAGAATCATAATAGTAGTGTCACAAAAAATATTCAATTATAAAAAATATTAAAATTCATATACCTAACTCCATTAACAACCCTCTTTTTACTTCAGTAAAAACCCCAACAAAAAGCTATTATAGGTTAATGAAAAAACTTGTTTAGTTTCAGGGATTGTCAATTAGTAGTAAATGATAGTTTCTTAGCAATATCAAAAGCTAAATTATCTTTGTTTATATGGATATATTCTCATTTCTATTCTTCATTATATATTATAACATTATAAATGGGGCAGATTATAGATATGTTGCCCAAAAGATAGGCTCTAATAAGTATAAATTAAATCCAGATTTGAAAGATTAAAGTGACTTTAATGAAAGATTTTGATCATCTGGTTCGTCAAGTCCCTAATCTATATCACTACAATCCTAAAATGACCACAAACTAATAGAAATTCTACCTCTGATGAATATGATAAGATTTTTTAAAAAAGTAGCCTGATTTTAAAGCAGCTAAAATGTATCTAGACTAATACTATTTGAATTATATATCCATGAATTTTATTTATTCATATTTCCTAATTATCTAAAATAAGCAAAATATACAACTTTCAATTTTGTAGTAATAATAATAATCATCTTTTATTCACATCCAGTAGTAATAACTCACAAATGAAGTTGATACAACACCAGTGAATAAACTCAATATGTGATAATTATCTAATGGCTAAAACTGATTGTGATGTTAAATGATATACATAAGTTAATAACCAAATGAAAATCTAAATTTACATTCATTTACGAAGTATGCAGAATTTACAAAGCTTTAGAGCTTATTTGGGTTTGACATTATAACAATATAAAATCTAAGTAAATTGTTCAAAATATTAAGTTATTGATTAATTGCAATTTTGAATTGCTCTGATTTTCCTTTGGCCACATATAGATTTAAAACATCTATTCATAACTGAACATCTATATATATATATATATATATATATATATATATATATATATATGCATTAAACATCCTTTTAAATAAACATTAAACATCCTTGAAATGGATTTGAAAAGATGATGAGACACATAATATGCATGTGTATTTTAAAATCCAATGTCTGCTGGGTTATCGCATATCTGTGGAGAGTTATAACTAATATAATTTTGTTCACCAGTTTTTACTGTTTTAATCCTATTTAGCTGATTCTCATAAGTGTTCTATCGCTTAGGTCTCCTTACAACATATATATAATATTCAGAGCTATTAAACATTTCTTTCAAGATATTCATCCAATTTTTGTTGTTATATATTATTTTTAAAATAATATGGTCTGCCACAACATAATATAATCCTCAAGTATTGGAACATCCATAAACATTACACCAGTTTTTTAGAGTTTTGATAATATGAATAAGAAAAGGATATTAATATATATATTCTCTAGGTGTCATTTTCTACAATTCAAAATATATTCAATTTTAATTGCTAGTATTATTTTGGTTTTCTTGACATTATCCATGGTGTTCGTATTCTATTTCCAATCAATGTGTATGTACGTATATATTATTCAAATCTAAATATGTATACTTGTAATTTCCATTAAAAGCAAATAAATATTTTAAATGGTGGTATTAACTGCATTTCAATTGTTATTGATTCTTTAAAATAGACATTAACTTTCTTTTTAGTTATTCATGTTATGTTTCTTTTCAACATATAAGTTCTTAAATAAGTATATCCCTCCTGGTTCTTTATAACAAGAAAATCTTTATTGTTACAAAACTCAGCGCAGCTACCTTACCTTACAAGCAAGCAGTTGGTTGCAGACGGTTGTTGCGGGTTCGCCTCCTGGCCGATGCTATGACATATGGGAAAAAAAAACACCTTTTCTTTTGGAAATAAGAAAATATATACATAAAAAGAGCCCACACTTTCTTTTAATGACCTTCTTATTGACTCTTTTGTTTCTTAGTGACATAAAAGGTTCATTGCTGTTATATATATATATATATATATATATATATATATATATATATATATATATATATATATATATATATATATATATATAAACCCACTGGAGGTATTGCCTTATAAAATTTACTAAGCAATTATTGTTACAATTAAATTTATTTTAATGTCATTTTTGAGTACATACATACAAAACAAATTCATACATTTCTAAGTGTATATATTATTTACTTATTAGATCCTATTGAAATAAATATATGTAAATGTATCTCCCTCAATTTTTTATTAATAATTATATTAATATTTTTTACATTTTGTTTATTCATAGATATAAAAAAAGATTTTGTGATATATATGTGTGTGTTGAAAAGTACTGTGCACTTGCAGTTCAATAAACAATACATAATCTATTCTAATCAATGGTTATCAACAAAAGGTAAGCTATTACATGCTATTTACATTAAACATAGGGAGAGGCAAACTTGGAACAAAATAAAACAAAATATATTATAGTTCACAGCTCCACTGTAATTATATTGAATAAAACTGGATAGATTTAATAGTCAGGTACATGTTCATTTTTTTATAATTACTACAGTAATAGTAAAATGAATCAAAGTTATCTCTCTTTCTATATATATATAAACAATCCTTATTTTCTCTGATGCTTAATTGGTTAATGTATGTTTGTTCATAAGACTGTCACATGTCAAGTTCAAAACCAATTAAAACTATTACGTTTATGCAAAAAAAAAAAAAATCTGCCATTAATAAAATATGCTCGGAAAAAAATCAGTACTTGTTTTTAACTGCAGGAGTATAGTAATGCATTTAAATTGCAAAGAAAATGTGATTACAGTACATAAATCCATGTATAAAATGTGATATTTAGTAAGGGGAAAAATAATACAATATTTACATTTAGTTTTGGTTAGCATATTATTATGTTTATGTGAGGGAAGTTGCGATTAATAAAAATGCTTGGGAAAAAAATCAGCTACAGAAGTATAGTATTTAAATTGTGAAATAAATGTGACTACAGTACATAAATTCATATTTGAAATGTAATATTTAATGAGGGGGAAAAACAAATGCTATATACTGTATTCACATGTTGTTTTCGTTAGCATATAACTAAAGTCAAAACAATGGCCTTTCAGGTCAGTGCACAATTCTCACATTTATTTATATAATATCAAAATCTTTTATTTAATTTACATTAAATCTTACATTTTTTTTTAAAGCAACCAAATAAAAAACTTAACCTATTTAGGCCGGATACATTTGGTATTTAATACTTTCAACATTTCTAAAATACAGTTATGATAGTTTTGTTTATTACTGTAATACTATATAAAAATTCTGTACCTGTATAAAATTAAATACATATTTTAATGGGTTTATATTATTATTAAAAATGAATTTAAGATAAAAAACTATAGACATTAAAATTAATATTTATTTAATATTTTCTTATATCATTAGAGAATTATGGATATTTTAAAAAACATGGTAGATATATAATGAGTGGGTAATTGGTACATTGTTGAAATACCATTACATGTTTACCTAATCTTGTAAAATCACTAATCTAAAAAGATTCCAGAAAAAATAATGCTGGATCAATGACATTGTATTATTAGTAAATACAGTATATATTATATATTGTAATGGTAAGCATCCTATTGAACAATTGGTAATGAATTGTAAACAATTACATAATAAAATAAATTACAATATTTGGCAAATTAAATTTTCATCTAGGGGAATTTAAAGACAAATAATGGGTGACCATGTTCATGGTGGGGTGATTGAATACAATTTATTTTTAATTGACAAGTCAGTAATAGTCATGAGTAACAGTCAAATTGAATATGTATAAAAACAGGTTTCCATACATATTCAATTATATTTCCTGATCATTACCCACCCCTCCACCTAATAATTTTTACACTAACAAAAGAAATAATCAGCTTGGTTCCAAACAACAAAATTATTAACTACATCAATAACTTTAATAAAAAAATGGTAATGATTATAAAAAGAAATATTTACAATTAAGTATATTACATGGTGATCATGCATGAGAGGAAAAAATCTTTGTAACTTACAATCTCTTTGAAGATATCTATAGAAAGTTCAGTTGATGTATTTTAACATCTTTGTGAGCTCACATGTATATTTTGTAACCATAAATGTGGGAACATGGCCATTAATCATTAAATTTTAATGTTTTCTGGCAATATAATATTTCAACTTCATTTGACTCCTTCTCGGGCAGTTTCGTATGAGAGTTTCCATTGCAATTTTCTTTTAAGCATTTATAATAAGTAGATTTGCAGGTTAATTTATAAAAGTACATTCCCATGAGATAATTACATTAGCTAGCCAGTTTTTTTATAGCAAATAACTGTCAAATGTTTCTTAAGCATAGTGATGAATAAGTTGGCAGAATCAAAGTCAAATTTTAAAAATTTCTTTGTCTACAGTTCCATACTTATCTACTATCCTGGAAAGATCAGGGAAAGCATTCTAAAGAGTTCTCTACTCTATAAAATGCATATTAATTTAAAAATCTTTATAAAATTTTATTGACTTCTTGAAAGTAAGAGACATCATAGTAAAATGCATTATAATTCTTTTCCCAGTTTTTTGAAAAGCAGATGAGTTTGGAAAGCTTCTGTTGATTCCAATAGCACCATTTTTATTTTCCCCCAGTCATTTGTGACTGGTTTCCATAGCAATGTTTCTTTTATCTAAAGTCGTAATATTAGTTTTTAAAATAAAAAAAATAATTATTTTATCTTTACATTTACTTTTAACATTTTAAAACACATATGAAATTG
Organism: Epiperipatus broadwayi; assembly: GCA_028023455.1. Taxonomy (NCBI): domain Eukaryota; kingdom Metazoa; phylum Onychophora; class Udeonychophora; order Euonychophora; family Peripatidae; genus Epiperipatus; species Epiperipatus broadwayi. Next base: position 4,121,841 of record JAQFVV010012452.1, on the reverse strand, counting down.
ATTCTATATACATGACCTTTAGTATTTTGTTATATGTAATAACAAAAATATTAAAAATATTAGCATAACAGCAATTCCTGTAAACTAAGAAGTGAGGGTTACAATATATATATATATTAAAATGCAAATTCTTACAAGCTACATATATATATATAATGACATATTACTTGCATTCTTTCGGGTATGTATTGATGTTTCAACTAGGTCACACACCATCAACTGGATAATATAATGACATTATACAAAAACCATTATAGAAGTAAACATTGATGTATAACAACAAGAGTAAAGATTCAACAAATATAAAATAAGAATAAATAATTTTAAAAATATAAAGGTATAGTAGAATAATAATAATAAAAAAATTCTAGATTCAACAAATATAAAATAAGAATAGATAATTTTAAAAATATAAAGGTATAGTAGAATAATAATAATAAAAAAATTCTATTTCCCAGGTATCATCATCCTTATTAATACATTCTGACTATTTAATATATCTCAATGACTTCTTTAATTGGTACTGTTCTATTAGCTCATGTCAGCCACTTCATGGCACTATTTCTATGTAAAAAAACACCAAAATATGCCATTTCCATTGTCACTGTCATTGCTGTCCTTCTTTCTATGCAAAAGTACAGAACAAGGCCATTTACATGGCCACTGGTGCCACAGTGCTATTTCTATGCTAAAAGGTACAGAAATATGCCATTTTGGCTTCTAGACTGGTTTGTGTTATGCACTTTATCCAAATGATCACAGTTCAAATTTCACTACAGTATCATGTGAGGGTGTCTGGACTTCAGACTGCCACAACCCTTCAAATATTCATGTCAAAGAAATTAACTTATAACTCATCTTACGTATTATTACCTACAACAATTGTAATACCATCACCACACTTCCAATTTCAACATGGAACTTTCAAAAAATTCAAAAAGGGTATGGCCAAGCAGGATTTCAACAAGCTCACATGAAAAGTCACATTTGTGTGTGAACACATCCAAGACAAATAAAATGGTGCAATTGAAAGTGGACAGTTTGAACCTGTGGCAACTGCCATCCACAGAAGCTGGCATGGTGGCATTGCTCCAGCAGAACACACTTTCAATGCCAAGAGATGACTGTACAGTGAATCTATGTGCCTTGAAGTTTATAAAAACCTCTGGACAGTCATCTGTAAGTCATGTCTCTGTTGTCGAAAGGGTGCACTTCAGCAAGGGACCTAGATTGATGGCTTCAAAATCCCATTCATGAAATCCTTACATATTTTGTATTTTTGGAGCTGTGATGAGCTGACCCTAGACAATGCTATTAGCAATCTAAAAATGTATCAAGGTGCTTTCATGAAGTGGACAGATGCTCTGCATGAGCTGTCCCATGAGAGCTTTGGCTCATGCACCTGAAGTCAAATCAGAGGTACAGGTTTGATCATGGAGGTTGGTGAGACTCTTTTTAGCCATAGAAAAAGCCACCAGGGCAGAATGCTTCCTCAGCAGTGGATATTCAGAGGACTGTACTGAGACTAGGGAATGCTTCATCAACAGCTATACCATCTAGCTTTGCTGCCATCCTGATGCAGGCTATACACGAGATTGTAAAACCTAGAATAAGCATCCACTCTGACTGCTGGAAGGGCTATAAAAACCTCTGAGCTGGAGGCTGCAGGGTTCCAGCACATAACAGTTAACCACTGGTACAACTTTGCAGAATCTACTACAGGTGCCCACACCCAGCACATCAAGCATCTTTGGGGCTCTCTCAATAGGTGAAACAAAAAACAGCCCAGAACAGCCAGACAACCCTGGGAAACTATCTGTGTGAGTTCCTGTGGTAATGTGTTCACAAGGGTGAAGCTGGGCCATATTTACGGTGACAAGTCTAAACAGAAAGTAGTTTTATTTTTTGTTGTTGTTGTTTGTAATTTTTCTGCATTAAATTTGACAGTTTTTGTTGGTGTTCACAAGTTCAATTGTTGACTTTTGTTGTTTAAAAGTTTATTAATATACACCATGTCATTGTTGAAATTGTTTCCAAGCAATAAACATATCACAATTAGTTATTTCTTTAGTATTTACTTATTTATTTCTTAATATATTTTAGTTTTTCAATTGGTTAATTTTTATCTATTATTTCTTTAAGAATTTATTTCATAAGATTAATGGTGTTAATTTTGTTGTAATGAGAATAAGTAAAAATTAATTTTTGTGGCCTAGTAACATTATATATATGTGCTTTTGGTTAGCAACAATGCCATCAAGTGGCTGACACAAGCTAATAGAACAGTATCCTTTAATCTTACTTAGGTGGAAAAGTATCACATCAAATAAGAACATAGTGATGCAAAATCTGTATTATGACCTGTAACAATAGCATCGAAAGGGAGTATCAATAATGATGAATACTGCTTAGCATTAGCATGTTAATCTTTCCTAGCACTTATATAACAATTACTATAATCACACAAGAGGCTTCATAAACTGTATATACAATTTCATAAACTCCATGAGCCTGATGAGAGATTGAGTGCTTAGGCTTGAATAAAATGTAACCAACTTTTTGGTTAATAGTGTATGCCGTTTTTATATTATAGTATTTTAGAACAGGTCGAATACTACCTGCAGTTCCTGTTATATAAGGAATACAAACTGAGTTTTTAATTACAATTTTTTATATCATCTTCTCACATGTAAATAATATCTATTCTTAAATTAAGTTTACAATGGAAACAGAGCCATTATTTGATATATTCACTTCTAAAAAATAGAATCTTTTTTATGTTTTTGAATCAATTTCACACATGGGTAGATACTTATAATTTTCATCCCATATTCATGCTGCTTAAATCTTTTCTGTAGCCAAAATTATTTTACTAGAATAGTTAATCTTTCATCTAAATCAAGGGTGGGCAAGTGTTTTGGCTCAGGGGCCACTTTGTGGAAGCATAGGGTCTAGTTGGAGACACTTTGTAAAAGTGGCGGTCAGCGGACGGCGCATTGGGCCACTTTGTGGAAGCAGTGGGCCGCACCTTTTTTTCATGACACAATAAAGACACTGCTTTATTCCCTGTATTACCAAAGAAATATTTGTTTGTCCATTCTTCATTAAACCCACGACATTCATCACCAATTTTACATTTTTTTGCAGGGTTCATGGTGTCCCTAAAGTTGGAAATTTATATATTTACTGTTGCAAAGACAAAATTGAAATTAACCATATCAAACAGAAAAACACTGCACATGCATATTGATGTGGCTATCCTAGTGGAAAATGCAAGATGAATCTTCGGACATGCACGGGAAGAAAATTTTGGTTCAAGGTGGATTTTTCTGTCTTGGAGGACCACAAGCATGAACCCTGCAGGTCACTATTTGCCCACCCCTGATAAGTAAGTCATGTACATAATATCTTATTAGTTAATAATTATAATAATGAAATTATAAACATAACCTTAATTCAGGCTCAAGAAAATAATAATTAAAAATCATGAGAATAAAAAACTAGAACTACTAAGTCTGTATTCCTTTCACAAAAGAAGCCACGGGTCATGTATTCTAAAATGCTATAATATAAAAAGAGCATACATTACTAATGAAAAATTTGATAACATTCTGTTCAATCCTCTTAATACCTTGAGTCCTATGGAATTTATGAAATTTCATATGAATTTTATGAAGCCTCCATCATTGTACGTACTCTCACTCGATGTTATATATTTCTCAAAACTATCAATATTCTTTTGAAGTTAATTGTATCAACAAACATGATATACATGAGGACTACTTTCTATTTGAAAGAACTTTTTAAAACCCATTAATCTGAATAGCTGCTGATTTTTTTATTATTTATTATTATTTTAGCCATGCTTTTATATTTTTAAAATTTTCTGTTCTAATTTTTTATTGATTGAATTTTTTATCTTGTTATACATCAATGTTTACAGCATCTCTACAATATTTTTTTTAATAACTCAGCCAACTATGCCATTTATATATATATATGAGATGATAATAGATGGACAATTGCAATCTTGAACTGGATTCCAAGTGATTGTAAAAGACCCAGAAAGAGACTACATGTGAGGTGGATGAATGAAATAAGAAAGTGTGCAGGAGGGATGTAGAGAAGAGAAGCTAAAGATTGGAGTAGAAGGATTGAACATGGAGAGATCTTCATCCTGCAGTGGATTGATAATAGTTGATGATTATATATATATATATATATATATATATATATATATATATATATATATATCACATACATTTGAATAAACTTTTATTAAGTATGTGCAGCACCAATTATTTAATGATTACTATCTGAAGTATACAATCCTAAAATCATTAATAATATCATCAATAAAATAAATATATTTACTTTGAATATTTTAATGCAAATTTCTACGTGGTTAAGTTAAGCAACAGATAAATGCATTCAACAATTAAATGTTCTTGGATGAAGTCAACTTTTTTACTTTGAATGTCGGTTGTTACATAATCTGTCAAGTTGTGAATCATATTGCAAACTTGACAATAAATTGGTTATTGCATTTTCTATTAAACTATAATTTTGACATCAGTTAGCTTTAATATTAACTTTAGATGTGAATGACTATTCTGAACCCCATACATCTAGCTATTGTTTTATTGTCTTTAGCCTGAAAATATTTCGACCACATTAATATAAATTAACAAATTAAGTTGGAAAAAATATCTTAACTAATTTATTATTAGTTAAAAAACGATCAAATAGATTTTTATATTTCAATAATTTTCCTTTAATGATTTTTTTTTTAAATATGTATTTTGAGATGATAAGATTTATAAACAAAACAGCATAATTTAATCCAAACAAGTTCCATTGGAAAATAAATGAATATTAATATCATCTATGTTCTTTATTACTTTTACAATGCTTTTTTTACAACCTGCCAGTTTCGATTACCCCAGGGCAATCGAAACTGGCAGATTTAAAAAACATTGTAAAAGTAATAAAGAACATAGATGATATCATATAAAATATGTTTACCAAGGTTAAAAAACACATCATAAGTCAGTCTTAAATAAAGATTTAGTCAAATGTCTTTCCAAAAAAAAAAAAAAAAAACAGTCAAAGAAAAATACATTACATACCAAACTGTTAACTGGTAAGTGGAGAGGGTTTCTAAACCCCAGATAAAATAAATAAATAAGTAAACACCAATTTATAGACAAATAATTGTAAAGTTTGTTATGGGTTCTGAGTTTTCTTGTAACCTGAAAAAAATTATGTTTTTATATTTCAATAATCTGCCTCTAATAATTTTTTAAGCATAGATTTTAAGATGATTATAAGTTTTATAAGAACAAAATCTAATTTAGATTAATTTCATTGAAGAATAAGTCAACATTTAAAAAAAGACAAGAATAGAAATATTTGTGAAAAAATTTAAATATATTTGCAGTAATCCACTCTGAAATAAAGATATAACATCTGCATGTACACATAAGTATATACTTATGTAATATACACAAATTATATGTATATTATTGTGAACAGAAGACCTTTCAAGAAAATGATTTATTCCAAATAAAATATATATGGTATTAAGATTAATCCTAATAGGTAAATATATATGTTAAGTTGCTGACCAAAATAAAAAAAGATACATAAACAAAAAGATGAACAAAACCAGTTGATCAATATCAATAATAAAGTTTGCTATCTTCTTAACACAAATTATTGTAGCATTTCAAAGTGACCTTACAAACTTTAATGAACTTCATACCAAAGTGCTTGATATGCTATAGGTTTGTGCAGTCTTATGATGTTTTTAAACAAAAAAAAGTTATAAATACCTCTCATGATAACATCTTTATACAGAAAAATTATGACAATATAAATTTCATATTAATTCATTTTCATTTTATGTAGATAACAAATGCAATAAGTGATTTATTAATTGGTACTTTAGAAGATTTGAGTGCCAAAAGTAATAGAACAAAACTGTGATCTAGATATAGATCTTGAGTGTCTCAGCATATAACCCTACCACTGTGGAGCACCATTAAACTGAACTAAATTATTATTTCCAAGATACCCACATTTTTCTCATTACTACAATGGAAGGTTGAACTACCTAAAATGTAAATAGTTTATCATTTTTAAAATTACCATATGATTAATGTGAAAACATGATATGTTAAGACATATAAAATTAACACAGTACCTTGTCACTGGCTACAATCCTGGATTCGAACATGGGTTATTTTTTAGGCAGCAATAATTTGTTAAGTAAGTTCTTAATCTTTTCAGGTAGCTGGCCCAGAACCAACAAAGCTAGCTTTCTGATATTAATCTTGTAAATAATTATTTAGTTACACTTAATTGGATATAAAATAAGAATATGTGATAACCATCCAAATATTAATGTTTTGATAATAATAAAATCAACAAAATATGAGGAAACCTTCATGTGCAGGTGAGCAGAATAGTAATGACATAGTATATATTTTACAATGATTTAGTGCTCAGTTTAATGCCTTTTATATGTTATGAATTTTTCAAGTTAAAAAAAAAACGTCTGAAACTAATTATATGAACTTTAAACCCCCCCCCCCCTAAAAGTAGGCCTGCTTTTAGCATAACATTAAACATAACGAGCAATAATAGTTTTAAAAATTTGTGCTAATTCAAAATAGACAATTGTTACATCTGACTATTTAAAAAAACCTTCAAAACTTTTTAATTAGCAAAATTAGTCTGGAAATAAATTAAGACGTTTTCTGATTTCAAATTAAAATTCATTAAAGTGCTCAAAAGCTTTTAACTTGAGATATTTTAATTGCTTAAACTAATTCATTTAAACATATAAGTAAAATTTAACTACTAAATATTCATTGCAATGATCAAATAAAATACCTGATGGTAAGCACTAACTTTGAATATATATATAAACTATTCTTCAAAGTCCTGCCCTATACAATTTTTAAATCAACTCTATGATCAAATAAGAGCTTATTTTTCTAATGATTGTCTGGATATAAAATTTCTGCAATGGTGTTATGCCAATGAATCCCTAATTTCCTTAGTAGATTCCATAAGGCTAACTAATTAAGTGAGACTCAAGGTAAAGCTGAAAAGGAAATTAAAAAGAGAGCAACAAAGAAAGCATATGTACTTTAAAAGGATGATCTAAAAAGAAATTAAGAGCTTTTCATTCAGACTTTAAAGAAACATTCTGTGACCTTCATTGGTATTTGCTATATGATAAAAGAAATCACTAGTATTCAAAAGGTGGAAAAAAAATTAACTCTTTTCTGGCCATTTAATTACGAACAAAAAAACAACCAAACAAACAAAACAACAATTACACTTTACATTGCACATACATATAAATATGTTAATTCTTATCAGTGATTATTTCATTTTGTAAATTATTATTCATAAGTTTTCTCTCCAATATACGGCAGCACTATCAATTATTACCGATCATCTACCTGCTGAATAAAAATTTAGTGAACATATTTAATTACTTTTGATTTATAGTTTTCCATATCCACATTTGCTCCACCAAACTTTCTTATTTAGCTCACCTTTTCATATCTTTATCTTTCCTAAAATCTCTAGAAACCTATATGGCATTCTTCTTTCTTCTATCAGTACATTCAGTCCAGATACATTTTGGTTTCATATCTCAACAATATTAATGCTATCTATTTGTTATCTCATCCCTATATTTCTCTTTTATTCTTTCCTCCATCAATTCTAACTTTGCATGGTGCTCTGTATTTGAATGATAAATGATATATAAACCTTATGCAAAGTTGTACTGTACAATTCACACTTTATTTCAGCAAACGATTAAATTTCAAAATAAGAGTTATATTATAATAGTGTAACAGAGAATTAAAAATATAATTTAATTAAATAAACCAAGTATACTTTCAACATATTAGTGTCATAATCAAGGTTACCAAACCACAACAAAAAACTACAGTATTTTACTGTTAAAAAATTAAAAAATGACAATTTGACTTATTTGAACACTATTGGTTTTCTGAGCCATCACATTGTTCATTTTACTCAATAAATCAAGCATCGTTAATCTTTCCCTTTCTATTATTTCTTTTCATCACAGGATCAAAACCATGTTGATGTTCCTTTCCATAACTATAAACTTCAAACATATTTGTTAAATCAGTTATAATTTTTTTGTATATAAGTGAATGCTATGTCATTCTTGTCCTCAAATGTGTTTTTTTTCCATTGTTATATATATGGGCAATGCAAATGGCTGCATACTAATGCATCCATCCATTAGATCAGTAAACTTCATATTATTAATCAACCTAATCCAATGTCGCACTTATCTGAACGTATCTTTCCAATTTTATTGCCAACATTTGGTAAGTATGGTAGTCCCATCCATTTTTATCACTTCTAATTATTTGTTCCCACATATCTCTTTTAAAATGCTCAATATATCTCTGTATAGCTGTCACATTAAGTCTTCTCAATCGTGTCAAATTCAAACTTACATAAATAGTTGTTTGATGCAAAAATGCTCTCAAACATACAATACCATCTAATATTAAATGATATAACAGTCACTTTACAAAACAACCAATTAAAACTCCATTTTATTTTTAAATCCAATTAGCAAATTTCCTCATATTTTTTAAGCTCTATAGTCCACTTTAATTCTGATTTCATATTTAAATCATCAAACATATAATTAATAATAGTATGTGTTGAACATACAAAAACATCATCCATATAATGTATATATATTTTTTTATTTAAAAAAGCTACACTTGTGCAACAAGAAAGACAATTGTATGAAAAAATAAAGATGATCAACAAATGCAATTAAATATTTAAGATACAATAAAACTAAAACATCAGTATTTTTTAAAACAAAATATATATAATATTTAACAAACATGCAAGGTTTAAAATTCATTTCAAACTATTCTTTATATTTAATTTCAGATTATTTTTAAGCAATAAAGAGTTATGTATTCCAATTTTTTTAGTAATAAAATTGTAGGGATATTAATAATTGCTTATAAATTTTTAAATTATTGTTTTTTTTTTAGATGTACATATACTATGCAAAATGGTATATATAAAAGCCATAAAATATTTTTATTTTTTCATAAATATACATAAATAAATTGCTTTATTAAAATTGCCATATTTCTTTTGAATGCTGCATAATTTCTAAAACACTGAGGAAAAAATCCACCAAATATCAAAATGATTAAATGATACTAAAGTACAAAGTTAATAATGGTAACAATTCTGCCATGACTTTATAAAAATAGTCAGAAATACTTTTTTATGTGATAAAATAAAAGTAATTGATTTATTACTTTAGAAAGAAAAAGTTTACGCTAGCTGAATAAAAAAAAAATAATTGTAACAATAAAAAGAAAAAAAAATACATTAATATCTTGAATGTTTCCGAAAGGGCAAAAGTTTGTGATATGAATAAAAAATGTCCTGATAACATATTATCATCAAAAAACATTCAATCTATATGAGAACTTTAGCAGAAAAGAAATGTGGTAAGCAGAAATTGGTATGAATTTAAAAATATGGATATTGGACTTATACCATTTCACTATCAATAGGTTTTACCACAAGAGAAATAAACAGAAGTATAGTAAGTTAAACTTTTGTTGAGTGTTTGAGTAAATGCAATCACTAAAGATAAAATTTTAATTCTAACTATCAGAAGTTGTTAACAATTAAAAAAAAAAAAAAAGGAAAACAAAAGTGTAATCATTGTGAGCAGAGATAAAAATATACTTCTGAATTTGTGCAATGGATACCTTTATTGATATCATTAAAAAAACATTAAAAAAAGTTTATACTTAATTTGATTCTGTTTACTATTCATTATTTGTAAAATTATTAAATATTCATTTTGTAAAAATTATATGAAATTTTCATGTTGACCTTATTAGAACATATTACCTTTTGAAAAAACTTAGCCAATTAAAAATTTACTAAAGTCACAAAGAAAACAACTTTAATATTTTACAATTGTTTTTTATTTTGTAATTAAAAGTTTAATTTAAAAATTTTGAAAATTATTATCCATAGAAATTTTGAAAATTATTATCGTTATTTTAACTTAGTTTTAATAAATTTTACCTTAAATATATTAATTTTCTAGGGAATGATTTTTCTTTAAATTCATTTTTTTTTTACTTGAAAGCTTAAATAAAATCTTTTATTTTGATTACTTATTTCTATTTACTACTCATTTTTTATTTGCAAAGTTGATTTTTTTTTAATTTTTTAGATTAACTTAGTTTTTTGAATGTATAATTTGAAGAAAATTAGTAAAAAATAAAACTAAAACACACACACAAATATTGAGACATGAAAATTAAGTTTTTTGTTATTGTTGTCACATTCCTAATATTTCAACTATAGAGATCATCTTCATGATTTAACATATCTATATGTCATGTATATATAAACTGAGATGAATTTGTCTTACGGCACACAAAAGCTTAAAAGAAAAAAGAAATACAGACAAAATTTACATATAATTATTATTTAAAATAAAATTAATATTTATACTGATTGAATAATTTTTTTATATATTTTTGAAATATTATAAATGATTTAAAATCAAATATTAAAAAAGTCTCTATAATACAGATATTATATTTTAGTTCTGACATTGACAAAAATCTTAATTTTAATATAACAAAAACAAATATTTTTGACTAAAACAATGTTGTTGCTTTTTATTTGTAATACACACTAAAAGATTCATGTAAATTGTAAAAAATTCCAGAACAATCATAATTATCTTGTCTTTATTAAGCAAGATGGAAAACGTATTTAATTCTTCTGTTTTGAATTCCCTTGAATCTACTTTAAATAGTGAAATCAGATTAACATTATTATTAGATTGAAGAGTCAAAGGGTCAAATTTGAACTCACAGAAAAATAAAGAATGGCATTTCCATGATTCATAACCCAATATATGGAAAGTAGATCACTTAGCTGGCTAACGTTAATGAAATTATAGAGACACTGAGACTTAGTTGAGAATTATAGCATTTATCTTATGTATCTGGTGATCAATAGGTAAGCCTAATCTTGAGACTCCAATGCTATACTTTATTCATATACCATACATTATTTTACTATATATAATGATATGTATATAGAATAACTGACAAAAGATATGTTCTTTATCTAGTATATATATTATTCATGCATGAGACCTATTTTATAAATGTATGAACACAAGAAAAAATAATTATTGAAATAATTACTCTTTGGTAAAACAAAAAATAAAAGTTTTTTAAAAAAAAATAACGATTTATTTAAATGATTTATACAATTTTATATAATGAAGATTACATGAATACCAAGCAATGTCCATAGCCAAATGAGAAGTGGATATATACATGAATGTTGGATCAACGCTTCAGTAGTATTCTAGATTGGTCCATACTTTGTCCCAGTTGAACAATTATGTATGCCTCATTGAGCATTGAAAGGCACATCCAAATTTATAATGAGTATAAGTTTATAGTCAAGATGTGAAGCAGAGGCTAAGTGGGCTGGGAGAACACTGACAAGGTCATTGATTCACTCCCAATCCATCAGTCCAACCCAAGCATCCCAAGATCTGTCCGTCACTTGCTTATAAGTTAAGCTATTCAGTTAGTGATTAAATTTGTTAACTTTTATTGTTGAGGTAGATGGTGTGATCAATCCACTAATTGGTAGTCTTTAGATAATATGGTAGAATTCCCATATATATGACTGAGTTCATTTTGGTATTGCATTGATGAGGCGAGACTCATATTTGATCATTGATATCTTTGTAATAATCAGTGCACTAGCATGGAGGGGCCAGCCCAGGTTTGTTGATACAGCTAATCTGGAGCAAGCATTTTATCTGATTATATTACCCTTGATGACTGTTTTAAATACTTGAATGGTACTGGTGTTCGGCGAAGGATAGGAAAATTTCTAATCCAATGTTAGCAAAATTGCCAGCTTTAATTGCTTGCAGAATTAAGAATGGGTCTGTAGAATAGCATTTTACCTTTTCGTCAATGAAAGAACCAAGAATGCTGAGTGATGGACAATCTAGGAAAATGTGTTCAATTGTTTCATCATCTCTCTGACAGAGTTGACATTGAGAGCTAATTTTGTTAAAACCCCTCCTCATTATGAAGAACTGATTAGTGGGTAGTGATGAGAGGTTTAATTTCAGAAGAAAATCAATAAATTTGGGTTCCAGAAACCAATGTTTGGCTTTTTTGATCAATAATTTGTTGTTTAATCCAAGAGCATTATGGAGAGCTGAGGGACAATCTTTCTTTAGCCTATAAGTTTCCCAGCAGGACTTTTTTCATTGAAAATGTTTAGAGTTAAGTTAATACAGCCATTGACATGTGTCCAGATGTCAGTCAACCATCCTTTACTATAGGGAGGTGGCGTATCAGTAGGTTGAAATTCTTGGATTAAATTTGTATAGTCCATTTCCAGTGAATGGTTGTGTAGCAGATTTAGTGATTTTTGCAAGTATAATGTAGCAACCGAGTGTAGACCAAGACCGTTCAGTTCTCTAGGCATTTGGGCTTTTGCCAAGCTTATGGCCACAACCTTCCTTTTCCACAATAGCTTAGTACATAATGAGCCCATTTGTTTACTGAAGATTTTAGTAGGCTTGATGATTGGTAGATAGTAATTGAGTCTTGAAAACACTAGCATGTTAAGGAGTGTGATTTTACCCAGAATTGAAAGCGAAATACTCGAGAGTGTTGATTGTTTTATTGGTTTTTTGAAGGATTGAATTTTGTATTTCTCTAGTCATGATAGTTTTTGTTTTTGCCATGGGGAATCCTAAAAAAAGCTGTGGTTTGGCTGTGAATCTGGATGGAATTGTTGTTCCTGTTTTAATTCTCCAGATAGAAGATTTGCTATTGTTAATTTGGAGGTTTAATATTTTGGCATGCTTGTCAATAATTGTGAAAAGTGTTGGAAGATGAGCTTCGCTGGGAAGAAAAATGGTAACATCGTCCACATAGGAGATGTGGTTGATTTGTTTTTTGATGGCGGGAACATAAATGCCTGGCAAGATATTCTCTATGTCCTTGAGCATGGGGTTGGTGTAAATTTTAAAACATAGTGATGCTAGAGGAGAACCCTGCGGAATCAAGATGTGAGGTCTAAAACCTGTAGACAACCTTCCATCTAAAGAAGTAAATATGGAATAATTTAGCAAAAGGTTTGCTATTATTCTGATGTACATGTCGGGCACCTGATACTCCCACATTGTCTGGAACAGTACGGATGGTATTACTGAGTCAAACGCTGAAGAGAAGTCCAATTGTACGACCAGTGGCCTTGACTTATTCATTTGTCTCACATGCTCAGTTAGTAAAAAAAAGCGCTGAATGCATCAATGGTTGATGATCCTTTTTGGGCAAATTGAAAAAATGAAATATGTGAGTAGAGTTGGGGTTGTATCCGGTCCTTAACTAAGGATTCAATTGTCTTAATTAGCAACGGAATCATGGAAATAGGTCGTATATTGTTGAGACTAGATGGATTTTCTTGTTTTTTAAGAAAAGGGACCAATGCCACTGGATACAAATCTGGAATGTTCTGAAAGTCATCGGCCAACACGTCAATCATGTTTTTGGTTATGGGGATTGTGTAGTGATTAAGGTGTAATAGTACAAATTTCGTAATTGCGTGAAGGCCCAGATGAGTGCTTTCAGAAAATGCCTGTAGCTTTTGCAATATTTGGGCTTCATTTATGTTGTGATTGGTTGTGGTATGATTCCATATGTTTCCTGTTTGAAAAGTATTGTTTTGCAACTTTGTTTTGAAATGAGAGTGAATTCTCTCCAACATTTCTGGTCCACTATAGCACTTGCTGTTAATGATAATCGTAGAAGGTGTTGGTCTAGCAGCCGATCCAAGTGCCCATCAAATGTAGCTTCTAGTCCAGTTATGACTATTTGCCAAAAAGATTTTTGATCTCTTTGTAGCAATGTATTGATCTAGAGCTTTTTGTTTTTGTGATATTGAGTTTTTAATTCTAGTATTTCTTGAATTTTGGTACTTGAGAGAGGTAGTGAACTTAGCCTATTACTAATTGAATCAAGTTCTTTTAGAAGTTGATTTGGTCCTTTAGATCTTTTTGTGTGAAAGTTGATGAGGGTGCTCAAGATTCCTACGAAAGCAGACCATGCTTGCACAGGTGGCAAAGTGAGTACTTGTATTTTATTTAGAAGGATATATGCTTCTGAGAATAACCATTCCGGTGTTGTGGCTTTGTTCAAAAGTCTTATAGTTTTTGTGTGGTCTGAAAGACTTATCATGTTGGTGTCAAGTTGTAGCGAGATTTTTATAGCAAGGTGGTCTGAGAAAGGCACTAATTGCAGCTTGGAGTGCAGGTTATAATGAAGTTCGAGGGAATAAAAGAGAAGATCAATCAACGATTGCTTGTGTTGTGTGTAAAATGAGAATGATTGAGGAGGAAAGAAACCTTCTCCACATAGCATAACTTTGTTGAATAAATGAAGATATTTGTTAGTAAACTGATGATAGGTCATGTTAAAATCCCCAAAGCAGATTGAGGGTGAATTATTGGATGAAAGCAGGGCGTTGATTTTATTAATCACTGAATGAATTAGATTAGTATCATTCTTGAGATAAAGGTAAATTATGTTTATGGGGTTATTATTAATGGTAATGTTAATAAATAGAAGTTCTTTGCTAATATGAAGAGTTCTTAGTTGCTGATGTTCCAGATTTTTATTGATTAGGAAAGCCACTCCAGAAGAAGCAGTATTCGAGGGTAGATAATGGAAATATCCATGTTGCTGCATTAATTGCTGAATTTTAATATTGGACTGAAAATGTAACTTGGTCTCGGAGAAACATACAATGTGTAAGTTTGATTTGTTTAACCAGTTTTTGATTGCATGTACCCGATCCAGTGAATTGAGCCCCCTCACATTAATTCCAGAAATTTTTAAATGCATTGTTTGATTCTGTGTAGGTGTGGAGATTGTTTTATTCTTCTGAGAACTCATCATCCAATTAGATTAGTTGATCCTCGAGTACTTGTGCTGTTTGACTCAGAATATTCCAATTTGTTACTGTTGTTATTGTTTGACCTTGATCTAGTGTTAACCATGTTATCTTTTTGAGATGCTGTATTTAGTGAATCTGTAGATTGGTTCTCTGTTGAGCAATTTGATACTGTTGTTTTTGTTTGACCTTGATCTAGTGCTTTGTTTTGAGTATTTGTATTTGAGTTGACGATTTTGTCTTTTTGAGATGCTGTACTTAGTGAATCTGTAGATAGGTTCTCTGTTGAGCTGGTCTGAGACTTATTTCTTCTGGTTCTCTTCTTTTCTTGCCTACTTCTATCTTTGGATGCTTTGTTTGAAGAGTTTTGAGAGTAATTGATATCAAGATCAGATTCTGCAGTTGAGTTGGTTGTTTCTTCATGCTGCGATTCAGAAGAATCTTGTGTTTTCCTTTTGTTATTTGGTATTATTTGACCTTTCAGATTAGTTTGTAGAGATGATTGTATTGGTATTTGTTGCTTAATTATTGTTTGATGTACTTGATGTGTCTGTGTTTCTACTATTTCCTGTTTTGATCCAGTTGTTGAATGGTTTTCAGAAGCTGTGTGTATATGTTGTAATGTAATACTGTTCACACAGCCTTCTTTTGTTTTCTCTTGAGTTATGGCATCTGTTAATGTTTGCAAGATTTCAATACTGTCTTCATTGACTTGATTTTGTTCATCTATCACTTGTATTAGTTGTCTGTTGAATTGAAGTGAATTGAGGGTTTAATGATCTTTGTGGACATTTATGATTTCTGGACATCTTTAAATTGCAGTGAGCACATGTTCCTTTTGGACATGCCTTTAGAAGGTGAGTACATTCCCCACAGCTGAAATACTGAGGCTGCACACCTCGAATTGAGATGAAAATTGGAAGTTTTGCCTCATCTAGTGTAACTGGAATGTCTAGTGGAGAATAATCTGGGTTTAGTTTAAGTGAGAAGGCTGCGCTGTTTGAGGGCAGTTCAATGCCTGCTCTCTTTTCTGTTATGAATTTGAAATTTGTGATATTTCCAAATTTAGCTAGAAGTCATTGGAGGTCATTTTGATTAAAATTTAAATAGCAATTTCGTGCTAATCCATGAATAATTCTGGGTTTGTTCATGTCTATCTTTATGAGATATCTATTTTTGAGGTAAAGTTGGTTTCTTTTAAATTGTTCTTTTTGTAATATATTGTAAAACTCTATTACTAAATATCTTTTGTTCGGATGGTGATATATTCTCTTTACTGAATCAGTTAATTGTTGACTTTTGATGAGCACAAAAAAGTCATCTGTGGGGAAAGTGAACAAGTTGCAATAATCATTAGAAGTGGTTAATATCAAAGTAAGATCACTATGGTAATGTAAGAAAGAGTTGAACAAAAGTGGAGGTATTCTGGAATTGAATTCCTGGCTTATCTCATGATAATTATTCATGGTGGTTTGTGAGTTTTGTGGAAATGCTAGAGGTTTATGTTCATTATTGTTGAAATATTCATCTCCCATAAAATCAAGGGTGTTTGATTGTGTGGTAGATTCACCTGTTATTATACTTGTAGTTTTAGTTTTGTTTTTGCTAAGTGCTGTTGCATATGATTGATCGCTTGCCTGAATTGTTGGACTTAATGTATTTTGTAATTGACTGTTAAAACTTATATTATGGTTTAACGTTGTGTTATTACAGAACTGTAAACTTTCTAAGTCGGAGTTGGGTTTAAGACTGGGGAATTCTAGTAAATAAGGTTTTTGTACGCTTAGTGCTTGACTGTAACTTCGATCATGGATTATCGTTTTGGAAAACGCATTTATATTTTTTTGTCTACTGTGTTGTGACAATGTAACGTTGTCGGAAAGCGATTGAGGCTTTGCATTTTTATTTATATGTCCAAAGGGATCTTGTAATGTTAATTCTTTGTCGATCATTTGGCTTAATAAGGTTTCATTACGGAAGAACTTGGCTTGATTGGTTTTACTGGAAGTATTTACTATTGTTTTGTTTTGAGGGTTCGTGTTAAACATATCAAATACCTTTCTAATGTTAGGTCACTATGAGACCTCATAATTCTGTTAGGCTTCGGTATTTCCTGATCAGGAAAATTAAATGCCCTATCCATTCTGAGTTTTAATTAATAAACCCAAAAGATAAGTGCTTACCTGATCATTTCCACCTCTCCGTAGGTAAAAAAAAGTTTCAAAACTATAATAATTTAGTAATTTAATGTTGAACGATGAGGACTTCAAATAAATAATGTTCTTTATTTTAAAATGTTTGTTTACAATTTAACAGCAACAAAAACTTTATAAGATAAAGATAACTAAAATAGATGTTATTTTTATATTATTACACATGAATGTGATTCCTGATATTATATAAACATTAACATTTAATTATTTGTATTTTGTTAGAATAATAAATTTTTAGCTTATTAATGATTGGAAATTTTACCATACATGCATGTCTGTGTGCCTAAATATACGTGTTACACAAACTACTTATTTATATAGCTATAAATTTCTGGGTTTGATATTGCATCTATTGAAATATTTTCAGATATTTTTAAATAGACAAAATCTAAATGATTTATTTGTATTATAGAGTATTCATTTGACTTTTATTATTAAATTTATTAATCATTATTTGAAGTTATTCCAGTGAAATTATTTAATGATAACATGGTATTAGTAGTATAGTTTCTCTTATTAACTTTGATCAAGTCCTTGCAATTCTAGAGTTAGTTTGGATATAATGTTTTGTGGACATCCATGGGATTCTCTTCAGAATTGTTAGGATAGCTTTAAGGCAATGAAGATTACCTTTAAAGTCATATACTTTATATTTGAAGATGATTACTATTTTATTGATAGCTAGTACATTTATGGCACCGGATGGTATGAATATTGAAGATGATCAACATTGATATAATGATCCCAGCATTTATGATATATAAATTTAATCTAATAGTTGTTTTACATCTTTTGTATGTGCATACAGATGAAATATTGTATGACTGTGTTTATAATATAGCTTGGCATAGGTTAGATGATGATTATTAGCTGAAGATATTATCATGTACTTCTTTTAAATACAATTATAAAGGATGGTCACTGAACCTTGATGATTATTACTGGTTATGTCATATTATTTATAATTAATTTTATATTAATTTCTGATACTGATTCTTTGCTCATTTTCTACACTCTTTTCTTAATTATATTGCCAAGCATAAATATGTGTTATAATTGTAGTTAGTATTATAGATGTTATATACGGCCAAAAAACTTTCTGAACATAATTAGAAGAATCACCATTACTAGGAATGATATTTGTCTTTTGAACTTTCTATTAATGATTTAGAATTATTCTTCAGAAGAGTTTGTTGTTTTAAATATGCTAAAGTGCGTACTAATGTACATCCATTATTAGATCCTATATTCATTTGCATTCACATACAAGAAAAAAATAGATTATTTATAATAATCCCATGCTCTGATACATTCAGACTTCATACATTCTGAATATAAAATAAAATTAAAAAATGCACAATTTGTTTAAGAGAAAATGCAAAATGTAAATAACAAAAATTGATATTTTCAGATTGTTGAAACTTTTATTCAAACAAATTCTGAAATATTTATAAATTAAACATAAATTTTAAAATGTTTTAAGATATTAATGTACAATAAAACAGATAGTTTAAAATTTTTTACATTTCAAAATTATTTCGGGAAATAATGCAGAATATTAAAAAAAAAAACAAAAAAAAAGTCATATTGACAAAATTATGCTTCTAGATATAGAATTTTAAATAAAGTATTTAATGATTAAAAAAACAAAAAACCATCAAATGCCATGAATATATTTATTTTATAATAAAATCAAAAATATGTATTTGATTAAAAAAAAAACAATCATTTACAATAAAATAATATATGAATTTTAGTCAGAATGATTAATGAGATTATTTCTGTTATAAATGAAATTACATTTTTATTGGAATTATTATATCAAAAAATTAAAAGTTTATTCATTCAAATTGAAGTTCAATTTTTCTTTAACATGTAAATCAATATTTTATTTTATAACATTTTATTTGATAGAAGTTAGGGTTTGAACAAGGCTTAGAATAGGAATAATTACTGATATTCTCATAATGATCAATAAAGAAAATTTAAAATATAATTTTATATTACTACTGAAAGTAATTGCAAAAACTATATTGCTTCTAAATATTTCCCTTTTATATTTTCATATTTGTTATTTTTCCCCCATCAATACAATAATATAATATTCAATATATGTCAATAAACAATTAACTATTTGTTAAATATAAAAAGTATTATTATTATTATTATAAAAGAAACATTTTATTTTTCTGTTTTTCAATTTGCCTTTCAGTAACAGGCAGCTTACTTATTTAAAAAGTGATAGTTATAAGAAAGATAATAGTAGAACATTTCTTAAGGCAATCCAAAAATGTTTATTTTATAGAGCAATTTAAAGTAACCAATCTTCAAAAAATGTTTTTGGAGATTTTAAAAGTACATTTTCTATTAGCACTTAATCTTGTTTTAACAATAAATAAACGAATTTAAAAATAGAAATTCGATGTTTATTTGCCAGTAAGTCATTAATGTATTACATCTTTAAATTTTAAATCAAAATGATAAAAATAAAGTTGACTAAAAAATTCACCAATAGATGGCAGTATAAGACTTCTCAAAAGTGAAAAGTTAAACCGGGACTAAATTATTTAATAATTTTAAAATACATATTATATAATGAAGAAGTATATTTCGTTAAAAAAAAGATCTTAATAAAAAGTTAATAATGACTGGATAATATTTGTTGGATGGAAATAAATTATTGCCTAGGTTTTCTTTCTTTTTTTAACCCCATTTTTATGATAAACACAAAAAGCCTTTATGAAAGGACTAGCTCATTTGAGGGCAAAAGTCTTTCCAAAAGTCGTGATAGAATATGAATTTTTTTAAAAGGCTTGTTTGTTAAAAGTTAGGTGGTAAAGATTTTAGTGTTTCTATTCTTTTAAGATAAGAATAGTTAGGTACCATTTACTGATCAATATTGGATGGTTAACTAAGTTGTCTATAAATTGCCTATCTAAAAAAGCCAAAAAAAAAAAAAAAAAATCAAATTGTAGGATTGTTGCTTAGAATTTGAAAAATTTCTAATTTTTATTTGGTCATGATTAGAAACTGATTTTATTATAATTATAAAGATTTTTACAACTTAAAGAGGGTATTTAGTAATAATAGATAGCAATACAATTTTTTTCTTCTTCCTCCTTTCTTTATGTATTGATTTCTAAAATTACATATGATACCATTTCCAACTTTCTTATACAGTTAACAATAAAGAGTAAAGTTTTGATGTCGTATATAAGAAAGTTAGATTAAGTGTATAAGAAAGTTGGAAATGGTATCATATGTAATAATAGATAAGTAGGTAGGTAGGTAGATAATGTGTTTGTCTGAAAATTTCTGATAATGATATTTTAATACTTAAGTTATATGTTAAACTATTTAAAAAAATTTCAAACTATATTTAAACTTTTTAAACACATTCAACTACTAGTAACAGCACACAGATTATGCTTTTCTATTTATCCTTAAATTATAAATAATAATTTGTAGATATATTCCCGAATCCAGTAGCAGAATTTCCCCCCTAGTTTAGAACCATCTCGTGACCTTGAATAATCAATGGATATCATATAATATATAGTTAAAATATACTCATTTCCAAATTGATTAGTTTCTGACTTTTGCCTTTGAATGAAGACTAGGATTCAAAGCTGAAATGAACACATTTATGCATTTAACAACTACATTTTAGTCATTTATATATTCAACTTAATAAACTGAAATTAAAAAAAAACAACAAGTAAGATTTAAAATTCATACATATTTATTAATAGAGAATTAAAAGTAAAAGAAGCATGGCACATAATTAACTCTAAGAACTCCCTCTTAGGAATTACTGATCATTTAATTAGTGACTAGTTTAATGTATGTTTATATGCATGTGGATATGCCAATGTATTTGCTAATTTTCACTTTGGCTGTGCTTTGACAAAAACACACCGTATCTAAAGTGTGGTTTAGCAGAGTAATAATATATACAGTATACCAAAATTTATTACTGTAATAGTTGATAAATATCTAAATACTCTTGTAGAATTTATTTTATTACATATTATCTATGGTAATAGAAGAGTTAATACCAAGAATATCATCACATGCCTTGATCTTGGAAGCTTATATGGTCAAGTGATGTTGTTTGTTATGCATATGACATAACATATTTATTTTTATTTCCAGATTATTATTTATTTTTCTGAAATGGATTTGCCTATGTATATTGCAAAAAAAAAATTCCAACTATTTTTAATTTTTTATTATTTTCAGATTTGTATAAATAATATGACATCCAAGGATACAGTTTAGTTTAATATAAGACAGGAGGGGATGTGAATTTGAATAAACAAATAAAAAATTTCAAATACTCTGAAATAAGTAAATGAAAAAGACTTGTTTAAACTTTTTGGCTGAAATCTCATTATTATTTTAAATGGATCTTAGCGAATCTAACATTAAATATTCCTCCATATTTGAACATTTTATTTTTATAATTAAACCTTTTTTAAAAATAATATATTGATAATCTTAACATCATTTATTATAAAAGTTAGCTTTCAAGTGATATTCATTCTAAAAGTTAATATTTGACATTTTAAAAATAAGAAAATAAATTTTTAAACAGAGTTCTTATTTACTACAAAGGAGCTTGGCATCATTGGATAAATTTATCTATTCAAAAAGTTATTAGAATGAAATATTAGATAGTCATTGGACAAATTTTCCTATTCACACTGTTAGTAGAACAAAATATTAGATATTTTAATTCTATGTGATTAGAACTAAAATAAATTTAAAGTTAGTTATAATCAATAATAAAAAAGAAACTAAAAATATTTATTGTTTTTTTTTTTTGAAATTAAAAAATATTTATTGTTATTAAAATTTTTAAAAAATAATTGCTTTACCATTTGACAAAGGCAATTCTATATCAGGTAAGTAGAAAACGGTTTCTACTATGCTGTAATAAATTTTTCAAGAGTTTTTTAAAAATAAATGCTTACAAAGACAATCTCCTATTAGTGATGTAGTTTTTGGTTTAAAAAATAAATCTTTTACAAAAAGATTGCATCATAACCTTAAATTTATACACAAACTATTGATAATTATATTTTATCTTTAGAATTTAGTTATTCCTCTTCAGGCTAAAGCACTTGACCAATTAGAAATTCTTATTTCTATTGACTTCTAGATCATCTCCCCTCATGACATTATCATGCTAATAGAGTACTATTAAACATGCAAAAGATCCCCACAATGCTGACATTTTTAGATTTTTTTTTCAACTAATATATTAAAATTGTAGCTTTGGAAAAGAGGGAAGCCACATACTGTACTATAAGGTTATAGATACTGTACTATAAGGTTATAGATATGGTTTAAAACAATATAGAGAAAATAGTGATTGCAGCACCATTGTAATGCCTAAACATCAAAATCTATGCAAGGATGCTGTGGTATACCATTAAGCTAAATATGTGCTTGGATGGATGAAAAATAAAACACCGTGACTCTTTTCTTCTTGAAGAGCTAAGAGACAGATATCATTAGCCTTGATGTGCAAAATGGCTTTCTCAACAGAATACTTGTAATCTTTCACCAAAGCCAATAATTCACCACATGATTTGCCATAGATATTAAGTGGTACAATCTCCATATGTAATCTTATATTGTTCTGCCTAAAGTTACCTTAAATCAGAAGATTATTACTGAATTCAAAATTGCATGACTGCATAAAGAAGTTGGTTTGAAAAATAATTTTGAAATGATTGTAAATCTATTTGTGCAATGCAATTAACAGATTTACTTTCAGAGTTTGTACAGATTCTTATCATTCTAATATTTATATGATGTAATCTAGACCATAAACTTAGAATAATATTCTTTATGATATGGTCATATTTTAAGTTGAATTTAAATTATGATATATACATTTATATGCCATTATCAACATGCAAAACCATAAACCACATTTAGAAGTCAATTTAAACTCGAATTACTGATTATTCTAAAAGACATTAAATGAGATTGTAAAAATTGAAACAAAAAAGCTAAAATTTAATCATTATAGTCCAAAAATTAACCCTTTACACATGCACTGTACTGTTATATTCAATCAATGTTGTTTTTGTTGAATGATAGGAAACTCTGAATCCAAGACACAAAATAGAGACTTTCTTTGTGCCTTGAATCAAGAGTTTCTTAACATTTAACAAAAACATTGATTGAATAAAATAGTACAGTTCATGTATAAAGGAATGATTATCTTCTGTTAAGAATTACAATTTGAAACCATGCTAGTAAATCTTAGTTGTTTTTTTTTTTTTTCATGTGTCATAGCATCGGCCGGGATGCGAACCCGCTAACCCAGGACAACTGCTTGTAAGCAGCTGTGCTGACCTCTCGACCACCAACGCTTGACTAGAAAATCTTAGTTTATTATGATAATCCAAAAATTAACAATTTTTATTACATTATATTTTTTTATTTATGCAATTTTTCTCACAACAAATTGTTTGAGATTCTGTTGAATCTTGATAATTAATTAATAGGAATAATTTTTTAAAAATCTATTATTATTATATAAAATAAAAAATTAAAAAAACATAAGAATGAAACATCTTAAGTAGCCCACTGCAGAGCACAGATCTCCCCAACAGCTCTCCAAAAGTGGAAAGGTGAAGAAAGTAATATTACTTATCAGACTAACTTAATGCCACTTAGAAAGAGTTTTCCTCCTTTGTTATACTCTGTTTGATCGAATATTTATCCAGGGCTGGATATCTAAAAAAAATCCTAAGCCTACTAAGAACTTGAATTTTTTTCTAAGATTTATTAGCCTGAAATTGAATCTTAGGTTATGGAAATGTTAGTAGATGCACAAACTACCATGTCATTAGGACATTTCATATTATTAGGCCAGGTAGAATTACATTAATCTAAATACCTATTATTAAAAAATTCCTATTATTTAAATAAAAATTCAAAGGTGATCTTTAATGTTTTACAATATATACATTAATTTATAAACACGTTGGCAGACAAAATGGTAGGGAGGTGGTGAACATTACTAGAGTACTTATAAATTTGTAAGCCTAATTGCAATGAGATTTTTTTTTTTGTCTTCTAAGTAGAGAGTAAATGATGTATTCTTCAAATTCAAAAAAGTTTTGAATTATATTTACCAATAACATACCCAAAGAGTTTTAATTACATGCAATAGTCACATTTTAAAATATTTCACTTATTTGAATTTTATAAGTAAAATATTACATATTTAAGGATCTATTTTCTCATTCTAGTTAATCAAATATTATGGAACATAACAGTGGTTTTCTTTATTAAATAAATAAATAAATCCTTACTGGTTAATTTTTGTAAATGACTGAAAAGACAATACTTTTCACAAATATTACATAAAAATCATTTTATTTACTTATTTCAATCAATTTTGTCTGCTAGACGGTGGTCATCACACTCTATCAAAAGAAAAAATAAGAGATAAAATATGTGCTTTTACTATTCAGTTAACAGGAATAGCAGTTATTTTTCTATGAAAACTATTTCCTTAAACTTTATCACGTATCTCTTAACACAAACTTACATTACAATACTTGCAGTCTGAATATAATCTGGTAAATTTTGTCACAGCCTTCTTTAACTTTGATTTTCTCTGAATTAGAAAAAAAGTATTTATTAATTCTTCTCATTTACATATATTACATTCTATAAATATAATAAATAGTTTATGAATAGACTTTTGGGAAACTGAGTGCAGATCATGAAAATAGTCTGCAGAAGAATGCTTTACAAATAAAGATAGAATTATTTTATTTGAAATCTTTATATAAAGTGAAATTCTATGTCAAATAGTTCAACATTACAAAGAAAATGATAAATATAAAAAGGTCCAAGATAAGGAAAATGGCATTAAATTGCTCAGTAGAAGCCAGTTATCTATATTCTTTCACTAAGTAATAATGATGCAAAAAGAAGAATTTTTTTTTGTCACCAAAAAGAAGGGATTTTATAATTTTCCATCATTATTTAAAATTATTGTGTAAATAAATTTAAAAATGTCCCACATCAAAAATATCACCTAATTTAATAATAAAAAATTTTTTTTTTTTGTCACCAAGCTAAATGAAGATGAGAATTTTTATAATTTCCCATCATTATTTTACTTATAAATTAATAATACTATAATGATTAATAATTAATTGGGTTGGCTGTTTAAGAAACATTAAATTTGCAAAAAAGTCCTCAGCTATCTAGAAAAATATTCACTCTAATTTAAATGCTAAGTCATGGGTATAATACAGAGGTTCCCAACCATATACCCGCGGGCACCATGGTGTCCGCAAACCATTTTACGTGTGCCTGCCGCTATCCGAACACTGTAAAAAATTATTTATCTGATACAAATAAATTTAATTTTTAAAATTTCTTATAAATTATTGTATTATATTGTAATCAAATGTTAAAATTTTATTTTTGAAATAAATATTTTTTTGTACATTATGTGTATTATTAACAATATCCAACTATAAATTTACATTGAAAAAATAAATGGTGCCCGCCACCTGGCCAGTATTATAGAATGTGCTCTTAAGTGCAAAAAGGTTGGGAACCACTGGTATAATAGGTAGATATACTATCCATAATGCCATAAGGCCTTTGATGAAAGACTAATTAGTTTGAATTTGGCATATGGCATGAAAATTTAAAATGCATTGTTTTTTTTTCCAACCTTTTTTCTTATCACTTTCAATTATGGTTCAATAATTTACATTATTTTTCATTTAATTATTATTTTTTACTACAGCATCTCTTTGAGTCTCTGATAGCATCTCTTTTCAATGACACACTAATTGATAATAAAAATAATAACAACTCTCTCCATATTATAGGCCACTTTGTGCCAGCTTGCAATAGATGAATGTGTTATATAAAGACAATCACTACTATTTTAATTGCTTGCGCAAGAAAACGTGGCCATATGACATTTTAATGGTTTAAACTAGTTTGTCAAGGACAGACCTGACAAAATAATTCACATAATAAAAAGCAAAACAAAAACCATAAGTTCACATTAGAATAAATATGAAGTTAACATTTACAAAATAAGCTATATTTTATTGTAGAGGCTTTTAATCTGCAGCAATTGGCCTCCCATGGAGTTTGATATACGCACAGATGATTCTTAAAGGCTTGAAAAAATAGTGCTTTTTTACAATTAAAAGAAGAAGAAAAAAAAATAAATGAATGGAAGGGAAAAAAAAGAAAAATGAAATCTAAATTTTTCATACTTATTTATGAAAACTTGACTTTTCTAATACACTGTCTCGATGAAAAATAACATAAATAAAATTGTTTTTGAAAATAATTATCTAGCAAAACACATATTCAATTATTAAGCTGGATATAACAAGGCTTACATGTAAACTGCAGCATTATACTTTTTGTTAATTAATTAAATAAAATTAATAAATAATATTTGACTATGGTTCCATGTTCAGATATTATTATTATTATTTTGAACTTATGAAATCTTTCTAATAAAAATATTATAGGGAACAATCTACATTTAGTTATTTATCTTTTCTCTCTAAATTTGAAGATTCAGTAAATTTAAGATTTGGGTCACTCTCATTAAGTTGCCCTTGGGAGTCATAATTCATAAGGTTAAGACAATATGCATAATTCATTTGAAAAAGAACTTAATTTCACATAAATAATTAAAGGGGTACACAAAATATCTTTAGAAAAATGTTTGAAAACACTGTTCCATAGGGAAAATATTATAATGAAAATTTTAAATAAGCAAAAAATTAGAATATATAATTATTTAATGTAAATATATCTATCTATTAGTTTTTCCCAACTTTTTAAATGAAATTCTATTGCATTACAGCAGGAATTTTTATTGATCAAAAGTTCAGAAATACTGTGTTCAGGAAAAGTGAGAAATATTAAATTTATTAGAGTGAAGTATGTTAGAAGATCCACATTACGGAATGGTTGTTTATTTATATAAGTTGTTTCTATATATCTTGTTCCATTATATGTTCAAGTTAAATATCCTTAACTATAATGCTATACTATCTTTCTAAGATGTTCAATACTTTCATTCTTTTTGCATCGCGTGTATTAAATAATGCTAAAAATTAACTTCTTTGCCCTTGACACAATGCTTTTCCATTGATAATAAATTTTGAAAATGAATCTTATTTTTTTTAATGACAGCAGTTCACAAACTGCAAAATTATATATACTAAAGAAACTGCAAGCAATAAAAAATATGACATCCACAGAAAAAGAGAGCTTGTTCTAAAGACTTGTAATATTTAGCTAGTTTTTTTTTTTTTTTTAAAAAAAAAAAAACAAGCATTTTTAAAATAAATAAATAAAATATTTCATTGTCTTTTAATATTAAATTATGTACTGAAAAATAAACAGAGATCTAGAGTCAAGATAATTTTGGGAAAAAAATAATCTAATATAATGTTGCTATCTTGATTGGAATTTGATTATACTGTATTAATTAAAAGCAGAAGTGGAATTAATCTTATAATTTACGATATAACAATTTACAAATAAATATTTGCTATACCTAGCTTATAATATGTTCCCTGCCTAAAGTGGCACATAATTCTTTTTTATAAACACATATTTTAAGCTATTGGAGATGGTAAATAGGTTCTAAATAGGTGGCAATAGCTACTATTCCTTTGTACATTTTAATATTGGTATATTAAATTTTTTTAAGTTTATTCCAGTGTTGTTTTGATTACATATAAATTATATTTGATATTACCTATTTATAAATATTTTTATCTTTTCAATTACAATAAAAAAAAGGTCAGCATATCCTAGTAAACATTTATGACGGTAATGTAATAACTAAGACTTGTCACTATGTTAGTGAACAACACATACTAACCTTTCAACACAAATATTTTAAACAATTCATTTAGTCATGAAATGTAAACTTTTATCAACAGTATTCCCAAAATATAAATTTAATTTAATAACATTTACTAAGTTACATATCATCACTATTGAGTACATGCATTCTGTAAAATAAAATAAAAATACCCAATGTTTATTTTTAATATCATCATGAAGCAATATTACACATATATCCATCACAAATTTAATTTTTTTAAATAGTAATCTAGCAAAGTTTTTGATCTAAATCATCCATTTCATATTTAAGCTCATCTTCTAAGAAAAGCCTTTGTGATGTTACTAAGAGTTGAATGTATTTGGAATATTTAAATAAAGTTAATTTTTTCTAAAGATATTAATATTTATATTAGATGATGGAAATAATCCTCCCCCTTTTTCCCCCCCCCCTTTCCCTCTCTTTTTCTTTCCGTTCCTTCCCTCCCTTCGTCCTTCCCCCGGTTTTTTTTTTGGTCCTCTTCCCTCCCCTCTCCTCCCCCCCCCCCCCCCCCCCCCCCCCCCCCCCCCCTTTTTCCCCCCCCCTCCCTTGTTCCCCCCCTCCCCCTCCCCCCCCCCCCATTTTTTCTTCCCCCCCTTTTTATTTATTAAAAACAACTTAATAATTTACTATTTAAAAAAAATTAATCATTTAATAATGTGGGGGGAAATAAGGCCCCATTCATCGAAATAAGTAGAACAAGGGAAAAACCACAAAACAGAAAGAGGCAGACCACCCCCAATATTAATATTTATATTAGATGATGGAAATAATCCAATATATAAATATAATTAAAACATCATCATCACAAACCTTCAGGAAAACACTGAGAAAATTCTATTTCTTTTCTACATGCCTACTTCATTTCATAGACAACTTTATTATATTTTCTTCATTCAAGTTGTTTTAGCTCATATCTAATGACCTAAATAAATAGAATAATCTACTTGACAATTTTATTTTCTCTCATTACTATAGTTATTTAACCTGTTAAACATTTATATGATTTTACCAAAAATTATTTTTAATTGTGTTGTCAAATTTTCTAGATTTAATTTAAGAGTTCTATCTAAGTTCTAGGCCATCAAATATACTGCACTATTTATTCTATCATTCTAACTTCTGGACCAATGCTCACTTTGCAAGTTACCAATCACTCAACTTTCTTATTCATCAATTATTGTTGCAAAAATAACATTATTTCTGACAAATTGAAGATGATTTGCATATTCTTCTCAAGACCCAATTTTCCCAATCTTGACATTTTAAAAGATACTAAAATACACATATCCTGGCATACATTTCAGATATATATTTCAAACTTGCTTATTATTTCATCTATTTTTAAATCATAAATGATATTAACACAAGACTTTCCAATTACTTGAGTTTTTAAAACATTAAGATTAAAAAAAAAAAAAAAATGTCAGAAATGATTTATGATTTATATACTGAACTCATGCACTATTTTATATTCATAATAAAATAAAAAAGGGAAATATTTATTTTATGATAATTTAAACTTTAAAGTTAATATCTGAAGACTGAACAATTAATGTTTTTTTTTTCTTAAATTAAGAATGTAATTAGTATTTAAATATCCTGTTCTGGAGCCAATTGTCTTATCGATAATGTAAGCGTTCTTAAACTTTATCAAATGAAAAATGTAGTGAAATGAAAAATTAGAGTATAAAAGATTTTAGGGGAGGGAGTGCAATTAATCTTTATAATAAACATTAAAATAGTTAATAATGAATTAAAAAGTTTATTAAATGATATCATGTATTCTTCATAGATCGAAGGGTGATTAAACAAAAAAAAATTAGGAAAAAAAGTAAAAATATTAACCCTCATTTTTCCATATATTTATTTCGTTATATATATATGTATGAATGACAAATTATTCATCATCTAACTCTTATTATAATGTTTAGCACTTGCATATGCCATATCTTGACCTGAGGTTTGGATCTAAGTGGAATTTATAAATTTCTAGGGAAGACTTAAGATTTTTTTAAAATAGTGAAACACGAAATCAGAACAATTGTATTTAATTATTCTTGGTAAATTTTATTCCAGATGATGATTGCCAATACGCTGTAATAAAATATAGCCTTCAATAAAGATGAAAGAATTGACCTTCTTTAACTTTAGATTTAAAAGAAAACTGAATACAATTTATTTGATTAAAGTATCATAATCAATGTGTGTATGAAATTTATAAAATAATATATATTTAGTTATATTCTTTTTTTATGTTTAGCATTATTTTACAAACGCCCATTTTCAAAGATTAACTAAACGCATAGAGATGAATTCAGTATTATAATAAAATTAATGAAGTAAAATAAATTTTTACATGCATTTGATTTCAAGTTGATTAAATATATTCTGTATTGAATAAAGTATAGAGATACTTTACCAATTTTTGTTTTATTTTATTACTTAAAAATTCATATATATATATACTTAAATGTACTTGCATAAATTATATTTTAAATATTTTATAAATTAATGGAATAAATTATTATGATAATCAATTACTATTAATAATCAAATCCTATACATAATATCAAGTCCTTTCTCTAACCCTCCTTCCTCTTGTTTGTCTTCAAATATTTAAAAACATATTTTCTTAAGAATCATTATTTATCAGCATTTTTTTTTTCCATTTTTCAGTTTATTTTCCACCATTCAGAATTCTCTCTAATGTATGCTTCACAGTTCTTTAATTTCTAAAAAGATGCATCTATAATCTCCCCAATAAACACTCTTATATAATCATACTCTATGTTTTCAATATGCATTCAAAATATGTCCAATTTTCCTTCTAGCAGTTACCCCCCCCCCCTTCTTTTTTTCCTCTTACAAATAGTAATCCAAGTAAAATATTTAATTAGCTTCTTTTTAAAATTCCAGCTTATATTTCATAAAATATCTTTTTATTCTTTATTAAAGATCTATTTATCCACTACATTTTTCTTTCTAATTACTTTTTCACATTATCCATTTTTATTTAACAGTTAACAGTTTCCTAACTATTTTAAATTTTATTTTGCTCTAAAATTTTGTATCTCAAATTATTTTCCTTTCTATTCACTTCCATAACTTCTATTCCAACTCAATATAGAAATACACTGATTCTGCTTACCTATACATATAAAATTCATGTGAATGTATGTTTGTCCATGAGGCTGCCATGTGTCAAATTCACAACCAATTAAAAATAACTATTACATTTGTTTGTAATGCTGTCAAATCCACAATTGAAATATGGGGAAAAACAATTGAAATTTGTTTTTATAATTAAATAACTATACCTAACTAAACCATAATTTATATTATGAGCATTCTATGCAAAGAAAGAAATTCCATCCATAATTTTTATTATGAAACATGTTTTATATAAGAGAAGTAATTTATCATTAATAAAGTGTAATTTTTTTACGAAGCATTTTTATGTAAAGGGAGTAATTCCTTCCTTATATTTAAGAGGCTTAATTTTTCTGCAAAGCAAAAAAAATATTGTTAAAGCAATCAATTAAAAAAAACTATTACAAAAATGACAGCCTTTCCAAAGGCCGAGTACATTTGCCAGCAAATAATTTATCTGTAACACTTTAGTGAAACACTCTCCGATTTTTTATTATTTAGAAATTGTTCCAGTAAATAATCTTATTATATATAGTTGTCCATAATATTGTTAAATTCACATATCAAATGTAACAGGTATATTTAAAAATTAACATTTAATTTAGCTTTATTAATATCGTGCTGGGCACATTCCTGAAGTGTACCAAATAGGCAGAGTGGTTCTAACCAATTAAAAAAAAATATTACAAAAACAGCAATCTTTCAGACCAGGTACATTTCTCACATTTATTTATATAATATTAAAATCTTTTCTTTAATTTACATTGAATGTTTTAAAAAAAAATTGTTAAACAACTAATTAAAAAAACCCACAGTCTTTTTATAAGCTGGGTACAGGCTTGTCATTATATAATTACCAAATGTGACTTTCACTTATACAGATTAAGCCTCATTTATACAAAAAAGTTTAAAATATATCATTTTATATGGGGAAAAACAATTAATCTCCCATCAAAACAGTGCATCCATTCTTTTGATAACATGAAACAATATAATAAAGTCCCTAATATTTTATGTTAATGAAGTTCAATTTATATTTAACTATTTACTACAATGTGATAATACTTAGTTTGAATATATTATTTAAATAAACACTACATAAAAACATATATATATATATATATATATATATATATATATATATATATATATATATATATATATATATATATTATAATAGTAACTTACAAGTTATTATTATTAGTCTAGCGTGTTTTATCTCTTGTGAAATTATTTATAAATATAAATTTTTATTTGACTATTTTATTATGTAACATATATGTACTATTTATATATACATTTAAGTTTTAAATAAAATATACCTTAAGCTTTTGAGTAAAATGCCAGATTTGAAGTTAAGAATAAATACTTATATATTTTTTTTATTTTATTATTAAATCTTAATGTCAGTGGAACAATTGATAGTTGAATTAAACATGAACTTATATAACACACGAGCAGATTCGTTCGTGCTCTGGAAAATAAAAAAAAAACGAAAGAAAAAGAAAATCTTTTCTCTTTAAAAATATCATTTTTCTTCTATCAATACTACTATTTAGCGATTGGAATTTAAATATTAACTTTTTTAAATTAAAATAATTTGTGGATTCAAAGTCTGCAAGGAAAATATATTTAATTTTCTACTTAATCTTAAAGGAATAGCAATATAAAGGAAAAGAACGTCTGTTTAAGTTTTGAAACTACGTTGTTTTAACTCTTCCATTATTCTTCGGATATATATAAATTTAAGATAATTATATATATTAAGGATAAAACAATGTGCACTGAGTAGTACACTCATTATATCGTAAAAGGTTTCGAAACCAACCTTGCATGCTATTTTAAAATATTTTGAAATATTGAATATATAGAACGTCTAGTGATAATAGAGAAATGAAGATTAAGAACATCTACATTCGAAGAATATTTATTTTATTTCACATTAATCCGGTCATTGGATGTTATTAACAGTTTATCGTTTAAGGATAAATGGAATCATCATTGTACAAATGGATTGGTGATATGCTTCGTAAGAGATCTTCATTGGGATGATGAACTATAGACTTCAATATCTACTCTCAACTCTCTTATAACTAAGTTTCCTTTATTATTTATTTACATATATTATAATAATGCTTATATTATTTTAATATGTTTATTATTATTATTATTATCTTTATTTCAAATTTGGCATCGCATCATATATATCTTAAAAGGAAAATTATATTTATTATTAAATATAATTAATTGAAAGCTTAACATAATTCATTAAATTAGATGAGGGATATAAAAAATAGTTATTATTTGACAGATATCTTAAACAGGATTGTATTGTGTTTACTACGTAATATTGTAAACGTTTAATGTATTTTTATTTATTAAAAATACATATAATATATAAGTTATACAATGGCAAATAATACTTATATATGGGTAATTGTGAAGCATATAAATAAGAACGGTAAATAAATTAATAAGTTACATAAATTATTAATTTTTGAACCCAGATATTGTTTTTATATATCTGTTAATTTAAGCTATTTTCTTTAATTTTTGAAAGTTTATTATAGTATTGAGTTTTATCATAGGGTATTAAATAAAAAAATATCATTTCTTAATATTCTTTTAAAATGATAAAATTCATCCGTATTTATTTATTAATATTTTATTATCTATTCTATTATATTTTTTATTGTTTATTAAATATTGATTTGTTAACGTGATCTCTTTGTCTAATCATTATTGAATTATATTATATATATGCTAGTATTATAAATGTCATATGAATAATAGTTATAATTAATGCTTATATAGAGGCATATGAAATAACTTGTTTTTGAAATTATTCCTGAAAAGAGCTGATTGCAAATTCTCCGTGAGTTTAAATATCGTGGCATAATGGTGACTGAAAGAGGGATGAAAGATGGATGTCCTGGTCTAAATTGTATTTAAACTTATTTAAAGATTAATGAGCTAGCATAATAGAGGTATATATAATCATGGACTTGGTATTTCATCGATTCATTTCTAGCATTCTACTTGAAGACCCAAAGTCCGATTGTAGTGAAATGCGTATCCTCTTTCTAAGGAATTTAATCATCTCTTTATATTTAACAAGACCAACTTAGATTTTAAATATAATCCATTCTGTTATATTTGGCGAACCTAACTATGAAGCATTAAGTTAATGATTTCTAAACATTAAATATAATTGATTATATTACAATTAATACATCAACTGGGATGATTAAATGCCGTTCCGTTATATTTGATGCCTCAACTAAGGCTATCAAATAGGCTGTCCCGTTATATCTGGCGCAACAACTAGGGCTCGAAATAAGCTAATTAGGGCTTGAAATACCCCACATACCTGAGAGATGTGTAGTATATTTATTGATATGAGATGTATAGTTTAAAGAAAATTTTCATTTGAGATCATATAAAGATACATTCCGTTATATCTGGCGACCCAAACATGTGGGCTTTGAACATTTAAATCTCATACCCTGAACCATGTCCCGTTATATCTGGCGACCAAAACGTCAAGGGCTTCGATTAATTAAATCTTATACCCCGTAGACTGCGTTTTATCTGGTGTGCGACGTTTTAGGCATTGAATCTATAATTTCGATTCATTATATATGGTATTTATAATTGCAAGATTAATATAAAAAAAAAAAAAATGGTAATATATATAATATGATTTAGACAGATCAATATTTGAATAACTAATTATTGAATTATGTTTTAAACAAGAGTTGAGTGGGATAAAGTTTTATATAGACATAGACGTTTAAAAATATACACATATATTATTAGAACATCATAAGTATATATAAATAGCATGGGGTGGTAGAGAACTTTACGATATAATATTTTGGTTATAAAAATATATATACACTTAAGTAATATTTGAATTAAGTTAAAATTTGTTATGCTGCGAAGTGGGAAAATGTATTCAAACAAAGATATTAAATGCTCTAGTCAAATGCAAGGTGATTTGCAAAGTGAACTAAATGATGATAATATTATTATTGAACAATCATCATTAGTACAAGCACCTGGGGGTTCTACAACCATAATTGAATACCCTCAACAAACACCGAGTTTAGATCAAGTGTTATCTCAAACACAAAATATAGTTGAAGAAGATTTAAATCAATCATCTACAATTGGAATTAGTCAATCATTTAATGTTGATACAATGCAGCAAATGTTACAAATGTTTATGACTAAAATGGACAGTAATAATCAAAAATTACTTGATAATATGAATAAAAAATTGGATGATAATATTAATAGTTTAAAAAATGATTTGAAGATTGAAATAACAGGAATTGAAAATAAACTATCTACAAAAATCCAACAATTAAATTTAAATGTGGATAATGTTAAAAAAGATAACAAAGAAATTAAACAAGCATTAAATGATTTAAAGAAAGATATTGATAATGTTAAGGAAAAGATGCAAGTAGAAATCAAAGTTGTTGAAACGAAACAAACTGCCAATGAAGTAGAAAGACTTCATGACACAAAAGTATCAACAATATTGATGGCAATTAAATGCCAAGAATCCAAAACTTACCCTGAGCTTGAGATATGTGAATATGATGATAGCATCCAAAACAGATCACTCTTAGTTCAAATGAATATTTCAGAAGAAAACTGTCATGACTATCATTTTCTCATACAGCAGAGCAATGAAGTCGAAGATCATTGCAGCATTACTAAAGTGTTTGAATCTGATCCAAATAACTTAGAAAAAGAAGAGGATATGGATCATGTGAAATATAAATTAAATTCCGAGTCTCAGGAATTGAGAGAAACACAATCAAATGATAATACTGAATGTCTAGATAAATTAAGACTTCGGATTTTTTGTATTAATAACAAGTTAAATCATGAACTTATGAAACTTGAGATGACTCCACTATCTAAAGATATAATAGATGAATACAACAGTGAAATGTATTTTGAGTCATCCCATCATATTTTTTTTTACTCCCAGAACAAATATAAAACATTTCATCAACAAGGCGTTGATAAATTGTATGACAACCATCTGATAATATCATTATCAATGATAATATTTAATGGAAAAGAAGGTTGTTATAATAGAAAGTTTAATTTAGAAGATATGAATGAAGGCAATAGATTTAATTGTCTTAAAAGTAAATTATGGTGTATGAAGCATCACCATAATCCTGAAGATGAACAAATTATAAAAAGTCTTCAGACAATAATAAAGATATGTATAATACAAGCTAAAAGACAGAAAGGTTCACAATTCCATAGGTTGTGTAATACTTATGAAGGTCCCTTCACATTCATTGAACATGTTAATGGATGTGCTTAAAAAGTAAAGCACACATATAAGGAAGGACTTCATAGATTACGACTTTGGGATGTGACAATGGACTTTCGGTAATAATAGAACCCATTAGGCTGTTCTTTTAAGAGAATAAATGTATATATGTATATAAATAATTGAAGTTGATATTAATAGCAATAAAAATGCATCAAGTTAACCAAAGTATAAAAAAATACTTATAGGTTTATTAGAGTTCAAGTTATTGTTGGTAAATAAGTAATAATGGTAGATCAGTTAAGCATCATGATAATGCAATTTGATATTGACACCACTTATAAAATGTAAGTCCATTATTATATATTTTGATAAGGATATATATAAATCAAACATTTATATTATATAGCATGATGTTGTTTAACTATAATAGCAATCAGCATTAAGCCAATGCACATGTGTTTTCTGGATATATATATGGATACAAGAGAAGATAGAGTAAAAGCTCATAAACAACTTGTTAAAATGGCAAATAATAGAAGTCAAAATAAAAAAAAAATGTATTTATGAATTTAAAGTCGGAGATAAAGTTTTGATAAAGACTTTCCATCCCAGCAAACCATTGGAGAATAAATACCATAAATTCTTCAATACATATGAAGGACCTTATACTATCGTTAAAAGGGCAGGTCCAAATGCATTTTGGATTAACCAAGAAGGAGAGATTCGTGGTACATACAATTCACGAATTTTAAAACCATATTTTGGCTGCTTATAATGTTTTATAAAGAAATGAGGTGAAGACCAAGATAAGAATTGGGCAGTGTAAACCATACGGTTGTATAAAAAAATAATAATAATAGTGATCAATGTAAAGAGAAGTATAGTTAAAAACATTAGCTTTGGTGAGGGTATTCTTTAATGCCTTAAAATAATTAAAACCATAGAGTCAATTCATATTTATAGATGGATACTCTAGTATTTATTTAGTCCTTTTCAAATCCATAAGTCTTAAAGAAGCAGGAATAAGGCTAGTAAATATATTTGTGGTCCAAGAAGGAAACACATTATTTTTTTTTATTTTATTTTTTTTTATAAAAAAAAAAAAAATATTAACCCATCAAAGTCCTTAATTTTTTTTTTATTTTTGATCATTATCACAAAAATAAAATAGCCCAAGTATTAGGAAGATATAACAGTTAAAAAAAAAAAATGCAACCCTTCATAAAATCCAACTATAAATGCAATTAAACTATAAGAATATACTAAAATAGTTGTAAGTGTTTAAAATTTTAACTTAAATTAAAATTTTAAATTTCCCAAGGGAAGGGGAAATATAATAGTAACTTACAGTTGTTATTATTAGTCTAGCGTGTTTTATCTCTTGTGAAATTATTTATAAATATAAATTTTTATTTGACTATTTTATTATGTAACATATATGTACTATTTATATATACATTTAAGTTTTAAATAATATATACCTTAAGCTTTTGAGTAAAATGCCAGATTTGAAGTTAAGAATAAATACTTATATATTTTTTTTATTTTATTATTAAATCTTAATGTCAGTGGAACAATTGATAGTTGAATTAAACATGAACTTATATAACACACGAGCAGATTCGTTCGTGCTCTGGAAAATAAAAAAAAACGAAAGAAAAAGAAAATCTTTTCTCTTTAAAAATATCATTTTTCTTCTATCAATACTACTATTTAGCGATTGGAATTTAAATATTAACTTTTTTAAATTAAAATAATTTGTGGATTCAAAGTCTGCAAGGAAAATATATTTAATTTTCTACTTAATCTTAAAGGAATAGCAATATAAAGGAAAAGAACGTCTGTTTAAGTTTTGAAACTACGTTGTTTTAACTCTTCCATTATTCTTCGGATATATATAAATTTAAGATAATTATATATATTAAGGATAAAACAATGTGCACTGAGTAGTACACTCATTATATCGTAAAAGGTTTCGAAACCAACCTTGCATGCTATTTTAAAATATTTTGAAATATTGAATATATAGAACGTCTAGTGATAATAGAGAAATGAAGATTAAGAACATCTACATTCGAAGAATATTTATTTTATTTCACATTAATCCGGTCATTGGATGTTATTAACAGTTTATCGTTTAAGGATAAATGGAATCATCATTGTACAAATGGATTGGTGATATGCTTCGTAAGAGATCTTCATTGGGATGATGAACTATAGACTTCAATATCTACTCTCAACTCTCTTATAACTAAGTTTCCTTTATTATTTATTTACATATATTATAATAATGCTTATATTATTTTAATATGTTTATTATTATTATTATTATTATTATTATTATCTTTATTTCAAATTTGGCATCGCATCATATATATCTTAAAAGGAAAATTATATTTATTATTAAATATAATTAATTGAAAGCTTAACATAATTCATTAAATTAGATGAGGGATATAAAAAATAGTTATTATTTGACAGATATCTTAAACAGGATTGTATTGTGTTTACTACGTAATATTGTAAACGTTTAATGTATTTTTATTTATTAAAAATACATATAATATATAAGTTATACAATGGCAAATAATACTTATATATGGGTAATTGTGAAGCATATAAATAAGAACGGTAAATAAATTAATAAGTTACATAAATTATTAATTTTTGAACCCAGATATTGTTTTTATATATCTGTTAATTTAAGCTATTTTCTTTAATTTTTGAAAGTTTATTATAGTATTGAGTTTTATCATAGGGTATTAAATAAAAAAATATCATTTATTAATATTCTTTTAAAATGATAAAATTCATCCGTATTTATTTATTAATATTTTATTATCTATTCTATTATATTTTTTATTGTTTATTAAATATTGATTTGTTAACGTGATCTCTTTGTCTAATCATTATTGAATTATATTATATATATGCTAGTATTATAAATGTCATATGAATAATAGTTATAATTAATGCTTATATAGAGGCATATGAAATAACTTGTTTTTGAAATTATTCCTGAAAAGAGCTGATTGCAAATTCTCCGTGAGTTTAAATATCGTGGCATAATGGTGACTGAAAGAGGGATGAAAGATGGATGTCCTGGTCTAAATTGTATTTAAACTTATTTAAAGATTAATGAGCTAGCATAATAGAGGTATATATAATCATGGACTTGGTATTTCATCGATTCATTTCTAGCATTCTACTTGAAGACCCAAAGTCCGATTGTAGTGAAATGCGTATCCTCTTTCTAAGGAATTTAATCATCTCTTTATATTTAACAAGACCAACTTAGATTTTAAATATAATCCATTCTGTTATATTTGGCGAACCTAACTATGAAGCATTAAGTTAATGATTTCTAAACATTAAATATAATTGATTATATTACAATTAATACATCAACTGGGATGATTAAATGCCGTTCCGTTATATTTGATGCCTCAACTAAGGCTATCAAATAGGCTGTCCCGTTATAATATATATATATATATATATATATTGATATATATAGATATATATTTTATATATATATATATATCAAGGTATAGATCCAGGATATTGTCATATTTTAAAGAATATTTATAAAAATGCAACAGCAACAATTAGATTACATAATGATACTGGGGAAAGTCAACATTGAGAAAGGTGTAAGACAGGGTGACTCCATATCTCCAAAACTTTTTACAGCAGTGCTGCAAGAAGTATTTTGTGGATTAAAATGGGAAACTAAAGGAGTGAAAGTAAATGGAGATTATTTAAGTCATTTAGATTTCGCAGATGATGTAGTTGTTTTTGCAAATAATGCTTCCGAGCTGCAGGAAATGTTGCAGGAGTTATCAGATGAAAGTAGGAAAGTAGGACTAAAGATAAATGTTAAAAAGACTAAAGTAATGTTTAATCGATTTGCTCAAAATATGAAAATAAAGATTGATTATGATGAATTAGAAGAAGTTAAGATCGAAAACGCAATGTATGGGTAAGAGAACAAACAGGTGTTACTGACCTCATTGAAAAAATTAAAAGATTGAAGTGGAGTTGGG
The DNA here is from genome assembly GCA_028023455.1 of Epiperipatus broadwayi. Lineage (NCBI taxonomy): Eukaryota > Metazoa > Onychophora > Udeonychophora > Euonychophora > Peripatidae > Epiperipatus > Epiperipatus broadwayi. Next base: position 4,081,134 of record JAQFVV010012452.1, on the reverse strand, counting down.
CTGGACATATTGCTAGAAGAGATGATAATAGATGGACAATTGAAATTTTAAACTGGATTCCAAGAGATTGTAAAAGACCCAGAAGGAGACCACATGTAAGATGGATGGATGAAATAAGAAAATGTGTAGGGGTGATGTGGAGAAGAGAAGCTAAAGATTGGAGAAGATGGATTAAACTTGGAGAGACCTTCATCCTGCAGTGGATTGATAATGGTTGATAATGATGATGATATATATATATATATATATATTATGATTTTCAAAATAATAAAATTACTCCCCACTTTATTAGGACCTATTTTTTAATTATTTAAAGAGTGCAGTGTTCTGTTATTTTATTTAATTATCATCTTTTTAAATACTTAAGTATATTGTTTATATGTCTAAATGCGTTAAAATGCAGGCAATGTGAAGCTAAGTACAAATTGTAATACTAATAGGCTGAGTACTTTCGACATATTACTAGTTTAATTGCAAAGTCGGCATTTTCCTTATTCATAATTATATTGTCTATACTAAATTTAATGTAATTAGAAGGGATTTGAACTCAGACTTTCAGCTCCTACAGCTACCCACTCCATCTTATACTGTCAACACACATGTGAAGAAGATAAATGAACTCCAATATATGTATTTCATGGTGAATCAACACTCATCAATTGATCCAGATTATCATCTCCCACACACATATATAGTCAGCCCTCAGTTTATATTAAGATAAAAAATCTTCAAAGTTTAATGGACAGGCTTCAATCTTCTCCATCCTCCAACTCTTCAGCCATCCATATCATTGTAAATCTGATAATGAAACACTCAAAGCCCTCGTTGATGCCAATATTATTGTCATATCCATGTTAGCTTTAAGTCACTGACCCCTCAAATATAGACCTTAATATGTCCATTTAAATACATAGAAGAAAGATGGGCAGAATACAGGCTGAACATGTAATATTTAAATACAAGTATATTGTTTATATTAAACTTAATGTAATTAGAAAGGATTTGAATTCAGACTTTGAAGTTCCCTAGAGCTATCCACTCCATCTTATATAACTGATACACATGACCACATAAACGAAGCATTGATTATATATATGTGTGTGGCAGATAATATGGACAACTGATATTCAGCATGAAATACATTTATTGGAAATTATTTACCTTTTTCACATGTATGTGATTATGTGTATGGGTAATATAAGATGGAGAGAGTAGCTGTAGAAAGCTTGAAAGTCTGAGTTCAAATCCTTCTAATATAATCTTTTTTATTTTTTTAAAATTGATAAATTGTTAATATTTATAAATGATAACAAAAATCCAGCCACAGATAATTTTTAATGAGAAATTCATAAGACTGATTCAGAAATAAATTAACTACATTAAAATAAATAATAGAAAAGTTTAGTTCTTGGGAGTCCATAGTTTGAGAATTCGAAGTAACAAAGCTGAATTGGAAATTCATAGATTTAGAGCTCCAAAGTTGGTCGCTAAACTGCACAGGGCAAGTAATTGCAATTAACCTAATAAAAACTTTTTTGATTATGATTTCAAATGCATGATTATAATAATACATAGCCACTTTTAAACAATAATGGCCATTCCAAGAACAAAACAAAAAATGAAAGAAGGGAGAAAAAAATCTACTTTAGAAATAAGTTTCCTGGTGACTATATAAATCAATATGTGAACCACAAATATGTCCACATATAAATTATGCTGGTTAAATTTCTGTTTACTTGATATTTTATGATGCTGTCTTTTAAATTCACCATCAGAAAACTTCTTTTTAGAGTAATTGAATACCACATCTAACTGCCGTCTTCCAATGTATTCCATTGCCTGCTATATCTTTCCAATGGAAATATTGACATTGCACTTCTTTAGAACTTCTTTGAGAAGAGGGAGTCAACATATCCTGTTAAAACCATGAATAAGTTTGTCATCTAACAACCTTTTAGGAAGTCTTGTATTGTTCATTCATTTTATGTATACAATTCAATGAAGGCAAGATTTTGTAATATTGGACTTTATAGTATCACATCCAATAAGTTAAACATTTTGTTTGCTTTATGATCTTACCATTGCATTTTTAAAGAGCATTCTCAAATGATAGTATATCAATAGAAGATCCAAGTATTAGTCCTGTACAAAAACATAAGAAAAATAGCTTTACATACAGCTAATTTAGATGCAGCAACTTATACCCTAATGATAAAATACTCTTTTAATTTGTTAAAAGCAGCAGCACATTGATGTCTGCATTGTATTTCAATAGCTAAATCTACCCTTCTACTTATAAAACTATAAAGGTATTTAAATTGGTTTACTAGGTGATAACTACCCAAGCTAAAAGCTCAGAATTTTTATTCTATCATGGTGTGCTATAGAAGTTGTTGTTTTGAATGTATTTATGTATTGCATTCAAACATTAACAAAATATTAAAAACATTCTATAAACTGTCTTTTCAACTGGCAAGATACATCAGCATATTGTAAATCGAGAATTCAAGAAGTTTTTGTTTACACTATTAATTGATTCAAATCAAAAATTTCATCACCACATCTGTACTATACCTTGATTTCTCTTCGATTAAGCCATCTACAAATAATTCCAAAGACCACTGCCATAAAAACTGAAAACAATGTTGAAGCAAGTTCACATTCTTGTTCAATACCAGTTTTCATTTCAAATGCTTAGAGTTTTCATCTGTAGTAATAACATTTCATCATATTCCACCGGGAAGAAATTATATAATATAAATAAAAATTGGTGGACAACCAACTAATTTCAAACAATGCCTTATATGTGTACTCTTAACTGAGTCAAAAGCCTTGAACAAATCAATAAAAGCAAAATATAAATTACTCTTTTATTAACACTTTTCTTGCATGTATCTGGGACTAAAAACCATATCTAGAGTGTTTCTTGATTCTCTAAAACCATATTTACTTTCTGGAAACCATATTTCTATAACAAGAAGAGACATATTCAACAAAATTTTTGAATGTATCTTTGTTGTAATGTATAATAATAATAATATCCCATAACAATTACTGTAATTTTGTTTCTTTCTTTGTTTTTAAAATTTGGAACAATAAAAGCATATTTAAGATCAGGACACACAATTTCATGAGTCCAAATATTTCTAAAAAAATCCAATAATTTTTGAAGTTAATTTATCACCACTATACTAAAACTTCTTCCGATATTTTATCAGGACCTACAGTCTTTCCATTGTTAAGATTATAAAGAGCTGTTTTGACTTCATTAAGCTGGTTATCTTTGTCCAAATCTAAATGATTGTTCATTAAATGTCATCATCTCAATTCTTGTATCATTATTTAAAAGATAATCCAAACATTCCTTCCACTTGTTAAAAATATCATTGTCATCATACAAGAGAGTGCCAATGCAGGTTTTAATAGGATTGTGATACTGTTTCACAAGGCTATAGATTGCTTTCAATGCATCTAGAATGCTAATGACCAGCCGGTGTCTTGATCTTCGCAGTTTTAATCCATCAATCATATTATGACAAAAAATACATTTGAAATAAAAAAGTCTTATGAAAATATGAACAAACTTGTAAAATAAATGAGAACGATTAGATTATATAATATTTCTAAAATAGTATATATGTTTCTGCTTCTCCTCTCCCCAAAATAATTTTTTATATAATATTTCTATTTTAAAACCATAGGTTACATAATACTTCTAAAATTATTTCATTTTATTACATGTTTTCAACAATAATAATAAAGTAGATTTAAATTTGAAATACTAAAATAAATTATGTTAAAGGGGCATCAAACAAAGACAATCAATCACTAATCATGATCAAGTGCTAACTAACACTTCATTGCTAACATAGACATGAAAAAGAGTACAGTATTTTAGAAGATAGTAATGAGAATATATTAATATATGCATGTTTCAATGACTGAAAAAAATCATGCAAAACTCTTGCAGTGGTTGCATTGCTGAAAAACTTAATAAATCAGTCATTACTTGCCAAAGCTGTACAGACACTTAAAGTAACTTTAAAGTCATTCATTCATTCGTCTGTCATTAAGCAAGTCCTTCATTATAAGGATATCTATCTATGAAGCTAATCTACATATGTATATGCCAAGATAAAAGAAACTTACTGAAGAAAAAATCAAGTGGAAATTAGAAACATAAAATATACATATTATTTATAATTTTTGATCATAGTTATTAATTCAAATGTTA